>CM064328.1:173370707-173930707 GCA_032595735.1 Pelochelys cantorii
ATTGCCCCCAACACTGTAACTTTAGCTAACTTATTTTTACATAGTGAAGGCAGTGATGTTCAAAAATATTGCAAAAAAAAAAAAATCAATAAATAACCATTATGGGTATAAAGAGAGAAAGGGAATTCAAAGAAATATTGGATGCAGGCAATGTCCTATTTTTAATATCAGAATTACAATCCATAATTCTCCAATTATTAGAACTCATTAAAGAATCGGAAGGTATATCAAATTAAAGGTGTATTAAATTGGGAGACATTTGAGGCACCGCCAGTATCAAAATAAGCTAGAGCACCAAATTTCAAGATCAGAATGTTTTTAAATGAGCACCAAATGAGATCAAGTACTTTAGAATGACACAGCAGCTAATAGATTTAAAGAAATAAAATAAAAAATAATAAACCAAGTATTGAGTCATTAAAGAGAAACATAGGGATATTATATCATGAGCCAAGTAAATATAGCTAAAAAGAATGTGCTTCCTATAATAAACTCATTATCTACCTCCTTCCTAAGAGTTATTTCATTAAAATGAATCAGCAGTACTCTGTGAAACAATCATGCCTGAGAATTAGGTTTTGGTACTAATACTACTAAATAAAAAAGGCATGTGGCTTGTTACTATTAAGCGATAGTCTTCAGAGGACATATGTGTATAAATGTAGTAAATACTGATTTAACTCTGCACACACAAATCAATAATATATATTTCAATTGATTTAAATGGGAAATGTATAGATGGTGAAATAAGAAAAATGCTGCTGGAGAACTTATGAGTTTAACTTATGGATATTTACTTGATATACTTTGAATTGTGGTGTTGACAGCAAAGCTATAGAATTGTAACACTTAACTGTTTGAATCTTAGTGTCTACTGTTATTCTATAACCATTGTATGACCCCCTTTTCTGTCATCCCTCTAAGTTTCCATCACTGTGAACACTGACGTGGATAAAAATTAAAAAATGCTTTAAACTCTTAATTTTGTACAACTATGATAAATTTGAATTGATAAAAACTGAAAAAAGCATAACGTAAACATGAATCTTCACTGTAGAAATTTTTAAAAAGAAATTCAAATCTGTCAAGTCTGTATATGTACATGATAAGTATATATTCACCTAGGGTATGTCTACACAGCAATTTCAAAATAACAGCTGCTATTTCGAAATAATTTTACTAGCGTCTACACAGCCAAACCACTATTTCGAAATTAATTCGAAATAGCGGTGCACTTATTTCGAATTTGGTAAACTTCATTCCACAAGGAATAACTCCAAATTCAAAATAGCTATTTTGAAATAAGTGCTTTGTAGACACTTATATTGAAATAGGGGGCCTCCAGCCTTCCCAGGGTGCCCTGGTGGCCACTCCGGCCTCAACCAAGAACACTCCTCTGCCAACCCCCTCCCTGGAGCCCTTAAAGGGGTTGACTCTGGCCACAGTGCTTGTCCCAGCTCCAAGCCTGCCAGCCCAGAGCCAGCAGTCACTGCCCCTGACCCAGTGGCCCCAAACATGAGCCAGCAAGCCACTGGCAGCCAGCCCTCCACCGCTCCCCAGGAGCAGTCTGCCAACCTCCCAGGAGCCTACCAGAGTCCGGAGAAGGCGGGCGCCTTCCTGGTCCAGGGTGGAGATCATGGACCTTATTCATGTTTGGGGGGGATGCCCCCAACGTCCATGATCTCCGCACTAGACTGAGGAACGCGGCTGCCTATGTCAGGATAGCTGTCAGCCTGGCCACCAAAGGCCACAAGCGAATCCAGGAGCAGGTTTGCATGACAATCAAGTTGGTCCAGCGAGACCCTCAACCCTGAGCCCTGAGCTTCCCCTCCCCCTTCTTTCCCTTGCTTCCCCCTTCCAGCTCCCTCCTCCCAGGTTTTCCCTTCCCCTCTCCCACCCTCTCTTCTCCCCTCTCCTGCCTCCTTTCCCATGTCTCACCAGAGTTTCATTCCCTCCCCCCCCCCAGTTTTGTTAAATAAAGAGAGTTTGTGTTCATGAAAATACATGTATTTTATTTGACATCAGGAAGGGGAGTTAGGGAGGGGTAAGTGGAAGGATGTGAGGGAGGAATGAGGCACAAGCCCCCAGTGGGGCAGGCCAGGGAGGCTCTTAGTGCTCCTCAGGGTGGAAGCTCTCCCGCAGGGCCTCCTGGATACTGACAGCCCCCTGATGGACCTCCCGGATGCCAGCCTGCAGAAAGTGCAGCCAGGCTCACAGCAACTCATCCAAGAGAAGCACCAGAGTGCCCAAGGGCGGCTCTGGCTCCATGGTGCAGAGTGCTGTGGTGTCCTGAGTGAGGGCAATCAGAGCACGCAGAGACAAAATGCTTTGCTGTCCCTCATCGAGGTAGGCAAGCAAGAAGGGAAAGCTGAGAACCGGCTGTCCGGGGGAGGTCCCTTTAAGCACAGGCCTCAGATAGCCTCAGGCAGCAGCTACACAAAGTAACTCCTAACCTGATGCCCTGCTGGAACTGGTTCCAGCCGGCCTTAAATGCAATTCAGCGTCCACTCAGTGTGAACGCGCTATTTCGAAATGCATTTTGTGTGTAGACGCATTATTTCAAAATAACTTATTTCGAATTAACTGTTTTGAAATAATATATTTTGAAATAACGCTGTAGTGTAGACATACCCCTATATACACAATATGCACACGTCCTCTGAAGTCTGCAGTAACATGTGAACCATTCACTTACAAATCTTTAAGACTGCTGAAATGAGCATCTGTGCTGACTTGCTGCAGCAGCGGTGACTGAAAACTAGATTTCAGTGTATTGGCTGTGCTCTAAGTTTTGCAGAACACACCCCTTCATCTAAGTAGCCACACTGGTGCTTGGAATACCAGACTGGCTCACGAGTGAGTCTCTTGCTCTCTACTTATAGAGGATAGTCTCCCAACTACTACCACACTGGGAAGTGATACACATACCTATTAGTAGAGGGCAAAGAGATACCAATAGTATAAATACTAATAAAATGTAAGAAACTATGTGGGTTAAGGACCAGAAAATTAAGATTTGTATAATGCCCCTTCCAAAGCAAGTGGTGATTTGAAATGATCAAATTTTAGACTGTAAGACAGCTTCTCAGTTCATGCGAAAAGGGATTGACTGCTAATTCATTTACTTTGAATGGCTAACAATGACTATCAGCCACAATACATGGGTTTGCATACTGTACAGATACTGAAAATAAGTAGTTGGGCAAATCAAACCTTCGCAGCCAACCAAAATGAGAAAATGTATAATGGAGAAGTAAACATAGTTATGGATCACTAACTGTACTGCATTACCATGCTCCAGTTGGTTGAGATCATCCAATTTCAGCATAATCCTGAAATAATTATATTGGTTTAGTCTGAGGAACATTGAGGGAGAACAGATGAAGGATATGGAATATTTAGCAGGAAAAAAAAACATTGTTTGATACTTGATTACTCCTCCAATGGAAGACATTTCAGACAGATTCCTATAAATGTAATAATTTGAGTGAAATATTGTTTGTACAAAACATCACTCAGGCTATGTTTAGACTGCAGGCTTCTTTCGGAAGAAGCTTTTTTCAGAAGAGATCTTCTGAAAAAACTTCTTCTGAAAGACAGCATCCATACTGCAAAGGTACATTGAAAAAGTGATCTGCTTTTTTGAAAGAATGTCTGGACTGAATGGACACTTTCTCGCATGTAAACTGTGATTACTATGAACGGAGAGGCCACTAGGGCACCTGTGCTTTTTCCTCTTTCCTCTTCTTCCGAAAGAACTCCCTCTTCCCCGTCCATACATGCCTTTTTCCAAAAGAGCTCTTTTGCAAAAAGGCTTCTTCCTTGTAGAAAGAGGTTTACCAATGATGGAAAAACCCTTCTGTTCTTTCGAATTTATTGCAGAAGAATGCAATTGCAATGTGGACGTTCCTCAAGTTTTGTTGGAAAAACAGCCGTTTTCCCAACAAAACTCTGTAGTGTAGACATACCCTCAGTGAATCTGCATGCTGCTACTTTTGGAAATGATGGAATAGATGAAAACTGATGCTTTGAAACATTGATGTCATTAAACGACAGATATAAAATGTTGCAAAGACAAAACTATGCTATGAAGAATGCTGACAATGCCATTACTTCTTAGTTCAGTTGGGATTTATAATTTAGCCATTTAAACCATTGCCAAGGGCTGAAATTTGAGATTGCAAGATATTAATTTGGGATTTTTTTAAAAAAAGGCAAACTTTCTGTTTGAATGGGTTCGGTCATTTGGAAATGAAAGAAATATGAAATAGACACTGTTAATGGTTTCGTATCCCCCCTCCTTTTTTTCTTTTAATGATCTTAAAAAGCAGCTTTAGTTTTGCAACCAGTTAACCTATATTGAAGACAACATGACTATGGATACTTTGGGAGCTGAAATTCTACATGTGGGAACTATGGCTAATACAATGCTATCTATTATGAATGTATGCAGCAAGAGGATTGCTACATATGTATCTAGTGAATAATCCACAAACTAAGAAAATTTTACAGTTCATATAAAAATGCCTAAGGTTGGGACGTTAAAGGCACCTAAAGATATGTCTGCACTGCAATTAAAAACCAATGTATGGCCTTTGCCAGGTGCCTGAGGCTCATGGGCCTGGGCTAAGAGGACATTTAATTATGGTGTAGAAGTTTGGGCTTGGGTTGGACCCCAGCTTTAGGACCCTGTGATGGGGGAGGGTCTCAGAAGTCAAGCTGTAGCCTGATCTATATCACAATTAAACAGCCCTTTAATCTGATCTCTCTGAGCTGGAGTCAGCTGACACAGGCCAGCTATGGACATTTAATTGCAGTGCAGGCATATCTTAAGTCCGGGGTTGCCAACTACTGGTCCGCAGTCTGGCGGCGGGCCGTGAACCCCTGCCTGCTGGGCTGTGGCACATTGCCAGGCCATGCCCCCAGCTTTTAATTAACCTTGCCCGCTGGGGTTCCTGTAAGAGAATTCCCTTCCCACCCATTTCCCTGCGCAGAAGCAAGGGGATTGGGGTGACTGGCAGGTGGATGTGCTGTGGCTGGAGCCAGGGCTGGAGCCAGGGGCTGCCTGGAGAGTAGCTCCAATGGTGGGGCAGGCGGCGGCAAGGCTGCATGGTGGGCAGCTGGGCCTGCTTCACAGGCTGGGGTCTGCCGGGACCACATGGTGGGGGCACCAACGCCTGGTCTGGTGGGGTGCTGGGACCTGCTGCAGCCACATGATGAGGGGGGGTGGGGGCTGGAGCCTGCTCTGCAGGAGGGGGGGAGCCGGGACTTGCCACATGGCAGGGGGGTTAGGGGCCTGTTCCAGTGGAGGGCCAGAACCTGCTGCATGGTGGGGGGCTGGGGCCTGCTCATGCTAGGGTTGCCAGATGGCTGAAACAAAAATACTGAACACCCTCCCCCCCCAAAAAAAACCCACCGGGCGAAAAAAATGGGGGAGGGGGGGAAAAAAAGTTTTTGAGCAAAAAAAAAAAAAGACTCCAAGGACCTGAATCACTGCTAGGGGTTACCAGGTAGTCATTTAAAAAAAAAAAACCCAAACCAGGACACGCTTCATGGGGGTGGGGGAGGACCGGCCAGGAAGGAAGCGGTGTTGGCCAGGAAGGGGGGACCTGGAAACAGCTAACGGGGGGAGGGGGGCAACGGGGCTGGCCGGGGGAGATGGGGGGGCCAACGGGAAGCAGGGCTGGTCATGGGGGGGGTGGGTCGGGCAGAATGGGGCTGGCCACGGGATATCAGGGGAGGGGGGACCAGCCGGGAGGGTGCAGGGCTGGCCGGAAGGAAGGGCGGGCGGGAAGCAGAGCTGGCGGGGGGGGGGGAGGGGGTGCAGCAGCGCTGGCCGGGGAGATCAGGAAGAGGAACGGGCCAGCGGGAAGCAGAGCTGGGGGGGGAGGTGCAGGGGCGCTGCCCAGGGAAGATCAGGAGGGGAAGTGGGGGAGAACCGGCCGGCCGGGAAGGCGGGGGGTGAGCAAATTGGCCGGCGGGGAGTGGGACTGACCTGGGCACTTGCTGCCTGTCCCGCGCAGGCTCCCGGCGATGCACGAGTGAGGAGGAGGCTTCCCCTCCTCCTCACATTCAACCTACTGAGGGCTCCCGGCGGCAACTGCCGCCCCGCCGCCCAGCTGGGACTCCCAGCCGCTCCCCCCGCCCACGCCAGGCTTCCGTCCAGTGCGCAGCCAGAAAAATCAGAAAATACCGGACATTGCACATGTCCGGTATTTTCTGATTTTTTTGTACCGGACAGAGCACGCAAATACCAGACTGTCCGGTACAATACCGGATACCTGGCAACCCTAGCTCCTGCGGCTGTGGCCTGCTGTGGCCATGTGGTGCGGGACTGGGGCCTGCTTGGGTGCGGAGGTGGAACCTGCTGCATGGTGCGGGGACTGGGACCTGCTCCAGCACGGGGCCAGGACCTGCCACGTAGTAGGGGGCTGGGAGCTGCTGCGGCCATGTGGCGGGGGTGTGTTGGGGCCTGCTCCCATGGCTGAGGCCAAGGCCAAGGCTCCCCGTGGGTGACTGCTCTGGCGGCCAGGGCTGAATAACATAATATGGGGGGGCGCAGGAATCAGAGTTGGAGTGTATGAGGGGCCTGGAGCTAGGGTCCATATTTTGGAGAACCGATAATATTGTATTTGCATATCCATTACTTGCATAATGAATATGCAAAATGCAAATTAAATGTTGCCAGTCTGCCAAAAGTTTGTGAATGAGTTTGTCGGTCGCTGGTATAAAAAAGGGTTGGGAACCACTCTCTTAAGTGACACATGAACACAGGTCATGTGGCATTTTGAAGGCACTTCTGAAAATCTTACCCCAAATACCTATTTTGTTCATAACACATGGAAAGCAGATACAGCTTTAAAAGACACATACAAAACCTGAAAAAAGACAAATCTGAATAATAAATATGAATCCACTGACACCTAACTAACTTATGTTTATTTAGCTATGAGACAAAAAATTACACTGATATGGAGGATAACAATCATAATGCATTACATTACTGGGATGTAATACCACCTCAAAAGAAATCAAAATATGTTGTGGTTCCTAAACAGCCTTAACAATGTTTGTAGTGACTATGATTAAGGTTTTTTTTTTAATGTTTGTAGTCTGTGATTAGATGAAACATACTTTTAAAGATACACTTTATTTCATAATTTCCCCCCCCATGGTGTAACTTCAGGGCTGAGTTAAGGTTTATTGGGTACCTTAGATTTGCATCTCCATGCCTTGTTATATTTGGATTTGTTTTAGGTGTAATCATAAAGCTGAAATTTTTGAGTCTGTAATTTGTCATTTTTTAATAATTCCAGCATTACTGTAACATTTGTACTCTTAAGTTATCCATATTTGCTCTTAACTATAACTCTATCATCAGACTGACTTTTTTCTGGAAATCTCAGAGCTCACAGGTTGGGTTTCTAGATGCTTTGCATCAACAGAGCAGCACAAAGTATCCAAAATATACTAGAGAATCTGGTCCACCATTTGCAGTTGATTTATTGTGGTTCGTTTAAAGGTTTTTGTCTTGGCAGCTGAAGCTGGGGAAGGGTAAGTCTGCCCAGTCCCTCAGACCTAATGTTTCTGCACTTTCAGGGTTCCTAATGTTTTTAAGCTTCAATTTTCCTTGTGGTGCTGGCTTGGTACTACAATAGGGAGAATTTCAAGCACCGATTTCCAGAATTGCTACTGCACCTTTAAGGAGCAGTGAGAAGCAATCTATCAATGAGAATATTTGACACATATCCAGTCTTCTTTGTATTACTGACTCATGACAACCAAAAGAATTATTGCATAAAATTAGCAATATAGAGGGAGGTGCTAGGTGATTACAGTAAATCCTAGAAAGTGGTGTATACATTCAACTCCCACTGAAATCAATGGAAGTTCAGTATTTTGCAGGATGAAGGCTTGGAGGAGTTACTGCTGTAGTCATGAAGACCCTACTTAAAAATTACTTGAGTCAATTACCTAAAAATTAGATAAAACAATAGCTAATTACTTAGCTTAATGGCAGCCTAATTTCTTCATATATAGCTTATGCACAAGATTTCAATCAATTTAAACTACATGAAAAGGTTGAAGAGTCTGTGTAATTCCATTAAGATTATTCAGGGACAAAGAAAACACTAGATACAGACACTAGATTTGTTAAAGGACCCAGTTTTCAATTATTTTAACACACAAAATAATTAATGGATTTATTTTAAATTTCCAAAAAAATCATTCTTAATTCAGAGAATAAGTACTATGCGTTTGAGGAGCATACTCTGTACTTTACATACATAAAAAGGAGGTTGAATCTCTGTTTTTAATGCAACACAGAACAGAAGCTTAACGATAGAGTGATGACTTCCATAATAACAGATCTTCATAGAAAAATATCTGAACTATTTACTAATCTAGAATCTAGAGCTGAGATTTCCAAAAGGGCCTCACGGGAGCTAAGTCCCCTTCAAAAATCTCTGACAATATCTATATATAGTACAGTCCATAGAAATGTCACATCAACTCAGGACTTTAAAATGTCCATCAGCTCATGACTCTGCAACTGTCACTACTCAGTTTATTGGGCATCTTTCCTTTCCAAAGATAAAAATGTTTCCAGTTTTGTTCCTCCTGAGCCAGGTAATACTGGACTTTAAATTCATGGTCTTTTTAGATATAGAGAAGTTGTCTCACGGATGCCCGGTCTTAGGGAGGTAACATTTTAGAAAGGGGCCATGCAGATGTGGAAAGAATGAAACACTTCTCTGCATGTTGAGTGTTCAAAAATATAGCATTGCTGAAAGAGCCAGAACATTTGAACAAGTTCCAGAGGAAATTGCTTAGTAAGCGGAAGATAGGTGAGGTGATCAAAGGTGCATGATAAATTAGTTTCTCACAAAGCACTGTGAATTAACATTGGGTTCCACAATTTCTCATATGACTATTATTGCCCCAGGCAGAATGTTTACAGAGATACCACAATACAAACAAGACTCAACCCCCAAAAGATGAAATTCCAGGGCTCTGTCACCAGCAAAACCTGTATAAGAGGTGATGCTGATAATGGGAGTGTCTGAAATTACAGGGTTCACTGACATTGGTCTGTGGCTGTTGAAGATGAACTGTGAGTTATCAAACCCTGGGGGAAAAGCTTTACATAGTGGGACTCATATGTCATTGATTGGGGTTTATGCGGCATATGGAGAGAGAGAGAGAGAGAGAGAGAGAGAGAGAAGACAGAAAGCACCTACACGAAAATGTTTATAAGAAAAAATGCAAACCATTCAGCAGATAATCTTCAACTATTAATTCAAATAGACATGTGGATAATGTTCCCCCTCCTGCTAATTACATTGATTCCTTATCCATGTGTCACTATAAAATATGTTAACACACACCAGTCCATGTAAAATACTCAACTTTAAAACCAAACTAGTCCATAAAACATCCCCATCTTTTTAATATGCTTTCATTTTAATTAGATCATAAGGTACAAAGACAACCAAGCCTGTCACTATATTGCTTTGATGAATATCCATTATATGTACTGCTCCAATACACATAAAGAAAGGTTTCCTTTACCTGATGTGTGCCTCAAGAGCCACTGACCAAATTTCAGCTCATCAATTTAGAATGAAACCAATTTAGTTCTGCTTGACCAAAAATCTGTGTCTATTGTTCTAAAACATGCAATCACCTCAAGGCACATTGCAATTGCTGTGTAAGTGGATCGGCATTATTGGTGAAAGCTCACTTTGTTTGAGGAAACAAAACTGGAATGGATAGAAAAATAAAAACAACCATTCTTTGTGTGCCAGAGGCAGTTTACAGCAGAGGTTGGTATGGTTGGGGTTTAAACTGGATGCTGCAATTATGTGATTACAAATGGGTCACAAGTGGGCATGTTAGTTTTGACTTGCTCTTACCTAGCTTGTGATTTTCCAGTTAATGTGTAGGCCCACATAATCACACAGAAGACTATCATGGAAGTATTAAGGGTTTTCTCTTGTGATCCTTACTCAGGCAAAACTCATATTTGAAGTCCCATTTAAACATTTTTTATATTGCCAAATCCTGAAATATATGGTATTTTGCTTAATGCCTCAGCTGCTACAGTTATACCATGTAATACAATCACTGGAGAAATGTTTTCATTCTCATTTATTTTTAAAGGAAGTTTCTCACCCTCATGATTGAAAGGAAAAACTGGAAAAGGTGACCATTAAAGACTTTGAAAGCAAGAGGCAAATAAGGAATATTCATATTTTAGGCCAACCTCGTTTTTGCCAATTCAGAGTAGCTAGTAGTTAATAGAGTTGTTTTGCCAATTCAGAGTAGTTAGTAATATTCTTCATTGAACTCAGCAGGAGTTTTGTTCCAGTAGAAACTACAGGATCAGGTTTTATATCTCTCCATGCTCAGAGAGAAATGTGAAATATAAAACTCCAGTACATCACTGGAAACCCACTAGGAATTTTGTGAACTGCGATTCCTGTGACTGCTGTTATGGATTGGCTTATTACACTTACCACTTATGACCTCTGACTCCTTATTTGCCTCACCCACATGGTATAGCTTTTCTTTTATACTGTAAGCTCTTTGAGGCGCAGTTTATCGTGTTTGAGCAGTTCAATGGCTGTGGCATGTAGATGTTGTTATGATATTTGGTTGGAGTGAATTTTTCAACCCAGAGGAATTAGGCATCCAATTCCCAATGACTTTCACTACAATTTGAGAACCTTCCCTTTGAAAATCTAAATGTATAAATTAATAATCATTGAGATCTGTCATCAGTCAAATACCCTTTGCTACCATATGCCCTTACACAGGCAAATTCTCATTTAGAGTAGACTCTGAAACTAAGTTGTTTTTTTAAGCTGAGACATCATTATTCCTGTAATCATTCATATCACTGTATGAAAAACACATTTCATGGAAGCATCATCTAAGTCTTGTTATGGCATATATTGCAGCAATGGGAGGTGGGTGAGAAAGTGCATGCGTTACCAGTTTGAACAGTCTAATTCCTAACATTAGTGAATTAAATATTTTATATAAATATTTAAAATATTATTTTTAAAATGAATATTGTAATATTTAATTCAATATCTTTAATTTAATATCACTGTAAATGGAGCAAATAATCCCTAATTGATTTGATCATTTATTTCTATTAGCTCACTTTTGTCTTCAAACATTCACTAGCTAATAATAAATATTTTAAACTTCTCCCATTAGCAATTGCTGTGCAGTTGCTTATATTCTTGGATAATCTATTTAATTTAGTGATTGAAAAGTAACTTTTTGTGCATTAGTACACTAGTTTAAAAATAAAATAATATTCATTTTCTACATTTTTTAGAGACATTGACTATGTTTCTATACAGAAAAGAAACAAAATATAAGAGAGGATAATAAACAAGGGAAACAGCTATTAAAAAGGCAGATTTTCTGCAAGTTGTGAGATGCCTTTAGCTTTCACCGACATCAGTGGGAGGTGAAAGTGTGCACACTCAGTTCCTCAAGTATTTAGGCATCTAACGCACATTGAAATTAATGGGTGTTAGGCACCTGAATACCTTTGCAATTAACACTCAGACTCTTGCAGGATTGAGGTCTGTGTGTTTCTGGCAGAGAGAAAGAGAATTTCTTTCACTGGATTTCATAAAAAAACTCTGTTAATGAAGCAATTCATCAGTCTTAATGTGATTTAGCAGCTGCCTATTTATGAGCTTGTTGCATGAGTAGCAGGACTATCTGGTGGCAAATTTTAGTTGTATGTTGCAATATTATCCATAATCTCTTCAAAACAAACACCAGGCATAGTTGCAATACAACATTTCAGTGCAGTCCTTGATTTTTCTAAGGTACTTTAATAATGATATAATGATACTGGGGCAATGATACTGGAAGGAAAAATAATTTGACATCCTTAAAACAGCAATGATTACAACAGATAAATCTGTGAAACTTTTCCTGTGAAAAAGGAGCTCCAAATCTGTGCTAAGCATTTTTAATTACCAGAAACATTCCTAAAGAGTTGTTTCAGTAGCAATGACAGGGATGCTCATGGATGAGGAAGGTGGGTCCAAGCTGGCTCCCCCATGGCCTGATTTTTCAGAGGCACAGAGCAACTGTAGACATGATCAATTGGATTTCGAATACAGCATGCAGATATGGCTGCCCCATGTTTAAAAAAAAAAGATGTATTGGATTTGGAAAAGGTTGAAAAAAGGGCAACAAAAATTATTAGGGTGACCATATTTCCCTATTCTGAATAAAAGATATGGGAGAAAATTATTCGTATTCAAATGAGTTCAAAAGCAATCAATCAGATCTATGCAGTACAAACATTCAAATTAATATCAAGATAACTGAGCCCCTGTTAAAAAGAAATACTGCATAGTTGGATTATTTTTTATTTACCTTCTTATCTTTAATATTTTAGTCTTCCCCCAGGGAGAGGAGACACACACACACTCCCATACACTTCTACATGATTGAGGTATATAAAATCATCATAATGGAAATTAATAGTTAACAGATTTAAAACAAACAAAGGGAAGTATTCCTTCACACAATACACTGTTAACTTGTAGAACTCTTTGCCAGAGGATGTTGTGAAGGCCAAAACTACAACAGGGTTCAAAAAAGAGCCAGATAAATTCAGGAAGGGTTGGTCCATCAACGGTCATTAGCCAGGGTGGGCAGGGATGGTGCTCTAGCCTCTGTTTGTCAGGGCTGGGAATGAGTCACAGGAGATTAGATCACTTGATGATTACCTGTTCTGGTATTTTGCTCTGGGGCACCTGGCACTGATCACTGTCAGAAGACAGGATACTAGGCTAGATGGACCACTGATCTGACACAGTATGGCCATTTTTATGAGCTGACTCCTCAGCCCTTCAGAAAATCAGTCAATCAGTCTTTTGGGAAACAGGGCTCAGTGCAGTTTAAATGCAGTAATCTAAGGCAAGAAGGAAGGGAGGAAATCATGTTATTTTTGACTGGTTCCCTCTAGCTTCTAAGAACAATGATGCATTCCAGACCTTGGTAAGGGGACAGTTCCTGTAATGTGGGAAACCAATCAGTCAGACAGACTTTGGAAAGTAGAAATGAACAAATGAGGTGTCTCAGAGAACCCTTTCCCCGTCCACCTTCTACTCCTCCAAAAGAACTCACAACTTATCACTGCTGCTAGTTTAAACCGGAGCTTTCATATATAAAATTAATTTCCAGTACTACATCTGGAAAAATCTTTAACCTGGGCTCATACCCAATACATTGCTCCTCATTAGGAGCGATACTCCAGCTTTCCAGAATCAAATACATTGCACATAAACCTAGTGATGTCTCACCTTTTATTATTGCAAATTACTGAGAGTGGACTACCTAGAAAGTAACAGAAATAGTACTCAAGGTAGTATTAATAAAAATAATTAATTTCCTGAATTGTTAATAATAATTTAGATTACTGAAACAAGCAAAAAATCCAAATTATATTTAACCATGTATAGTGACTTTTTGCATTACACTTACATTTGGCAATGAAAACAAATAGTTTCTACCATGTTTTTAATGAATTTCCATTACAGCAGTTTTTAGTGAATTTTGCTTTCAGATTTGTATGCACTGTTATTACAAATAAATAAAATTGCATGTGCATTTATATATAAAGATACACACAAATAAGATTGATCAAAACTTATTTGTAACCAAAATTTTGGGTCTGATTTAAAAAGATAACAGCAATAATTATTATTAGCATTATTTTAACTCCTAGGCTATGTCTATACTGCAGAGCTGTTTTGGGATACTTTCAGAATCCCAAAAAAGCTATTCCGCGTCTTTTGAGCAAGCCTGTTATTTCACAATGTAACGGGTTTGCTATTCCGACATCCCTGTAAACCTCGTTCCACAAGGAGTAAGGGACATTTCAGAATAGTGCTCTATTTTGAAATTTAGCACTGTGTAGACAGTGCCAAATTTTGAAATAAGCTATTTTGAAATTAACTCTAAATAAGCTATGCAATTTGTGTAGCTTAAATTGTGTAGCTTATTTCAAGTTATGGGTGCAGTGTAGATGCACCCTTAGAGTGTCATACTTCTCTAAGGCCTGGTCTACACTATGGCAGAAGGCTGAAGTAAAATATGCAATTTGAATAGTGTTTCTGTGCCATCCACACAGCAGGAGGCCAATGGGAGCAAATGCTCCTGTCGGCTTCCCTTACTCCTCACAACTACAAGGAGTACAGGTACCAGCTGGAGCTGCCCTCAGCATCTGATTTATGGGTTTATACTAGACCTGCTAAATCGAGTGCCAGAAGATTGAGCTCTGCAACGTTGATCTGCCGGTACGAATACACCTAGCCTAATGCCATATGTGTTTGAAGAATTATAATCCCAGTTTTTTAAATGAAGAAACTGAGGTACAAAAGGTTAAGAGACTTGTCCAAGGTCACAAATGGTAGTTTAAAACAGAATACAGGTAGCTTTACTTAAAATTCCTTACTCTATCCATTAGAACCTTCTGTCTCCTTGATTATATAGTCATCCACATAACTTTTCAAATTCTTGCTCTGACATCTTGCGACTTTCCCTTACACTTTCTCTGACATTTGGATATCACTAGTCTAAGAGCTATGGTTTAAAGAGGCACATCAGAAAACCAGTTTGTGACCCTCTGAATCACGTGAACTGTATGACAACCTTTTGGTAATATGAATCTTTTTTAAATGAAGTTACAAACAAAATATGACAAATGTAAAAATGTTCTCTCTTAAAAAATGTCTTGTTACATTTTTTCTAAAGCACAGAGTTTGAATATTATGACACAAGGTATGTGCAGAGAAGAAAATTCAAGTGCTTAATGAACTCACTCCTTCCCCCTTCTTTTTTTAGATATTCAAATTCTTCCACAAAACAAGAAGAGATCCTGCCAAAACCCAACAACTACACAATATATGACTAAATTCACAAGGTGCAAATAAAATCAGCAAACAATAAATTACATTCTATAATAGGGAGCCTCGGTCTTGTGGGTCTAAACTCTCCTTGAAGTTAACATCTTCCAGGATACATTGTGACCTTTAAGAAAGTGCATCATAGTGTCATCTTTCAAAGGAAATTATAGAGTCTCAATGCCCTCCCTCTTTCCCATCATCTCATATTCTCATCTTCATACCGTCTATTCATGTTGGTCCTTCATCTTAGACCTCCCACACTATTTCATTTCAGCTAACTCTTAAAGATCCACTCCTGTTTATTGAATTCTGTCAGTGTTACTCACCATAGGAAAAAAGTGCTCTTTAAAAAAATCTGAGGTCAGAGAAGATGGTCATCTAGTACAATAAGGGTCTGAACAAATTAACTTTAGAATAAAAACATCTTCCTTGGGTCAAGGCACTTTCTTATTCTAAGTTCCTTTCAGCACCCCATGTATTGAGCATTGTCAGTATACCTACTCACATATGTATTTAAATAACAATAGTATCTCTGGAGCAGATGCAATTTTGGAAAGTCCAGTCATGTACAAAGAAAGGAAAGTATTTGGAACGTATATAAAGATTGACTAACCTGACCAATAGGTTCTTTTGTAGGGATCTTTCCTCTTCTGACAGTGCTTGTGGCCAAAGTGGTAGTGGTTTCCATAACTGACGTGGACATCTCAGACTGCATTGCGGTAGCTGTTGACTCAGTTGTCATAGAAGAAGGCACTTCACCAACAAGTCTCACGTTTCCTTCTATCACGATGTTGGCATCATTTTCAGCTGCCATATTCAGAACTTTCAAGCCATTGTAGTAAAGACCAGATAGCTGGCCTTGGAATGGATGACCCCGTTCCTTGCCTCCAATTTTTATGGTTGCTTGACTATTGAAGATTGTAAGCTGACGCCCTGTAAAGATAACATTACATACATGCAAAAATGTTGATTGTGAACTCTATACTCTAAGCGGATGATTAACAAATTTGCATGGGGTGAATAATGAGAGCAATAAACTATAAGAGAGGAATTTGACTCATAATTCATTGCTTTTTAATGAAGTGTCCATGAAATGCATAATTATTGAGAAATGTTTGTAATTTCTTAATTTTCTGTTTTGTTTTTTTGCTAAAAGGCCAATCAAGTACATTTATACATTTGTTTAGTATTGCAAATAAGAATGAGATTGTTTTCCCTTTTATCTATATTTTGCCTTACTGTGTGTGTCAAGAATTCAAAGTTTCTAAATCCTTAAAACTATTTTCTGTCATTCCCCAAAGTTTCTAAATTCCTAAAACGATTTTCTGTCAATATGTCAAGATTTTCCATACCAATATAACCTGTAACTTTATAAATATACACACACACATGTTCACATGTGTGTTTGTACAATATGTATATATGTGTGTGTGTATGCAAACATTTTATTGTCACAAAATCTAATATGTTCTAATGCACTAATTCAGACATCTGTCATGTCTAGATATAAGTATATAAATTAATCTATCCTGTTCACATCTGAATGTTTATTTTCCTTTCACATAACCACGGAAAAGAAATGCGTTGTTCATACTGAGTATCTCAGACAAAGAATTCAAAAATAGATGTGTGATTGGCTTTCAGCAAGACTATCAATTAAAATAAAAAGATTTTAGATGTAAAAGTGGCTTCAGAAATGATACACATACCAATGGAAAAATCATGGCACAATTCCATTAAACAGAGAACCTCAGCAATAGTACCATTTAATGTTAAACAGAATATTTACTTTAGCAGATTGGTTTCTGCTCATATAAGCATGCATACAACTTTAAGTTCTGTTTTAATTAGTGTTTGTTCCAAAATCCCCTTAGAAGGTTGCAAACGTTAAAGGGACTTCATTTTGATTGGCAATTCATAGTGCCCACTATTTAAGATACCTACAGTTTAAACAAAGATTTTTTTTTCAGGACCATAATGAACATATGAACTACATATATTGTTAGTTAATAATTTAGATGCTGGAACATGTAACATAATCTATGAATGATTTATAATTTGTGGTTAATGTTTGCTATGAGTACCTTCATAGATTGAGTTAGTGGATTATATTTAACAGTCCCTTTAACCTTAAGTTAACAGGGTAAGATTATTAAACAGCTGATACTTCTAAAAATGTGTAGAAATTATTATACAAGGTATGCAAATATTACTCTCTAGATTTTACTGTTTTAAATCTGTTTTTAATTTAGTTTTACTGAAAATTTATTTTATGTTTATTAGTCTTACAATGAAGTACTACTTGGTTATGTTCAAATTATTTTTTATTTGAAGTTTTAATCAATGTTTTTTACCTTTGTCGAGTAGCCATTCATCAACTACTCGACCAAGTCGATATGGAATTCGCTGTCTAGCAATCGCCAGGCGCTCGTTATCATTGTTTCCTTTAAAGTTTAAAGAGACATTTCATTGGTTAAAATCTGTAAGGTCAAAGGTTAAAAGTTAATACTTAAAGCTTGAGCTATACAGTTGCCACATGATTTTTTGAAATTTGGAATTTTAAAAAGTGCTACCTAGAACATTTCATGTTTCAGACTTTTCATTCATTCATTTATTTTATTTTAGCAAACAAAATTATTCCTATGTTAATTGAAAATTAGAAATCTTCATTTGAGCTAGGTTATTAAACTTATGTTATAGACAGACCCAAAAAACAAATTTATACATCATATAATGGCTTTACAAAAAATGATCATTGACCTCAGGGTTTTGTATTTTTTGATGTTTCTTATTAACTAGTTAAACATGTTCAGGTGAAACAGGTTTATTTTTCAAAAGCCATCCAACCTCTTATTCCATGTTAGTCATTTAAAGAAGAACACAAGCCATAACCAACATCTATGGTAAACTTACTTCTTCTGTCAAGAAATAGACCTGACAAAACTAATTTCCTAATAAAAATACTTTCTCATTCATTTGATTTAAATAAATTCCAGAAGTTCAAATTTGTGATAGCAAATCAGATTATCTATTATTTCTACATTTTAACAGAGGCCAGTGACAGCATATACTAAGAAACATTAAGGCTTTGACAAAAGTGACTTCAGTGGTTATCTATAGTAATCTTATATCCAAAATGAGGAGGTGTTATAACTTTAGCCATGATTATCAGGGTTTCATAAGCTAAGAGCTGGCCAGCAGGAAAGACTGTGAAATGTAAACTTCTGTAATTCTAACTACCTCCGAAAGCTCAGCTGTAGAGTTGGTAGCAGACTATGGTCCTCATGATTAGAAATATACCAACTTGCGACTGATAATTTGAGGATTGCCTCAAATATATGGTATATCAGAAGCATTTGATCAATTTCTATACTTTTTAAAAATAAAATGCACTAGGAAAATGGTGAAAACAAAAACGTTTTTCAATATACTGTGCTTTTTGTTTAGATTGACAATACTTATGTCTCACATGCATTCATAGATCAGTTTAAGTATCTGAGAAGTGAGCAAATCCAAAAGACAGTCATTCCTAATGGTATTCCTGTTCCAAACTTGTACTTATTGATTCATATGTGAAAACTCCTTACTGACTTCAGCAGGAGAAGGATGGTAAATGGTAGATATAAAGTTCTAATCTGTGAGGCACACAACACCTCTAATTGAAGCTCAGCATCTGGCAAGATCTTATTTGAATATTGAGAGAGAGAGAGAAAGAGAGAGAGATTTTTTTATCAATTAAAAATATCAAAATATTATCCAAAAATATTATCCAAATTGAAGCACCCAGTCCCACAATCTTTATTCACATAAGCAATATCTATGAAATCAACAGCATCTTTCATAAAGTGCGGGACTGGACTTCTACTGTAGCCCTGGAAACAAAAACAGCCTCCATAGCAAGAAATAATTTTGGTTTATTTATTGTGCTCTTCTGTAAAATTGGCTATTACCTCCTCTGCTTCCTGTCTGCTTTGTATAATTTAACATGATTCCATGTTTTGGAAATTACCCCCTTCTTTACTTTCTCTTCATTTTGCCATGTAAAAACTTCTAGACCCACTCCAATATTTATAGAAAACATATCAATATAGCATTCTCCTCAACTTCAAATACTTTTTGTATAATACACTTCAGTTTTTTAAAAATGTTTCCAAGGAAAGGAAGATACAGAGCAAAAAATGCATTTTACTTTCATGCTGCTGTGGACATGCAAAAAGTGAGACTTCTTGCTGATTATATGCTGTGACATTTTAACATTTCAGCTCTTCATCCCTGGGTCTCAAGCTGCATTCTTTGTATACCCCAAGTTCCCCATAACTTCAGTGGAAGTTGGAGATGTTCAAAGAATATCTGATGAAGTTTCAGATGAGTAACATGTGGAAAAAGGCACGTGGATGAATTCCTTCTGTCTGCCTTTCTGCATCTTCCTTTTTTTCATCTTTTGTAGTAAAGGGGTATTGATTGTTTCCCCCCTTCCCCATATTTGACCTAGCTGGATTTTCTTTAATCCTTGCTCATGTTTGGCATTTTGAATGCTGCTTACATGACTTTCACAGATGCCTTATCAATTGATTAACTGAATCAACGAAAGGATAACATACTTCCATGCATTTTCCTTTGCTTTCACACTTACAACACCCATGGATTATATATTTTAAAATTATCTACCAAAGCACTTTAATAAAGGTTAGATTGTTCAAAATTGAGGGTTGTGAGCACTTCAGACCAGATTCAGCTTCGAATAAGGTCATATCAAAGACTCTCATGGAAATTGGATTGATATTTACACATCAAATAATTCCATTCATTTCCATGGGACACTTTAAGTGAGTAAATGCTCCCCAGTGTTAGTAACAGTCAAAATGAAGAAAAAATTTGCAGTTTTATAATATGGGCACACGTACACAAGATACTATTTGATGAAAGGGGAATACCAGCTCACTTATTTTTAACTTGCTTTCTAAACGATTATTTAATTTTAAAATCTTTACAGAATATAATGGGTAGAACACAATCCTATTATCCTGTTGCATTATCTGAAAATTATGTTGTAAACTATCTACAGCTGCTATGCACCCGGGGAGCCAAATGCAAATGAAAAGCAGAATAACAACTATTTGATTTGTAAAGGTCAAATATAAAAATAATTGCAGATTACTTTAGCTCATCTTTTGAAAAAGTATAAAGGTGCACAGTAAAATGCATTTTTATTTGGCACTACTAGATGCATTTAATTTTTTTAGTAGACAATACAATTGGAAGAGCTAAGGGGAAAATGGTGTGGAACTTATTAAACTTTCATTTAATGGAGAGTGCATAGGTTTAGAGACTAAATAATTAATACCCATGTAGGTGACTCAAATAACACATTTTAAAAAATGACACCAAGAATCTATCGAGATAGTTACAAATGTTGAAAATAGTATAAAATGA
This sequence comes from Pelochelys cantorii, assembly GCA_032595735.1. NCBI lineage: Eukaryota > Metazoa > Chordata > Testudines > Trionychidae > Pelochelys > Pelochelys cantorii. Next base: position 173,391,095 of record CM064328.1, read on the forward strand.
AAATCAGGAATAAAAAAAGTTGATATGCATCTATTTATCAAATGTCTCTTGCTGAACAATTAGGGCAAGGGTCTGAGCTGAGATAAATCTATGTAGCGCCCCCAAACTAAACAATGCTAAAAAAAGCAAAATAATAGGAAACCTGTTACAGTCTGGCATACTATTTTCTCCAGTTGCAGTCATCTAAAATTTTTCAGACACTTCGTTAAATTCAGTATTGTTCAATACACTTGTACACAAAATTTTAAAAATCAAGAAAATTTCCGAATAAAATTATTAAAATGTTATTATAACCTACATAGAATTCCGGCTTTGAAATTTTATTCTGGAGAGCCTTCATAAGTGTTAAGAAGAGCTGAAGAAATGCTTGACAATAGTAATGCACTTGGAATAACTGATGTACATAAACTTTAATTGTAGACAGGCCTTGTCTCACACAAAATTTCCTGCTGATATAGATGAGACTTTATTGATAAAAAGGGGGGGGGATAATAAAAGACCACTCAACGTTTGCACTGTGACGTTGTCTAGACTGATAGAATTCTAGATGGCTTTATTCTTCTTCCAAATAGACAATATTTTGTGCCACAGTAGTGTATTAATTCTGTATGAACAGGTAGACTTCAAGCGAATAAGGGTAATTTCAAAGAATCAAGGTAAGCAGAGAAAAAGCAACAAAGGTCACATCTTTGAGTCAGATCTAAATCTTGTGGTGTGATTGGGAAGAAGTAATCCAAAAAATCTTATTCATACTTTTGCATCTACATGTCAGTGGGGACATGCTGACTATGTGAACTTCACTAATATATATTTTATCTCCTTCCAATTTTTTATATTGTCAGTGTTGAAGTAATTCTATTTTGTTCTCTGAAATAAATGTGTCAGTTATTCATGTGAAATAGCAGCATCCTTGAAAGAGAATAAGAAGGTTGAAAATTGAAATTCTGCGACGAGCAAATTAAAGGATAGAGAGCATTTTGTTTCTTTGTAACAGCCCCTTTAATGTCAGATAAATTCATCCTATTAATTAGCGAGCTACTAGGCAAATAAATAAAATGGGATTATAAAGAGAACTAGGAACCCTATAATTGTTTTTGGAAAAAACAAATCCTTGATTTTATATCAAAGGGCTCAGGTTTTAGACAAAGTTCATGTTGACATCAGTAGGATGTTCGGCAGAATAAGGGTTGGGAGTGATGTTGTCTGTTCAGCTAATAGAAAAGGAAAGAGTGTCAGAAAAGAGCTGAGAGGCATGAGAAAGGGATAATAGTGGCTCCATAGCAGTCTCCTGAAAAAACCTCTCAGTCCCCAGTTTACAAAATGCTCAATATAGTCATGGGGCTAGCCAAAAGATGGCAAAGTTTACAGATAATATAAAACTGCTCAAGATAATTAAGTTCAAAGCAGACTGTGAAGAGCTTCAAAAGGATCTCACAAAACTAGGTGACTGGGCAACAAAATGGCAGATGAAATTTAATGTTGATATATGCAAAGTGATGCACACTGGAAAACATAATCCCAACTATATATACAAAATGATGAGGACTAAATTAGCTATTACCACTCAAGAGAGAGATCTTGGAATCTTTGTGGAAACATCCACTCAATATGCAGCAGCAGTCAAAAGAGTAAACAGAATTTTGGGAATCATTAAGAAAGGGATAGAGAATAAGATAGAGAATATCTTACTGCCTCTACATAAATCGATGCTATACCCACACCTTCAATACTTTGTGGAGATGTGGTTGCCTGATCTCATAGATATATTGACATCAGAAAAAGGCAACACGGTTTATTAAGGGCAGCTTCCAAATGAGATTAGTAAGACTGGGATTTTAGCTTGGAAAAGAGGGAGATCTGGAGGAGGTCTATAAAATCATGACTTTTCTTTATTCTTTTACTCTTCTTTATAAAATCATGACTGGTTTGGAGAAAGTGAATAAAGTAATATTATTCATTGCATCATTGGCTCTTAACCAGGATGAGCAGGGATGGTGTCCCTACCTCTTTGTCAGGGCTGGGAATGGGCAACAGGGGTTGGATCATATGATTATTTATTCTGTTCATTCCTTCTGAAGTACCTGGCATGAGCCGTTGTCATATAAGAGGATTCAGGGCTAGATGGACTTTTGGTCTTACCAGCATGGCTATTTTTATGTTCTTTGTCTATGGGACAGGTAGCATGATTTAGTATGGCCACTGATAGTTTGTGCTAACATTCTCACAATTAATAAAAATATAGATTAGATTTTCAAAGGAATTTAAATCAAGCTCCTAATTTTCTGCCATTGCTACAATCAACTGGGGGTGCAAAAGATACAATTTAAACCTCTGGCTCCCTTATCTGCACTAAAATTCACACTCATTGTGCACCTGTAATTGGACTCCCACAAACAAAAGAAGGTGTGATAATGCAGTCACTATCTATTTCAAGCACAAATGTCTAACTATGTGGCTTGAACCTGAAATTGCAAGACTAATATTGACATCAACTAACACCGGAACATTGGACTTCCATCTGATTTTGAAGACAACAAAGCAGGTGCACTATTATGCCACTTGGAAAAAATATACATATATTTATGTATTCAATGTTATTATAACAATGCAAATTGGGTACTTGCTGTAGGGTATATTCAGAAGCAGCTAGCTCATGGAGATTATGCAAAGCCTTACTAGGATTCAGGTGAAAATAATTACCCTCTTTGAGCCTAATTTAGTGAAGTCAATGAAACTGACCTAGTGAGGAAATTATTCATCTGTGCAAGTGTTTGTAGGATTGGGACCTTTAGCAAGGGACATGCTTCAGTTATTTTTCACACCTCCTTCTCATGACTGCACCTAATATAAGGGGAAGGCTAATTAATATCCTCAGCTAGCCCCTACCTTCCCAAAATGAAGGTGGTATCTTCCTGAAACTGTCAGGTCCCTGTCTGCCCTCAGGCACTGAAAGCTATCTATGCATGAGATACATTTCCTTCTTCTCCAGTGCTTAAAGGAAAGCAGATGCATGTCTTTCGGATATAATATTTCTTCCTGTCAGCCATCTTGGACAGACCTGTCAATCATCTAGGGGAGACAATTGAAGGGAGAAGCAGCTCTAAAGTTAATTAAAGCAATTGTAGCAAATCAATAAGGGCCAAATTCTACAATGCTTGCTCACCTAGGATAGTATCTTTCTCTGAAAGTAGCCCCCCTGAAACTAATAGAATCATTCATCTAGTAGAGGGCTATTCAGGATTTGTGAAAATGTTAAAATCTGGCCTTAAGTAAGTGGAATAAAATAAAACATCAGTATATGGCTCTAGATGGGGTATGAACAAACAAATAAAATAAATTTAAAGTCAATACAAAGCAGAAGGACCACTGTGGCACTCTGAATTTATTAGAATGAGCTTTCCAACACCACGAACATGCCATACCTCCCCAATAAACAGAGTAGTTTAACAAAGGGCACATGTATGGACGATGAATCATCCATACAGGATGCACTATAGACACTAAAAACACGCCTAGAAAATAAGATATTTAAGGAATTTTCCTCTCCATTTTCTTATTAATTGCCATCATTTTTTGATTATTTGTGAAACATATGAATGTAACATCTGTGCTCACCTCTGACCAAATCATTAGTTGTGTGTTCTGGGCTAGTACTGCTCAGAATTTGCTCTTTTAGGCAATTTACCCACAAGAGTGTATGGTTTTTAAAAAGAAGTGTTCTGAATCCTTTCCATTTATCCAACTACCTTCTTCTCCTGAGACATTTAGGAAGCAATTCAGATAAGAAAGAATTCTCCACCCAAAGATTCCTAATATTTCAAAACCAAAACCTGATCAATCAGGATTTTGCAAAAACAAAAACAGTAATTTCTGATCAGAATATCAAAGATTTCTACAGTCCTAAAGGATCCCCAAATGATATCAATAGATACCTAACTAGAAATTACTTCATCCACTATAGTGAAATGAAGCCACCTTTAGGGTGGAATGTAGCATTTTTGACAGCATAAAACACTACTACAAAGTACTACTGAGCAGAAAGTGAAAAATCAGATTGTATTGAAAATCTTTCCAGTTATCAGACACACTGAAACAAAGAGATTTCTCACTTGGTTGGAATTCCATACTACCACCACTAACCCTACAACTTTTACTTTACCTTCTTATGTTCACCTGCAGACTCTTTGCTTCCTGCATGTATACAGCATGGGCCCTGGGTTGAGACCACATTTTTAATAATTTTAAATGACATCATCACTGCAAACCAATATTACTCTTTTGATGCATTGCTATTAGGTGCACCAGCCTATTTGGCTGAAACCAGCCACCTGATGGCCTGTGTTTTGATTTTGTTATTTTTCCACTGGGCTAATTAGTGATTAAGTTAAGAGTGTTCTCTTCTTGACTCATAATTCTTCAATATATTGCAATGTCTTTGTTTGTCTAGTGCTGCAACTTTAGTGTTCAGAGTTTGGCATATTATATCAAAAGCAAGAGAGAAAGAGGGGGGAGAAAAGCAACAAGGAGACAAGAAAACATAGGTCCTACTCTGATAAATTAATGGTCATATTGTGTTATCAAGCTTCCTAAAAAGATCCTTTGTACTGACTTTAAGCATCTAATGTTATATGGTTGCTTACAAAGTAAACAGCAAAATTGACAGGAATCATTAAGGAGCAAGTTTAAAGTATAAAAAAAATGAATTCTTGAGTGACATTTTGCAATTCTCTAAGGTATCAGGACTCTGAATTGTTTCTAAATTATGTAACACCATAGAAGGTTGCTCTTCCTATAAAACTTTAACCAGAAGTCAACTAGAGACTGTTTCTTATTCAAAACTTTTCAGTGTCTGAAAAGCAAAGAATAACATAATCCTCTTCAACCCTATTGTCCTTAAATTAGCTAGAATAGAGATAGTAGCCACCAAATTCGACATGGGATGTCACTCAGATAATAATCTCATTTCACATTGGCAGAGGGCTGCTACTCAGAATGGCACTGGACAGAAATAATATTCACATTATATGAATGGTGGCAAACGAGAAACATTGTGTTCAACACTTATTTTATGCTCCCATCAATTAGTATCCCCACGATTATTTTGTATTCAAGTAGAAGTTATCAGTAAGTATAAAAGATCTTATTAACTGCACACAAGTCTCCTAATTAAGTTTCACTCTATTACATGTGCTAAGGACAGAATATGACACCATTGTTAGAGGGTTATTGTTCATATTGTTAGTGAAAAAATATTAAAAGTTGCATACACATATAAATATACGTACACAATTTCTGGATTATTTATAACATTATTTCAAAAGGAAAAATCATTCTCTTGGGCAAAATTTCTGCTCTCAGAATTTACAATTTGTAAGTGAGAACAGACTTTGGCCTTCAGTTGTATTAAATAAAGCGATTACAGATAAATTGGACTAGTAAACTATGTTTGGAGGCAACACAGAGTTCTGTGAATATTTGTGCAGACATATAAAGCTTAACTTTCCTATCATTACATGATTAGTGTCAATCAGAAAAAATCCATAACAATCAGCATCAACCCTAGCTAACAGGGAAGAGGGTAAAGTGGACACAACTGAGAAATGAAAAACGTTCATTCTGTTTTGTTTCATGATGCATGTTAATGTGAGTGAGTTAGCCACCATTATTCCCCAATGTACTGGACCATACAGGTGCTTTGTCACAATCACTACATCTGTCCTAAGCTGTGTCAGCTCATTCGCCAACTATTATGCATGATTACACACAAGCCAACTGAAACAACAAAAGAGAGGTCATTACTTGGACAAGCCCTTGTAAAGTAAAAAAGCCAAAGGCACCCATATGGATAGAAACTGGCATTTAGGAGATAAAAATCTGTTCCATGTCAGCAGTGCAGCAAAAGAAGTAGCCCTTGGCTAAAGAAAGCTTTAGACTTTCATCTATGCCTAAAAGTGGCATTTCAATTTGTGTATTTATGCCTTGCAGATATTTTACGAAAAAGAATAATCTGTTTCAAATGGAAAGGTTTAAACTTGTACACACTCTGTTTTAATGCTTTTGGCAAGGTATAGCAACAGAAACTGTAAATAATAGAAACAGATGCTCAGCAAGATAAAAGCAGAGGAGTGCTTTAGTACTGAAGTACTATAACGAGCAGTCCACCATGAAATGGCATAATGATTGTGGGTGGACTCCCAGTACTGATTTACTTTTACCTGCTAACAAGAGAAATAATGCTAATTTCCTACCAAAAATGTCAGTAATATTTTCTAGATCAGCTAATATGTGTCTAAAGTTCCTTTTATGAAGTGTGATTAATTATTTTTTCCATCTACGAGGAGGTGTTTTCAACTAAGAAAACATTGTATTGTTCTGATCAAATATGCACAATTAGGTCTTGAACCTACAAGCTGTTCCATGTAGATGAAACCCTGCATGGCCTCCATACAGCCTTATTGTCAGTGTCTCCACAAAGAATAACTAGCAGACAAAGGCTTTTGGGCTAAATTCTGTCATGATTTATACCAGTGTAATTTGGTTCTCATTTGCTTGTAATGCTTACGCACTGTGAGTGAATGCACCCCTGTATTCAGACCTTATACACTATTGTAATAATCTTTGTACAATATATGACTCTTGAGATATCATTTCAAAACTAACAACTCACTAGTCAGTATCTTCATGGTGAAGTGTATGTAACAACAGAACATGTAAAATGATTAGCATAACTTAATATATAATATAAAATATAAGTAATGACTGTAACATATGAAGTATATGTAATAAGTAATGTAATGTAGAATCTGATATTATAACTGAAGGTTACCAGACAAGTCTGGGGAGTGAACAAAGTTTCACAAAGACAAAGGGCAAGTTGATGCCTCTAGGTAGTTGTTATCAAAGCTGATAGACAATCACTTGTTACATGGTCACACTGTGGGAGGCCAATGGGAGTACCCGCTCCCTTTGACTTCCCTTACTCCTCGTAGGAGCAGGACTATTGGCATCGATAGAAGTGCCTTCTTAGTTCGATTTAGTGTATCTGTACTAAACACACTAATTCAAACCCTGGGAGATCCACTGTGGCAGCTTCCATATTATCTGTAGTGTAGACATGGCCTTAGAAGACAAAAGAAAAAGAAATAGCTATTTGACTTTAGGAGAGTATTTGACCTGAAATTTGATCAGTTCTGTTGCTGGGAGCTGGTAGTAAGGGTTAGGGATGTTACATAGTGGTTAACTGGCTAATTGAGTAGTTGATGGAATTTCCATTGACTACTTGATTAGTCAATAAGGGAGGGCAGTGTCAGTGCTCACTCCCAGCTCTCACTGGGTCTCAGCACAGACCCTCCCTCTCCCTTGCTGTTTGCATTTTTCAAGGGAAGCCGGCGCAAGTACTGAAACTTAGGACCAGGGATTCAGCCAGTGCCCTCTCCTGCTGGCTTGCCTTTAAAAATGCAGAGGGAGGGAAGGGAAGGGAATGAGTAGTCCATAGCGCTACCTGATAAGCTCCTGTTTATTGGGCAGTTGACTAGTCAACTTCTCCTTTACATCCCTAGTAAGGATTTGATCTTGAATGAAGTCTAGTTTGTTAAATTTGAGCACTAAAAAGCATTTTATCTTTGTTTCTCTTGTAGACATTTCTGACTTTAATGCCTTGTACTTGTACCTCACTTAAAATCTATCACTTTGTAATTAAATACATGCTTTATTCCTTGATAAAACTAAGCTTGTGTTGTGGTTAAACTGGACAACATGGTATCTCCTTTAAAAGAGGGAAATGGTTGTATTCTGTTCCCTTACAGTGGTAATGGACCTAAAATGTTCCTGAACTGCCTTGGAGAATGCTGGACCATGCAGAACACCCATACTTTTGGGGGGAAACTTTGAAGCTGGAAGTGTGTTGGGGATCACCCTGCAAGTAAGATCAGGATTGCTACAAGCCATAGTGTGGCTGGTGTTTGCTGAAAGGCTGCCAGGTCAGAGCTACTGGACCAGGGTTGTGGTGGTTCACAGACACTGTGGCCTGGTCTACACAACAGTGGAAGATCAACTTCAGATATGCAACTAACATATCTTAAGATATGTAATTAATGTAGCTAGAGTCGACATATCCACGCCATCCATACAGCGGGAGGTCGACAGGAGCAAATGCTCCCGTTGGCTTCCCTTACTCCTCCTGAGGAGCAGGAGTACCAGCACCAATGGGGACACTCCCTGAGTTTAATTTAGCAGGTCTTCGCTAGACCCATTAAATTGAACCCCAAAAGATCAACCATGGCAGCGTCGATCTTCCGCGTAGTGTAGACATGGCCTCAGGATATGACCTGCATGTAGTCAGACTCTTTATGAACAATCCTGACAGAAATTACAGCAGCAAAGCATCATGAGACACCCAAAGTTTCAGGGTGCAGGTGACACAACTTCTCATTGTTCTGGATTATACCCCGGAATTTCATATTTACCCTATCATCTATGCATTAAATATTATGCATTCATCATAAGATATGATTAACAAGAAATGGTAGTGTTAGCCCCTGGCTTCTTAGATAGGAATGCAACTAGACATCCTTTGTAAATGAAATCCCCCACCCACGATAACTTTTCCCAGAAAAAAGTTGGGTTTGAAAATGTTTATGATTCATCTCAGATTTTTCTCGGGGGCGGCATGGGGGGGTGAGCAGAAGTTAGATAGAAAAGACCTCAGAAGCTTAGGAATTACAGAGCATGGATATTTTATTTTGGCTCAAGATATGTATTAAAACAATATTGGAAACTGTAGCAGTGAGGTGACCAGAATTCCTACGTTAAAACTTATTCTCCTGTAATTATGCTTGGAAGGAGGACTTTTTTTTTTTTCAGTAAAAATGGGTAAATGTTAATTTCACCTCACACACAAAAACGAAGGAAAAATTATTCACATCAATAATAATCAAAATTCACAGATAAGCAAGTAAGAAAATGATGCTTGAAAATGTCTTACAATTTGATTTAAAGATATTTACTTTAGTGTTATTGGACACAGGATGTTGATAATTTGGGTTTTAATAATTAAGATATTTAACTTTTCTTGAATCTCAACATTTACTGTCAATAAATGTCTGACCTTTCAATCAAATCCTGCAATGTGAAAATTTAAATAGATAAAAATAGAAAAATGCTTTAAAAACATCAATATTATCCATCAAATATATAATTCTACCAAGTCTACCTATAATATTTTCTAAACTGCATGCCCAGAGGAATTATTTTTAAGGGGAAAGTGAAAAATAACAGTCATCACCTTCCTGAAAACTGCATGCAGATTAGACCTTCCGTTCTTCTCTCTCTGCAAGTGGGATAGACAGGAGTACATCTGTACATGAGGAGTGGGAAGGAATGGGTCAGAGGAGGAAAAAAAAAGGACAGGGAACCTTCTGATATAGAGATTCAGGACCTGATTCATGTAGGATTAAGCACAGGATTAGTCCTCTTGAGTATAACAGAATTACTCACAGGTTTAATGATATTAAACACATGTTCAAGTGCTCTGCTGAATCAGAGCCTAAACAAATCTTCTCCAGGCTGTGCATCCCACCTCTGGTAGTTCCAGAGGGCAATAGGAGCACAAGTTGATCCTGTACTCTCTGGGAGCCAGAGGCAAAGGCAGAAAAGCCCTAAGTCAAGTTTTACATGCAGATGGCTCTGACCTCCTGCAGAGGAGCCTTATTCCTGAGCCTCTCACCCACAATCCTTTCCCTTGTGAGGGGCTACTCTGTATTAAAAGAAGTAAATCTAAATTGCAAAGGTACGTAGCCTAAAGTTAGGCACATGAATCTATGTGGGTACTTAAATCAGCGGCTTGATTTTCCGAGTGAATCTGTGATGAAATAATGAAGTAAATAGAAGTCTCTATTGAACCATTTAAGTCCCAGTGAATCTGCAAGGAAACATTTAAGCAACAGGCAATCACCAATACTTTTAATTTTTCCTCTTCTTTTACAAAATCTGGTTGCAAATTCATGTATTTTTTTTTAAAGGAGACTCTGCTCCTTCTTTAAAATACTTACAAAAGTTAAACAGGAAACTGAATAATCTGTGAAAGAAAATGGTTCTGCTGACACAATTTACAAACCCACTCTCTCTCAGGAAACTACTTGACCTTTCTAAGAATATATTGAAACACAGTATGTTAAAGAAATTAACTATCCTCCTTGTTTTATAAATTCAAGTATACTTATTAGCAAGAAGCTCTAATGCATAATTAAGATACAGTGCATTATGCTATTTAAGTATTAAGTATATTTATTTTTTAAAGGTTTGGTGCTAACTATGATAAAGTATTAAATAAACATCAAGCTCCAACCAGAAATATTGTAACAGTTAAAAAGGTGTAAAATTCTTTAGTAATAAAATATTAATTATGTTGTTGGTTTAATAAACATATATAGGAAAGGACATATCCTATCATTGATCCACACTCAAAACTTCAAGTGAAATTATTGTCTTGAAATCAATAATGAGTTGGCACAGTTTCAACTTGGTAAATTGGGAGTTATATGATGAGTCTCACTGTTATTAATACATACACACAGATGCTGCTATTCCCTTGTATAATACCGAACATTTACACACTGGACTTTTTGCTAGAACTTAGAAATGAAAGTTCAGGGCTATGACTGAATTGTATAAATTTAAGATTTAAAAAACTGCTGAAGACTGGTTGCTTCTATCAATAAAAGCAAAATATTAGTTACCCATTACTGACAAAATCAGAAGGCCATTCCATTTTGATTTGTGTACAGAAAACTAATGGTCATTCTGCCAAGGGAGTGATAAGAGGTAACAAAGGTCTGAAGAATTCTCTTTGGCAAGGATCCTTTGGCTGTGGTGCTTACATCTAAGGCTCTTCATCTCAACAAGATGTTGACTTAAGTCTACTGAGGATAATTTAACTATTTTAGTGCTTAATATTTTGGAAGAAACATCCACCTACTTTGGGATTATAAATGTGAGTGTGATAACTACAGGCCTTAATTTAAAATGAATATTATTTCAGGGGAGTTGGAGGTGTAAATTGGACCTACGTACTTTCTTTCAAATTGGTTTCGGTACTTACACTTCGTCATTTTCTGATTTTTGCATAATTAACATTCTCTTTGAGACACACAACTTCAGTGGGAGCTTGTGTGATACAGGCTGTGACTCTTAGCTGAAAAAGTACTTGGGGATGAAAAGAGCTGTAAGATAATATGTCTTATGGTGTGATATTTTAATAGATTACATGCCATGCTCAGCTATCATTACATGAAATCTTTGGCATTGTATATCCTTCAGAACAGAGCATATTTATTTTTCTGGAATTCAACTTCTCCCATTTAAGTAGCTACAAGACTGAAGTTACAAATCCAGCAGCCAATTATTACCTATTGGCTTTGTATTTGGGGAAAATCAAACTTGCCCTTATGTATACTTAGTTCTGACAATTTTATGTTTCATATTCAACTTTTTAGTGCCTACTAAACTTAATGCAGAACTAAAGACAAAAGTTTGTTGGCCAGATTCAAATTTCAATTACACCAATTTATCTGAAACTATTTATTTGTGCAATTCCACTGTCTTTAACTGAGTTGCTGCAATTTATATGAGAGAGAGACCAGAAACAGGTCCAATGATTATAAAGAAATAGTAGTAATTGTGCTTTTGGTACACAGAATTTTGTTAAACTCTGCTTAAACTTTATTGGAGGTTGGGCAGTATCCAGAATCTAATTATTGCTGAGCTCATAAGAACATTCGATCAGACAAATTACACTGGTCTACAATTTTTTAGAAGTCGTCTGCTTCAGAGATAAAATGTGCTATTTATTATGTATTTTGATGTGCTGAATTCAAATATGACAATTAAAACAACTGATTGGCTACTGTTTCCAAGATATTTAAGTTTTTACATTTTACATCTATGTATATTGTGTAGATTATAGAGTTTTAATCATAAATTGTAAACCTAGGTCTTTTCATGTGTTTATGGTTGCTTTACATGATAATATTTCACCTGTCCTGTTTATGTAACACTTTAAAAATCAGCAAAAGGTTTATATAAATAAAATTTATTATGAAACAAAAGGCAAAAAACTATTATGTACATAGTTTAGTCCTATTCAGTGTCTACTCGGCGCTTCTTGGCTTGTCTCTTGTATTCATTAAATGGAGCATCTCTTGTCACTGTCCAGCAATAGTCTGCAAGCACTGATGGGCTCCATTTGCCCTGATAGCGTTTCTCCATCGTTGCAATGTCCTGGTGAAATCGCTCGCCGTGCTCGTCGCTCACTGCTCCGCAGTTCGGTGGAAAAACATCGAGATGAGACTGCAAAAAATGTATCTTTAGTGACATGTTGCAACCAAGGCTTTTGTATGCCTTGAGGAGGTTTTCCACCAACAACCTGTAGTTGTCTGCCTTGTTTCCGAGAAAATTTATTGCCACTAACTGGAAGGCTTTCCATGCCGTCTTTTCCTTGCCATGCAGTGCATGGTCAAATGCATCATCTCGAAGAAGTTCACGAATCTGAGGACCAACAAAGACACCTTCCTTTACCTTAGCTTCACTTAACCTTGGAAATTTTCCACGGAGGTACTTGAAAGCTGCTTGTGTTTTGTCCATGGCCTTGACAAAGTTCTTCATCAGACCCAGCTTGATGTGTAAGGGTGGTAACAAAATATTCCTTGATTCAACAAGTGGTGGATGCTGAACACTTTTCCTCCCAGGCTCCAACGACTGTCGGAGTGGCCAGTCTATCTTGATGTAGTGGGAATCTCTTGCAGGACTATCCCATTCGCAGAGAAAACAGCAGTACTTTGTGTATCCAGTCTGCAGACCAAGCAAGAGAGCAACAACCTTCAAATCGCCACAAAGCTGCCACTGATGTTGGTCATAGTTTATGCACCTCAAAAGTTGTTTCATGTTGTCATAGGTTTCCTTCATATGGACTGCATGACCAACTGGAATTGATGGCAAAACATTGCCATTATGCAGCAAAACAGCTTTAAGACCCGTCTTCGATGAATCAATGAACAGTCTCCACTCATCTGGATCGTGAACGATGTTGAGGGCTGCCATCACACCATCGATGTTGTTGCAGGTTACAAGATCACCTTCCATGAAGAAGAATGGGACAAGATCCTTTTGACGGTCACGGAACATGGAAACCCTAACATCACCTGCCAGGAGATTCCACTGCTGTAGTCTGGAGCCCAACAGCTCTGCCTTACTCTTGAAAGTCCCTGACAAGGTCATTCAGTTCACCTTGTGTTCTGAAGTGTGGTTCAGAGGAGGAGGATGGGAGAAAATGTGGGTCCTGTGACATTGATGGTTCAGGACCAGAAGTTTCATCCTCTTCCTCTTCCTCGTCTGACTCAAGTGAGAATGATTCTGGTGCATCAGGAACCGGCAGTCCTTCTCCGTGGAGTACTGGGCGTATAGCTGATGGAATGTTTGGATAATGCACAGTCCACTTTTTCTTCTTTGACACACCTTTCCCAACTGGAGGCACCATGCAGAAGTAACAATTGCTGGTATGATCTGTTGGCTCTCTCCAAATCATTGGCACTGCAAAAGGCATAGATTTCCTTTTCCTATTCAACCACTGGCGAAGATTTGTTGCACAAGTGTTGCAGCATATGTGTGGGGCCCATCTCTTGTCCCGATCTCCAATTTTGCAGCCAAAATAAAGGTGATAGGCTTTCTTAACCATAGTGGTTATTCTGCGCTTTTGTGATGCAAAAGTCACTTCACCACAAACATAGCAGAAATTATCTGCACTGTTCACACAAGTACGAGGCATCTCTGCTCACTTTGGCTAAACAGAAATGTGTCCCTTTGCAAAATCAAAAACTGACAAATAAAAGAGCACGACACTGTATGATTTCTAGAGCTGATATAAGGCAATTTGTTCAGAAGAGTGATGTAAGCTTCGTTATGATTGCATCATCCATGACTTCTAGGAATAACATGATGCAATTCATATCATGTATGACGCAATACCAGCTTCAGATTGCATCATTCATTGTTTTGCCTAAAAAGCAAGTACTGTCCAAATCCAGTCATAGATTTATTCATAGATCCAGTCAAAGATGTATTTTAGTCATTTCTGGTTTAAATTGAGATCCCTTCCCTTTATAACTCACTTATCCTCCGCCATTCCCAAGTCAAGGGTCATATATACTGACCCAATAGCATATCTTGAAAACTAGAGCCAATAAACAATTTTAAGCATCATTTTCATTCTCAGTGACCCAGAATTAGTAAAGGTTGACTACATTTATTTCAGAAGCATTTTGGCTGTAGAGCAGTGTTACTGAAGTCATCTTTTTTGGGGAGGGGGTGGGGGGGCGGAATATGCTGCAAAATGACCCTCTAGTTCAGAATGGATACTATATATTACCTTGAATCAAGGTAATCTAATTCTGGAAAACTCAAAAAGAAGAAACAGGCTCACAGTATTTTTTAAATTGTATTATATCATTAAATAATGCTGCAGAATTGGTGACAATGGAGTTGCCATTTTGAAAACACAGAGATCTATGAGTACAGGAGGCCTCCTTTTTTTAATATATTTTTCTTGCTTAACTGGCAAGGCTTAAGAATGTGCCAAGGCCAAATATGCTGCAATGGAAAGAACTAGATATAATGTGAAGCAAAAAGTCAAGAGCAGTGGTACAAAAGAGATGAAGCTGCTTGTGCATGTGCATGCACAAGTGAGAGAAGAGTATCTTCATGGAGCATGATTAACTTAGCTTAGGTCTCTTGAAATTTTATCTGGGACAAATCAGGGTGACATTTTGCCTATTCTGATACGAATTACAGTGTCTGGTTTTGAAATACTTAACTTTTTAGTAGTTCTTGGCCTGAAGACATGAGGTACCATTCTGCTGTCACACTTAACACCATCAATAAAATATAACCAGGGACTCCTGTACAAATGTGACAAAAATAAGAATACCTCAGGTATGGGGGAACAACTCAAATGCAATGTCATTATATAAATTAATGTTGTGGTTCATATTTTAGATAACCAATTGTTGGGCTGGAGGAATTGGTAGAAAAATTGGTAGGGAGGAATTGGTAGGAGAAGTAGATGTGGGTGGCAAGCAGTGATCATGAGATGGTCAAGTTCAGAATCCTGACCAAAGAAAAAAAGGAGAGCAGCTAACTACAGATCGTAGACTTCAGCAAAAATCAGAGTTTGACTCCCTCTGGGAACTGATGGGCAAAATCACCTAGGACACTAATATGAAGGAAAAAGGAATTCAGGAGAGCTGACTGTATTTTAAAGAAGCCTTATTGAAGGTGCAGGAACACACCATCCCAATGTGCAGTTAGAAAATATGACAGACGACCAGTATGGCTTAACAGTGAAATCCTTGGAGAGCTTAAACACAAAAAGGAAGCATATAAGAAGTGGAATCTTGGAGAGAAGACTAGGGAAGAGTATAAACACATTGTTCGAGCATGCAGGGGTGTAATCAGGAAGGTAAAAGCACAATTGGAATTGCAGCTAGCAAGGGATGTGAAAGGTAACAAGAAAGGTTTCTAAAGGCATGATAGCAATAAGAAGGTAGTCAAGGAAGGTATGGGACCCTTAATAAATGGGGAAGCAACCTAGTGACTGATGATGACATAAAAGCTGAAGTACTCAATTTTTTTTTTTTGCCTTTGCCTTCACAGAGAAGGTTAGCTCCCAAATGCACTAGGCAACACAGTCTGGAGAGGAGGTGGGCAGTCCTCAGTGGAGAAAGAACAGGCTAAGAACTATTTAGAAAATCTGCACATACACAGATCAATGGGGCCAGATCTAAGGCACTGAAGGGTACTCAGGAAGTTGGCTGATGTGATTGCAGAGCCATTGGCCATTATCTTTGAAAACTCATGGCAATCAGAGGAAATCCCAGACAATTGGAAAAAGGCAAATGTAGTTCCCATCTTTTAAAAAGGGAAGAAGGAGAATCTGGGGAACTACAGACTGGTCAGTCTCAACTCAGTCCCCTGAAAAAATCATGGAGAGGATCCTCAAGGAATCAGTTTTGAAGTACTTGGAAGAGAAGGAAGTGATCAGGAATAATTAACATGAATTCACCAAGGGAAAGTCATGCCTGACCAACCTGATTACCTTCTATGATGAAGCAACTGGCTCTGTGGGTATGGGGAAGGTGGTAGATGTGATATACCTTGACTTTAGCAAAGCTTTTGATATGGTCTCCCACAGTATACTTGTCAGCAAGTTAAAGAAGTATGGATTGAATAAATGGACTGTAAGGCGGATAGAAAGCTGGCTAGATCGTCAGGCCAAATGGGTAGTGATTAACAGCTCGATGTCTGGTTGGCAGTCTGTATCAAGCAGAGTGCCCCAAAGGTCAGTTCTGGGGCCAGTTTTGTTCAATGCCTTAATTGATGACCTGGATGAGGGGATGGATTGTACCTTCAGCAAGTTTGAGGATGACACTAAGCTAGAGGGAGAAGTAGATATACTGGAGGGTAGGAATAGGGTCCAGAGTAACCTGGACAAATGGGAGGATTGGGCCAAAAGAAATCTGATGAGGTTCAACAAGGACAAGTGCAGAGTCCTGAACTTGGGATGAAAGAATCCTGAACACTGCTACAGGCTGGGGACCGACTGGCTAAGCAGCAATTCTGCAGAACAGGACCTGGGGATTACAGTGGATGAGAAGCTGGATATGAGTCAACTGTGTGCACTTGTAGCCAAGAAGGCTGTGGTGGATAAGAGGAGTGCTGGCCAAGCACTTGGTGACTAAAGGGTTAAAGTCAGGTAGCTAAGGGTGTTGTTGGCAGGGAGCCAGAAGAATAGTGCTGAAGTTTAAATTGTAAATATATACCTGCTGCCCTTTGCTCTTTGGGTGAATTTAAGCCAGGAGTTGGGAGACAGAGAATGATTTATACTTGGGCAGGACGACCATGCCTCCATGGAATTTGGGATGTGAAAGTGGACTGAACCAGGAAGGGATCATAAAACTAGGAAGGTAGGCACTCCAACTTCACCAACTAACCACTCTGCTCCAACTAATCCTCCCCAGCCCAGGAAATATCCAATGTACTGGGTAGGAGATGATGCAGAGGCCTTCTTAGAAAGTTTTGAAAGAGCCTGTATTGGGTACACATCTGTACCCAATACACATCTGTACCTGTATTGGTGGAGCTGAGATCACAACTCAGTGGACCCCCAACAGAAGTGGCAGCTGAAATGCCCAGGGAAAACATGAATGACCATGAACTTTTTAAACAAAAGGTCAGATTTAGGATAGGGCTCATCACCGAACATGCCTGGGGAGAGGTAAATACACTGGAGGGTAGGAATAGGGTCTAGAGTGACCTAGACAAACTGGAAGGCTGTGCAAAAAAGATATCTGATGAGGTTCAACAAGGGTAAGTACAGAGTCCTGCACTTGGGACTGAAGAATCTCAAGCACTGCTACAGGCTGGGGACCGACTGGCTAACAAGCAGTTCGGCATAAAAGAACCTGGGGATTACAGTGGAAGAGAAGGTGGATATGAGTCAACAGCGTGCCCTTGTAGCTAAGAAGGCTAACAACATATTGGGGGTGCATTAGAAGGAGTATTGCCAGCAGATTGAGGGAAGTGATTATTCACCTTTATTCCACACTGGTGAGGCTACATCTGGAGTATTGTGCCCAATTTTAGGCCCCCCATTGCAGAAAGGATGTGGATGCATTTGACAGAGTCCAGACTAGGGCAACAAAAATTATTAGGGGGCTGAAATACATGACTTATGAAGAGAGGCTGATGGATCTGGTTTTATTTAGACAAGAGAAGAGAAGAGTGAGATGGGATTTGATAGAAGCTTTCAACTATTTGAAGGGGGACTCAAAGAGGATGGAGAGAGGCTGTTCTCAATGGTGACAGATGTCAGAAGGAGCAATTGACTCAAGTTGCAGTGGGGGAGATCTAGGCTGGATATTAGGAAAAACTGTTTCACTAGCAGGGTAGTGAGGCACTGGAATAGATTACTTAGAGAAGTGGTAGAATCCCCATCCCTAAAGGTTGTTAAATCCTAGCTTGAAAAAGCCCTGGCTGGGATGATTTAGTTGGGATGGTCCTGCTTTTACCAGGGGGCTGGACTTGATGACCTCCTGAGATCTTGTCCAACCTTATGATTCTATGAGGACTCAGGCCAGTATTTGAAGGTTGCTCCAGGAATTAATGGAAATTAGCTGCATCACAAAAGTGGCATGTAATTTTGGATAGCAAGTACACCTATCATACTTCTCTCTTGCATACTCTATTGCAGAGTTGGGCAATAATTTTAGAACGGGGGCCACTTCAAAATTTTTTTGAATTGGCTCTGGGTTGCAGAGCCTTGGGTGGAAATAGCAGGGCCAGGACACGTTCATGCTCCCCCAACCACAGACCCTGATAGTTCTGGAGCTGGGGGAGCACCTGAAGTCTTTGCTCTTCTCCCCCCAGAGAGAGCTACCAGCTGTTCTGAACAACTGGTTGTTCCCCCTAGGCACCCACACCCCTGGTAGTGGGAGGATACTTCGTTCACATGCTCCTCCCCCCAGGCCAGTCAACGCCTGGGGGAGAGATGAGCACACAAAGTCTTTCACTTACTGCCCCCACCCTGCAAGGGGCACACGGCACTTAGAGGCTATGCCTACACTGCAATGCTATTTCGGGATACCAAAGTATCCCAAAATATATATCCCACATCTTCACAGCAAGCCCATTATTTCGAAATATAATGGGCTTACTATTCTGATGTCCCTGTAAATCTCATTGTACGAGGAGTAAGAGACATGTCAGAATAGCGGGTTATTTCAAAATTTGGTAGTGTAGACAGCACCAAATTAGAAAATAAGCTATTTCGAAATAAGATTGAAATAAGATACGCAATTTGTGTAGCTCAGGATAGAGGAAAAGAGCACTATTTCCTGAAAAAAAAAAAATGCAGGGGAATGGAATTAGTCTATAATTTTGCCCCGATGCCTATGGGCCTCAGACTGGGAAAAAATAACTGTCCCAAATATATATGTGTATGTGAATCTAAATATTCTTTTCATTTATGAAACTCCTCCAGACTTGGTTAAGCAATTTTAACATACCCTACTTGGTTTTGTAAATCATTAACTGATGATGGAATTTGTGATGGAAAGAACGTTAAACAGATTACTGCTGAGAAAAAGATTCTCCTTATAAGTCTGATATTTCAGACTTTGCAGTCTGACATAAGGAAATCATTAACAGACAGTGGTCTTCTTAAAATGTTTCTCGTGTGTCATTTTACTATATTTAACTGAAAGATGTTATAGCTTCCATGATAAAGTAATGACAACCAAACCACATATTTTACCAAAATCTAAATTTATTTAAAAATTCTATCAAGTCTAAGAAAGAATGAATCTTTGTATTTACCAGGAAATTTACAATGAAAAATATATAAAGAGGAACAATGTGTCTGCAGACTCAGAGAAACATTATATAGCATTATCTGTCAGAAAATCCTAGTATTTTGTCAAATAAAAAATCCGATTTGGGGAAATTTATTGAAGCCATTTTTAAAGAAGAGACTTACTGCATACTCTTATTTGGAGTGTATCTTCTTTAAATAAAAATGATGAGGGATAGGACATTTTAAAGCTTCCCCCCGCCAGCTGACCTTATATCAGTTCCTAACAAAATATGAGGGGAAAGTGTGCTATTATTTTTATTACCACCGATCTTTTACACAATCTATGAAATGATATTGAGAAAGGGGCCTACTCTCACATCAGAAAACAGGAATTGTCCTATATGACCAAGCAGTGGTCAATACAATTCAAGAAACAGGTAATTGACAATTGTGGAATTACATGGCCTTCAAGGAAATTTCATCCTTAACTCTTATTAGTTAGTTGTTGGTTTATTGTAATTGTAGGAATGTTCCTGAGATGAATCTTTTCTGAATTCTTTTAATCTCTTGGCTTCTTGAATCTGACAAGATTCTTGATATTTTGTAGCAGTGAGTATCATGGGTTAATTATTGATTGTAAAAATTATCTCCTTTTCTCTCTGTTTCAGTTCCTAAAAATGTTCTCCTCTTTGTGTATTATGAGAACATCTAACAAGGAATATCAATTTTCTTTCTGTATATCATTTATTCTATTATTTACCTGTATGATATTCCTTTTGTCCCCACTTCCTTGCTAAACTAAGTGATTCCAGTAGTTTCAGTCATTCCTCATACGGAAGTTTCTCCATTTCTTTAATAAGTATTGTCATCCACTTCTTAATCCCTTGTACTTCTGCTATAATTTTTTGAGCTAGGGCACAAGAACTGAACACAATATTCTAGGTGAGAATGTGACACTGATTTATATAATACTTTTATAATATTTTCTGTATTATTTTCTATCCCATTTCTTATTCATTTTAAGATCATGGTTTTTTTATGTGTGTGGGTTTTTTTTTTTTTTTTTTTTTAACCATTACTGTATACTGAGTCGAGGTTTTCACTTTGGTCTTTGTCATTATAGTTAATTTAGATTTCAGTATTAGTAATTATCCCACCAATGAGAATTACCCTTCTGTGCATCAACCCCATGATTTCCACCTGCTCATGTGATATCCATTCACCTACCTTTATCAGGTATCTGTGGTGTCTTCTCCATCGTAGACTAACCTAGACTTGTCCAATCTATAACTATTGCCATTTCTCTTTTCCTTCCCTTTCCAATGTTAGTGATAAATATATTGCTTATGGTATAAATCAGCAAAGCTCCATTGCAGTGAATGGATTTACACTAAAAATTTAAACCAGCTGAGAATCTGGCCTTTTGCTTTCAGTCTCTTAGCCAGTTTCTGTTACATGAAAAAAAAAACCCTGTGGCACATTACTTTCTGCATGCAGAGCTTCTTGTGAGAGACTTTTACAAAGGCTTTGTGAAAGTAGAAATAAATTATGTTAACTGGTTCTCCCTTATCCCCTATTATCTTCTATCAATATACAACAGATTTAGCAGTAATGGGAGTTACCTGTGGCATAGAAGCAAGATGAATAGAATCCCAGGAAAGCTAACTTCTTGAACGTGTGAAATGCATTACAGCATGTTGATGAGTTCTGCCTCCCAAGTATTGCAGGATTAACCTCTATTAGGTAAACCAAAGAACTACAGATGCACTGATATCTTTCTTTCTCTCTTCTCACCACCAGGTCCCTGGATCATATACCTCCTAGATCCAAGTAGAGAGAGGACACTCCCTTTTGCACACAAATATTTTCCTCTTACCTTGCATTTTACCTTCTCTGTTTCCCTAAATGGAGGGTTCTTGGAAGGTCATGTGTCCTGTCCTCTCTGCATAATGGTAATTCCCTGGGAAAGACTAGAGTATAACAAACAAGTCTGCTTTCATGAGCAGCATCCATTCATAGGTGCTGTGTGTGTGTGCTGTAGCACCCCTTGGCTTGAAGTGTCTCCATTATATACAGGGTTTACATTTTGGTTGAATAGGTCTCAGCACCCCCACTATAAAAAATTGTTCCAGCACGCTAGGCCCCATTGGTTTTCAGAACCTGACTGACAAAGAGCACACAGAAAGTGGATGTTCCATCTTTGGGGGAATTACTCCTACTTTAAAGTGGCCACAATTTTGGAAACGGGCAGGAAGGTCTTTCAACTGTGGCCTTATGCAGTTCAGTGGCCATTTCCCTTTGGATGATGCGTTTTCTGGGGCTTTTCTCCCCACAAACGATGTGAACTACCCCTCTAAGTTTGTGAGTTAAGCCAGCAAGTACCAGCTGGTTTTTCAGCACCACTGTGTCCACCACTGGGTTTGATTAATCAAATAGTCTATTGTCTCTGGAAATGTTAAAGCCTTTGGATCACTACTGTCTTAAAGCAGCCAAGGAGAGAAAAAGTAGAAAATGAGGTGGATATATTCTCCCAGCCACACAGGGAAACTCCCTCAGAGGGAAAGGGAAATGTGGAGAGAGAAGGTAAGCAATGTGTAGCCAAAAAACAAAACAAAACAAAACAAAAAACAGTGGGACCTCCCTTGCATCTCACCTGGGATCAAATTGGACACACGAACAAACCTATGCTGACTGTCTTAATACATAGAATGTCCTGAAAATCCATGGGCTGATGGAAATAGCTCTCGCGTTTGCAAGATTATCCTGGAACAGCTGCAGCCATTAAGTAGGCATCTAGATTTCATGTCATTACCCCATGTTGGATGTTCTGAGCCTGTGTAGAAGCAATCATAACAGATGGCAAAATATATTTCCCTCTCATTAGACCATCAAGGGAAATGAAGGATGAATTGCAAAATTGGGAATGGATCTGAAAGAGATGAATGATCTTTCCTGGCAATCAGACTGGATCTTAACAACAGACTTTAAAGTCTATTTAAATGTGGTGGTGGGATTTAGGACTGGGAATATATTTCCAAAGATAGTAGTGTGCAGAGTACGGGGCTGCTGCTTGGGGACTACTATAAGATATCACCCATTTGGGACTTTATTTGTCTAATGCTAATGAAGTTATGAACTGGACGAAGAGATGGATAGACAAACAGGTCCTACAGGCTTGACAGTCAATTGGTGGCCTATATTAACAGCCTGGCCAGAAAATCTCCTAAAAGTTATGAAGCTTGTGCACATTTGTGTGCTATGATATCTAACTCTAAACATTTACCTTCCAGACAATTGCATCCCAGGAGTAGATATCAGATTGCTACGCCCTATCTCATTTTCAGCTGGAAACAGTCTGAGATTTAACATGTACATGAGATATATAGGACTCCATTTCTGGCTCCTAAACGCTCTGGGTTTTACAGAAAGATTAATAACCTCTAACATCTTGAGAAATGTCTTAGGACAACAACAGATTTTCAGAATTCTTAGCCTTCATGGATAACGCAGGGTGAAGCCAGATCACATGCTTCAATTCTCAGTTGCATTAGCCCACCAGGGCCCACCACACAATACCAAATTGAGATTTCATCTTATGTCAGTATAGCTGGTTTATCTAACTCAGAGATCCAGGATTATTGTCTGGGAATGCAAATTTGCCCATTCCAGGTTCTGCTGGCATATCACGTATCCTGCAGTACCAGGCCCCTCTATCCACCCACTGGGACAACAGCTTCATACCTACATACAAGTTTACCCATATCCCATGTACTGGTTATTGCAGAGATTTTGGGTCTATGGGACTTTGACTCTGTTTTCTTAGAGGCCCAAGTTCAGTCTCTCAAATGTGCTAATAATTCACTTGGGAGAGAATGATGTGGCGCTGGGGACAGGGGCTAGTCAACTGGTGGAAAGGGAGCTCTGACAGCATGCTCAGAGGTTTTCTCAGTCCCATTAAATAAGGTAAAAAAACCATTGAGGGGCAAACCACAAACCAGAAAAGGAGCAAATAAAGGTAGCAAAATTTAGTAGGGAGGGGCAAGGGAGTTGTAAGTCATCAAGCCTAGGGGTATAATGTATAGGTCCCTGAACTTAATTTAGAAGGATGGAATGCATGCAGGCAGTGCAAGTCTGGGTATTTTTTGAATGATAAATGCATCTACTCTGCATCACATCAGAGGGAGCATTCTAGCCAACTGCTATGTCAGGAGTTAAATGAAGTACAGATGCATTAGCAAGGCCCAAACTCATCCAAGTCCCAGCAACAAGACTGGGAATCAATGAGCAAAATCAGTACCACTAGCAAGTGTTGGGAAGGGGGAAGCTGTGGATTTAATTCAGAACACAGATTGAAGTACCCCTTGTCATAGCTTGGATGCTTAACTCAAAAAAAAAAAAAAAAAGCCAGGTCTGGTGCCAAATCTCACTTGCTGGGAGATGAGTAAAGAGGCCTTAAGGCACTAAGTAAGTTAGCTGCTAGATACTTCAGCAGGAAAAGAAGGGTTACCTCTCTTCTATAATAGATTTTGTTATTTCTACAATTTGTTCTGCTATATCTGACCCATTGGTCGAATGTTTGCTTTTATTTTGTTAGGCCTGTAAGAAATAAAGTTCAAATTTATATATGTTTACATGTATGTTCACATCCCTTCTCCATAAATATTATGCTGTAGGAATAAACATGTATTTTATTAAATGTAACATTTATTTCACAGAGTGTTTTGGGAGGAATGTATGTGATTACTTGAAAGCATGTTTTCTGATCTCTGTGAAACGTATAGTTAGAGAATGGTAGCATAGCTTGACGTGTTAGCTATACTGTTTAATTATCTATAAATTCTGAGTGATATTGTACAATTACTAAGAGGCAGAAGGAGCTAAAATATTACACAGTCAATGAAATTAAAACCAAGGTATCTATAAGCTCAGCTTCCCTGTGGAAATCTTCACCTAATTTATTTTAGACTAAAACATTATTACTCTGAACATTATCTTTCTTTTATAAAGTAAGAAAAGGGGAATAAATCAGGTGATGTGCTATAGAAAGAAAAATGTTTCTAAATATTTTATAGAAAAAGAAGTCCACTGTGTATTTAAAAATAATAGATGTATTAATTAACCCGCTACTCTGGTGTAGTCTTAATTAAGTAACACAGAAGCAAGACAAGGAGGTAACGTTGTCATTTAATATTTTGGTGACAGATAGATTCATAGAAAACTAGAAAACTCCCAGAAAACTGAAACTGAAGAGACTCATATCTTTGGGCACTGAAGTGAAATTAATGCTCCATGATGCAGAAATCCATTACCATTTGTCCCCCCACCAGACATCTGACATATCAGCTAGTTCATTGGATAGTCAGGATGCTTAAGCGGCCATGTCAATCCTTAAAGTATTAACAACAGCAATACTTCTGAAAGGGACATACAACAGTGTTTGCCAACTTGCAAAATCTGACATCTTTAAGACTTCATTTGTAGAAATACTAATTTTACAAGGACTAGCTTCATGTCTTAAATGGCACCACTCGCATAGCTAGAGAAAAATCGACATTGTACACTTCTGAACTATTCTGTGATTGGAGGTACCCACATTCTTCAGAGCTTGTTCGATCCACCTTAAACTGAGACATCAATACAATTGTATAAAGAAACTACACCATTCTGAGGAAAGGCATAGCATAAGCTCAAAATTAGATGAAATAACACTAGGAAAAGAGAAAGAAAGGTCTGGGAAGATGATATTATGTTGGAACAGGGAGAAAAGAAAACTTTTGAAGATGATATTGTCCGAAAAAGAGCAATATAATGCTAGTCATAAAAAACATCAAGAAAAATTAAAGAATTACAATGGTTGTGAGTAAAGCAACGAAACAAGCAAGGAGATTCTGAGCTATCACTGAAAGAGTGGATTTAATTCAACTCATCCTTAGCTATCTTGGAGACAGCAAATATAAACATAAATGCTGTAAATAGTGTTTTACAGAAATTAGCGAGAAACCCCATCTCCACACATTAGTATAGATAAGATTATTCATGAAAAAGGAAAGTTTCCTCATTTTAGCAGTCACCACTGTGGGTACTCCAGTACAGAGAGGTGACTCTCGGGTAACCTTATATGCCACTAGGGAAATGCACCAACAATAATGGCCAAAAATCAAGCTATTTTCTAAATTTACTGAAAGTACAAAAAAAACGTAACTGAAGTCTTGGGCATGGATATATTGTTTCAGCATGGCCATTTCCCTATTTTGAAATTGGAGCATTAGAGTATCCTGTATATTAAACTGCCAGTAGTACAGATCTTCTATTTCATGTTTTCATTTCTGCAAAATGGAGTTATCAGTATGTTAATGTTTGTTTGTTTCCTTAGGGCATGGGATATTGCTTTAAAGTCAACTATTTCCATACCAGTGCCTTCGTGGCTCAGATGCTGCTCAGCATTGTCATGGATGGCTATTTTAGAGACTCAAAAGATTGCAACCACTGTAAAGGAAAATCATGCCATACTTCAGGCATCATCTACACAAGCATCCCTTTCTTTGTGTTCTCTCCAAATGCCGTGTTTCCCCTTCTCATTAAATTAAAGTCCCACACTATTTCCCTTTATTCCAGCCTCTGCTGACCTCCTATTAATGCTAAAAAAGCTTTGGGAAAATCATATGCATGCATACACACAAAACACGTCTTTCTTCATAATATAGCATCACTATTCTATAGTTTGCATGACATATGTTTCATTGTGCTTCTTTAAGGGGTGTTTTACACTTTAGACATAAAACAAACATAGTGTGCTGTCAGATTCAACTAATCTCTCCTTTTAAATTGAATACCAAGATTTGCTAGTTTGTTGAAGACATTGGCACACAGACCTTGGGCATTCACATCTATATGGACCTGCCTTTTGTAAAGATTTTTTACATCATTTTTGTTTTAATATGAACTTTGTTATAGATCTGATTTGCACAGACAGTTCACTTATGGAATTTTCTAATCCTGACGTATAAACCTGAGAGGATCATCTCAAATACAAAAGGAAAAAAGCTGATTCAAGAATAACAAATTCATTCTTAGCACAAGGAATGCATTTGGCATCCTCTGTACTTAAAATATAAATCTATTCAGAAGAGGACAAAAAGTTTACCATTTTGTGTAGCTACAAAGATTAACTAGAAAATGTGCAAACTACACTAGCTTTCATTTAAATCTTTGGATTGCGGCCTTTATTTACTAATACAAACACCCATAAAAATTGTTAACAGATAATATGCAGATTAGCAAATTACAACTAATGGCCCAACAGATATTTTAAATATGAAACATGCATATCTAAAAGACTGCTGCCTTTACAGATGAATAATATTAATGGTATACTTTCTTCTTCAAGGCACAGTATTGAATACTTATAGTAAATTCAGGTCTTATCTTGGAAGCCCTTTTTTCTTATGAGTGGCCCCACTGATGTCAATGAGGCCATTCCTGTGAGTATAGCTTTTGTAAGTTTGAATCCGTATATTGCATTTAACTAAATGTGCTTTAAATGTATTATCTGTGTATTCAGCTAAGCATTGTTGCCCCCCGTTTCTAGGACTGTTATAATACTTCTGTTTAGTTAGTAAGTTTCAAAGTACTATAAAAGCCTGATGTTATTAGAAGACCAGACAGCATTGTTTTTGCAGTACAAATTTTCCTGTCACATTTTTGTCTTATCATACTTCTTTTGTCAAAGCCTTTTCCATGTCTAAGTACAATGATCCACTAAAGAATAAAACAAATTTAAAAAAGAACTTGGCTGTTTTTGTGCCTTGACATCTACATTTCTCCATTTTCATTAAGGTTTATAAATTTGACAAAAGATAGGAAATGCCATCATCATAACCTGCAAGATGTTCATTACCCTTTGACTACTAAATTAATAACTAGAACACCTTGAAGGGGCTGATATTTTATGAATACAGAAACAAAGCATATCACATTTCCAAATACTTCCCCATCCCCACTTCCACAAATGTTGGTTTACTTTCTTACCTGCTGGGTAACGTTCTATAACTGGCCAGCTGTCCACCTGTAATGTGGCATTACCACCACTTCTTGTAAAACGTACTACATGGTATTTTCCATCATTAATGATTGCGTTGATCTCTTCGATAGAGATGTCATCAGTTCCAACATTAAACTTAACTCCAATTTTTCCCTGGTGCTGTTTGAAAAAAAGGAAGAGAAGGAAGAGGAAGAGGAGGAGGAGGAGGAGGAAGAAGAAAAAAGAAGAAGTACTAATTAAGAGTTGTTTTAGTGAGAATTAGAGTGTGTGTTGTACTGGGAAAGATTCTTAATAACAGCTTCTCTCTTCAGATTTAACTTCTGAAGGCGTGCATGTGGTAGTGACATAATTCCTGACAGTTCACTGAGTCTGGGACATGTCTTTCATAGGTAATTGATATTCCAAATCAGTTATTTTCACCCACCGAGTTAGCTTCTTTTCCCAGAGGATCTCACCAAGAAAAAAAAAAAAAAAAGCATAAGTAAATTTTGTTCACTACATTCCCTCATCTTCTTAATGAGAATCAGATAGTTTTCTTTATTTAACAGTCTTTAAAAATAGAAAAGTCAGCACTAGCTCCTCTTTCATCAGCAAGAATAAGGATTTCTTTCATCCTGAAAACTGGGATTTATTTTCACAAATCTAACCTATACTCACACAAACAGTCCTGATGAAGTCAATTGGACTAGTCTTATGAGCATGGATGACTGATGAGAGTAAGGCTTTTCCGAATTAGATCCTAACAGATGGATTGAGTTTATTTGTAATGCAAGAGACGTGTCTTTGTCACTGTAAATAGACATAGGATCAGATCCTGCAATTAGAGCCACACAAATGCAGAATCAGGGAGACAGTTATTTCAGTGACAGTTGAGGAAACTTCACATTTTACAGCATTAAACCTAATATATTGCATTTATTCTCATAGTGAACACTCTCGGAAGAATTTTCAGGAAAATCCAGAAATATTTAAAATTTCTTAGCCTCATTTTTGGGTTAGAATGATTTTCAGCTTATAGTGTTTTTATAAATGCTGTAAAACACAAACAGGTGTTGATTTCACCAGGCATACATTATTGATTTATTCATACACAGCCCTATATCTTCTTTAGGACAGATAAATGGTTCAATATCATAATATATTCTAATAATTAAGAAGGCATCTCTAATGGGGCATTTATAGCTTAATGAAGTATTTCAGTGTGTTCATTAAAAAGAGTGACTAAAGAAGTTTTTTTTTCCTACAAAAAGTCAGGAAATATACTTCATTTGTGAATAATGACTTATTAAACTGAGGTTAAAAAGAAGCAGTTCACGTAGGGTCAGTAACCATTCTGTGAATGGTTTCATTGCCTCTGAAAATGATTCTCTCAGAAGTTTTTTAATTTTTTAAATTAGATTTACTACAAGAAACTCATTTCACAGCCCATATCCCTAACTCCTTCACCAGCTTGATCTTCCTGAAAAAGAGGCTCCATCCTTCCAGTGCAGCTTTGATTTCTGCCCTCTCTTTGCATTTACTCCCCCAGACTCACAGATTGCAGCAGTGATATCAGATAACTCCTCTGTCCCTCACCTGCCCCTCTTTTGAATTCCAAGCCTATCTGGCATCACTCCTTCCCTAGCTGCTGACAGCTCCCATTCATTTGCCTAGTTCATTCTTTCTCTCCTATCAGTCTTCTAATCTCAACTGATATTACTTCAATTTTCCAAGTTTCTGCTCCACTCTCCCAACACATGTAGACTATCTCAGTTCCTCCAGATGGGTTATTGATGCCTTCAGAGAATGCCCCATAATTCCCTAAGACTTTCTCCATGTTACATTTGCATTCTCTCAGCTCTACACTCTTCTTTTCAAAGCAACTTTAAGTTGAGGGCCCCTTCTCCAAAATATATTCCTTTTGGACTGCTACCTCATTGCGCAGTCTCTCCTACTCCAGCTACTCTAGCCGTGATTGTATTCTTCCTATTCTTTTCCTGTCTTGCTGACCACCCTTTTCATGTTTCCTTAGAGGCTTATTCTTCTCCCCCTCTTCTTTCCACTCCCTTCTGGTGTCCCTCAGGCTTTGGTCTTATCCCCAAATTTATCCTTTTTCACTTGTGACAGTTTCAGAGTAGTAGTGATCTCTCAGTCATGTGCAGGAGACTACCAAATCCAAAAACAGCTGTAGTTCCACCACAAATTCAAGTGCCAGAGCTAAAATGGCTGAAAAAAATGAATACGATCCGCACAGTTTCCTACCATTAAAGCAGTAATTTGTGTATTTCACATGTCTTATTCATCCACTTATCCTGCTATTCATAGTCAACAGAAATATAAGATTGCTACAGAATTATGGCAATCACCACTTTCACTAGGTAATGAACTACAGAACTTTTTACTGCATATGACTATATGGTATATAGTTTTCTTTTCCAAAAAGTTTTTTCAAGAAATCAAAGGCTTTGAGGTTAATAAAGCACACTCCATTTTTATGGTGATTCATAATTACTGCACTCATATATCCCATTTCATCTACTTGCTTTCTCTATTCTCTTTATATATTTATAAACAAAACCAGCCAAATCACCTTTAAGTGAATAGAACAGGTGTAAGCATGGGGCATATAGTATGTGCAGTGCCTTTCCCAAACTAAGTCTGGTTAGTGTGATGTCATTTATATTGGTCACAGCACAATTTCCATATATTAACACATCAAACAATCTTTTTATAAACTCAAAAGACAGAACTCTTGGCTATATATAATTTATACGTAGCTATAAATGAAAAAGATGTGTTTGCCCAGGTTATATCCATATGAATGTTGATAGTATAAACAGCACACTAGCTAAATACAAAACATTCATCAATATGGAACATTAAACACAAATTTAATGATCAGGCATATGGTTTATTACTGTTGATTAGAAACTGATATAGGTTACAACAATGGGGTACTGAAAGGTATTCAAAACTTGATAGCAAAAGAAACTATTTCATGGCCTTTGCCATGTGAAGCTGTATTATTATTAGGGAACGTTATGTGACTAAATCACAATGTAACTCTCTGGAAGTGTTGAGGGGAAATAGGGATAGCTGGCTGGGAATTTGCTAATTGTTCCCCTGTCCTCCCCCCCAAAAAAGCTGATTCACCAAACCTAAATCCATTCACAAAACAATGGTGGGGCATTTAATGAATTTCTCAACTCAAAAAAGTCAAGAAAAAGTTTCAGAATTGTCAGAACATTTGTTTTGACATCTTTGATATAAAATACTCAATTTTTCCAGTTTTAAATGAACTTTTAATAGGAATTTCAAGTTAATTAGACTGAAAGGTTAGAAAGAAAAAAATCAGAATTTTTCAAAATTATAAAAATGAAATGTTTTAATCTGAAATTTAAAAAAGCAGTTTCTTGGTTTGCAAATATTTTAGAAATGTGGACTTTTTATCTCCATTCAAGACAAGAAAAAAAATGATGAAATCAAAGATATTCACAGGATGAGAAAAACATTTCCTACTCACATCTAGCAAGGTGTGGTTTTGCTTCCTAGTATTCCTTTATTTTTACACCTGTATCTCAAATTGACTTTTGAGCATTTTGCTAGACACATGTTGTGCTAGGAATTAAATAGTTTTTTTTCTTTTATGTTATTATTTATACCACTGTAGCACTTAGGAAACCTAATCAAGAACCAGGGCTTCATTGTGCAAGGCATTGTACACAAAACAAAATCACAGTCCTTGCCCCAAGGTGCTTACAATCTGGGTACTGGTCCAACTAGATAATTAGGTCAGTTTAACTGCATCATTCAGGGGTTGAAAAACTACCTATACCAACAGGAGCACCCCTCTCAGCTGCTTAAGGAGTGTCTGCACTGAAGCTGTACAGCTGTGCCGCTGTGGTGATTTAAGTGTAGGCAAGCCCTAAATAACTAAACAGCTACCCTGCAATGCATTATAAAGAAATGCATCATTTTTTCAAATCACAAGGCAGAGGAAAGGGAAAGAAGACTAATGAAATTACTGTGTACTGAAATACCATTTCTGCTCCTTAACCTTTAGAAGCCTTGGTGGGATAATAACCACAGCAGTAAAAATACAGGGCTTACCCTCCTGCTCAGCGATTATTTTTTTAATCAATTCTCTCTACAAGTACTGTTGAAAACAATTTTAAAGTTCCTTTCCTTACTATGAGTCAGCAATGGTATAAAACAGATATGAAGATGGAGGTAGGGTGAGAAATTTTCTTTTCAGATATTTTGTATGAGCACTTTAGGACTCTCTTCCAGTGATTAAGCATGTGAGAAAAATCAGTATTATTGTTGAATGATTATCCTTTGCATGGGTATGAAATAAGAAAGCATTTTCAATGCCCATACTCATGTTTCTGGGCAGATACCTTTACCCACTATAAATATTATAATTTTATAGTTAAACAGCAGTGAACCAGTAAATATGTGGGACTTACACTATTTGAGACCCACACATTTGGTCTAAAGTGGGATTTAAGTGACACACAGGCGTTATGCTGGCCATCTATTTGGAGGGAATTTCACCCTTTGTGAAATGGGATCAGCTCCTTTTCCTATCATGTATTTTTATAACCACGTTGGTTTGGTCAATTATGTAGTGTGCAACCATTCAAGAGACAGGGAAGTCCCCAAAATCTTTGAAGATACAGACTGAAAGCAACATGGGGAGCAGAAACTGGATACCAGTAAGTGTTGTACTCCTGACATTGGGAGTGAGGGAGTGTGAGCAACTTTGTGAGTAACTCCAAGCAATAACCGCATATACCTTAAGACGGTGTATCACACAAGGAGGGGAAAATGGGGGGAAGTGTGACCCATTCCCTGGAGGTGATTAAGTGGGCCAATTAAACACATAGGCTGCATGTGGAGGAGGAGCCAGGGAGCAAACTAATTAAAGGATGAAGGTCACCTGGACAGGAACAAGCAGGGCTTGCATAAAGCTAAATAGCTGAGAGTGGGGGAGGGGCTGCAGAGCTAAGGTCTACAGTCTCTCTCTTTTTGAGTCGGGAGAGAGAAGGAATTTGACTCGTCTGGAAGGAAATACCAGGAGGAGGGTGGAGAAGGAGACTTATAGAAGAAATGTATGAAGCAGTCCAGGAAATGGCAGAAAGCTATGGAACAGAGCAGACCTTAACTGCTGTTTGCAGAGTGCCTGGCTGGAACCTGGAGATAAGGGCAGATCTTAGTTTCACTATCAGCTACTGCGAAATTGGCGCTATTGAAGGGGAGTGAATGGGAAGGCTGCCTGGGACTGCCAGTACTGAAGGACTTTGGTACACAAATACATGGAAGGGGAAAACTGCAGCAACATGGCAGAGGGTTGAGCCAGGGAAAGGGAGAGATCAGGTCCCTAGAGGGAGACAGAGACAGAGTGAGCCCATACAGAAAGGGTCACGAGACTGGCACTAATTCCCCAGTTCTGGCCACAAGGATGAGGAGCTCCAGCAGGGAAAGCACTGAATGACCGGGAGATGTGGTTTTCAAACATTGTAGGTTGTGTAACCCTTTCCAAATGATATAGTCTTCTGCATACCTCATCTGAGATTGCCAAGTCTTACTAAATATGTGCATTGTGTGCCAATACAGGATTTTCTTTGCATATCTCTCCTGATGACAGCTCACATATCCCAGTTTGAAAACCACAGATCTAGAGGATTAGTAATCTGATGCTGAGCAAATTCATCAGGCCTCAATAGTTAAGGATAAAGGTAGTTGCCATGTTATAAATCAAATTTGCAACATGTTTTTATGCACACAACACAATTATGTAACCTCAGTAGAACCAAATCAATCCAGTCCTGAAACTTTGCACATTACATCTCATTTCAGAATAGAGTTTTCTGGGGAGTTTCAGGACAAATCACACAATGTTTTAAAGATACAGGACTTAAAAAAAAGTCTCGTCTCAGTTGTCTTGTCTTCTATAGAAGCTTGGCCTCAGGCTCTGAGGACAAATATGTTAGACTAGGAGACTCTTAGAAGCTATGGTGATGAGGACACACTAACTAGTCAGAGAGATGGAAAAGAGTAAAGCAACCTAACAACAGCAAGGGAATGTTTTCAGACATGTTTTATGGACTGTGTACTCTAAATATTGCTAACATCTTTAGCAGGCTTCTGACAAAACACTGAGAATTCAGATGATCCACAGAAGTGGAGCAGTTCACATGAAATGCAAATCAAAGTAACAGCTGACAGTTATGATTTTGTTTCTTTTTGGCCTCTGCTCCAGCACTACCAGTTTGCCAACTTTAGATACAATAAAAACTACAGAAGCAAAAAAAAATACATCCCCAAAATAATGATATTTCCTGTGGTACCAGCAATGTTTTACTATTCTCTGTAGCAATAATTCTGGAATCAGTCAAAAATAAGTGTGTTCAAATTTGGCACAAAAGTACTTTTAGAGCAGATAACCCAAGCTCATAATGCTTACAACCTTTAACCACTTCCAAGAAAAGCAATAATATCGTGACTCCCACAGGTAAATAACTGGAGTAGAAAAATCCATGCCTATCAGACTGTTCTTGTAGATTCAGTTCCCTGAGGTACTACACTGTAGTGAATGCAACATTAGAAATATATAAGGTGTTTATTTGGATCTAAGTTTTGATGAATTAAACATTAATACAATCATTTGGTTATTAGAATTTAATTGGAGGGCAATACTCTAAATTTCAAAAACACACACTAAAAATAATAAAAATCATCAGTAATGTATTGAAAATACTATGGAAATACACACAGAATAACCACTGGCTGCTTTTGACAAGGGGAGATAAATGTTGTAGATGATAAGATACATGCTGACTCCAAGAGTAATAGACTAACTATGTATATTTTAATTTAATGTTTCATCAGTATTCCAGTTACTGTATATGTGCAGTAAGATTGCTTCTTGGAAAAGAGATGAAAAATATAAGGCTTCTGGGAAAAGATCTTTTAGATGAGATCCATTTTCTACATTTACAAAGCACCAAGTCAACTTTCTGAATTTAAGTTCTAATATTCATAGTCTGTCAGGTATTGTCTCTTCTCATGGGACACCTTTTATCTAGAGTGAGAATTAAAAGATTTGAGCAGTAGATATTGAAGTTTGTCCTATGAAATGCAATTAAAATGACTTGGTTAGCTGTTATTTAAACTAACAGAGACCTAAGTTCAGAAGACAATTAACATAATAGCTGATCTCTCTCACACACACATATCACTTTTCCTCCTGAAGAGAACCCCCAGGTGTTTATCACTTCACCTCTATGGCAGGGCAGCAATCTCCGGAACAGAATGCACTACATGATGTGTGGCACTGCTGTCAGTGCTATACAGAAGATTAAACAGGGCTCGAAAACTTTAGTCAAAACCTTCCAGGGAGATATGTAAAATGAGGTAGGGAGATGTAAATGAGGCCTATAATCCTGCCACCTCTAGCTGCTGGGAAGTGGGAGGATGCTGGATTTTCTACAAGGAAATCCCTCTGGACCCTTCTCAGTGGATCCCATTACTGTATCAGATGCTGGCTAGGAGGTATCTGTTTATATGTACAGCATCACCTGCACACTAGTTCTTGTTCTCTCTCTTCCCCTTTCCTCATGGACCTGCTGTGATAGAGGAGGATCTCTGCTACTCTATCCCATTATCAAAGTGCACATAGAAACAGATAGCTTCTGGGAAGGGAAAATTCTTTTCCCCTCTCCTGTTTTATCAGACAGGAGGTGTGTCTCCAATAATCACTCTTGCTGACTCAAATATTTTATTGCATGTTTTTAGACATGTGGTGTTTTTTTGTAAATTTCCAGCTCCTGGATTCCTGTAGCTATGTATGGTTCCAGCACCAAAAGACAAATAAAAAGAACTGAAAATATTATTTTTAAACCTTTTGAGTTTCTAGCCAACCATTCTTTTCTTGACGACTGGGTCATAATTTTTGAAAGCCTTTGAAGCTGGCAATATTAACTATGTTCTCTATCACCCAGAGCTTTTTGGATGATGAGAAAATAGAGGGGGGAATGGCCAGCACTTCATCTCTCCTCCAGAGCCTCCTACCTACTGTGAGAGGAGAGGGGAGTCCCTAGTCCATCTCTTCAGACATTGCTGACTTATGTGAATTTTTTTTCTCCACTACTCTATATGCTTTGCTTCAGCTTGCTGGCCCCTGACAGAATGGAGAACAGAGGGGAGGTGCGTACACAGTTTGACTTCTATATTTGAGAGGGCAGCTCCATTCAGGCTAATGGGGCCATGCATGGGGAAGACGGATTCAGTGCCCACCTAAAGCTTGAAATTTGAGGGTATAATACACCCCTTGTTCCCCCCCCCTCCCTCCCAAACTACACCAATAGAAAAAAGAGGTCTTCTCCTGCAAGTGTACCTATTCCTGATGTTTGCAGCTTCATAGTATTCTGACTTACAATGAAATTTAGCAATGCTGTAGTTGTATGACAACAGCTTGGTAAAAGCTGTGAGCAACAGCAGATCTGAACAGCCTTTGTAATAAACACTCAACTAACTTACACTGGGTTCATATTTGGAAGGTTATCTTCACAACAAAGAGAGCGGGAATGTCACTGCTTCATCTTTAATTTATTTAGAATGCCAGATCTGACATCCTGATTCTTGCTGAAAGCGTAGTAAAGTCTGTAATGGGCACAAGTGAACTATGGTTTTACATCACATCTCAGCAAACAATGGAATGCTCCCAGCACCATTCTGGGATACTCATTCTTTCCTGACTTAGAGGAGAAAAGATCACCTACAGAACAATCAATGGTACTGATATTCCTACAGCACCTGAGGTTTTGAATCCACTCATCCAAGTGCAAATCAGAGCAGACCCTTTTCAGTTACAATATCAAACAAGATCAAAGTCACAAGGTATTATGAATGCTTAAAGAATGGACCTGTAAACAAATATGTAACAAACACATTGGTATCTTTTCTCCTAATTTCTGCATCATGAATCAATAGTTCCATGGATTTTTAGGAAGGAATACTTCAACCATATTATTTGTTTTCAAGTTTTATTTGGAACCTGCATGAACCCATTAAAATAAACCTTTAAATGACCTCAGATTATGTGCCATTAAATTATCTACTTTTTACTAAATCAATGCAGCAATAATAAAAATGTACTTTTACCAAATGTCCTGGTTGACATATAGGAAATAGCAGGAGATAGTAATACTGTCAGTATAACAATATTATGCATACAGATGCTGCTAGAGCACTATTAAATGTTGCTCTATAAAAAATTCAGATGGTTAAGCATTCCACGAATCACCCGTAAGAGAGGATTGTGAAATATTGGCCCCAACATCATGCTAATTTGCAAGTGACAGCTAATAGGTTCATGTTAGCCAGGTATCATTTTTGAAACGCAGCAGGTGGTACTTGAATAAAAGATGTGAGAAGCAAAATGCCAAACATAAGTCCCTACAGAAAGGAGAAGAAGGAAACATTAAACTGTTTACCATCCCAGCATTTCAGAACTGGAGGCAACTATACTTTACTACTATGAAGCAATGATTCATGTTCTTTTCCACTTTGAATTACCTGTAATTGTCCTTATAGACGGCTTTCAACTTTGTCATAACAATTCAATTTACATATAAAATTCCACAAGATGAAAATGTAAAAATATGTAAAGAGCATATTTATCAATCTGCAGTCCTGGCACTTTATTTTCAATTCTCAGTGAATCTGCTGTACCCCTGTTTAGTTTTAATCATCATTATTTTCAGTCCTTTGTATCAGGCCTGCACTATTTCAAGTTATTTCAACGATAATTTATTGGGATGACAGAATTACCCCCCCCCCCCAAGTGCAACAGTTATAGATGACATATGGAGCAGAGCCCTTAACAGTAGCACATTGCATCTCATTATCCACTCAGCATCATTTCTGCAAGTACACAAAATTAGATTTTCTTGACAAAATGTGCAGTAAAGAACAGTTTAACTAGTCAGTCCTTAACGCTGCTCTCTTCATCAAAACAGCATGTAGTGTTTAAATCCCTTAACCTCTCCAGTGCTGGGCCTGAAACAACTTCTTATGGGTGGACAGAATACACAATAAATACTTATGTGCCATGTGAGGTTATAAATACAAGAAAACAGGCTTCTAACTGTTGGTTGAAATAATTAACTTGCCTAAGATGTCCAGTGGGACTATTAAAGATATAAGGATAATGTTTATCGAGGCCTTGCTCCTATTCTCTCTTTAGTACCAACTTAACTATTTCTGTAAGGAGTGATGTGATACGGAGACAGTGCAAGATGCACACACAGTTTAAAAGTTATATTTACAGAAATAAGCTAAAACTGGCATATGCATGCTTTTATCAATACAAACACATCTACACTGGGACTTCATTATTGACTTTTATGAGTACTCAAGCCCTTAATGAACTCTTCTGATAATCTGTCTGCATGAGATAAGTAAAACAGTAAGTCAATGGCAGAGCTGGAATCAGAAGCCAGGAATCCAGTACAGCAGATTCACAAATAAGCATGTTCATGCTATATGACTCCTGTCCACATGATCTAAACGTATATATTTTCCTTTTATTTTCCAAAAATAAAAACCAACTTCACTGAGTTAAGGACCCTAGCAACACCAGGTAAATCTGCTAGTACTTAAGAATTAGTTGTCTTAAATGGTCAATACTTGGCAAGGGCTGCAAGGGATGGAAACAGTTTAATTTACTGTAGATGGAAGAAAAAACCCAGACAAGCCTGAGATTGCTGACATTTGTATACTATTTTGGCTACAACTACTAAAGAAACAGTTCAGATAGCAAAGATGTATTTCAAGTCTATAAATGCGGCCTCCCATTTTTGGAGAGAAGTGCATAAAGAAATGCTATAGAAATTTGCCATCAGTTGAGCAGAGCTCTCCCTAACTCCCTCCTGCCAAAGCTGATCAGACCACAAAAATGCTACCATATTCGATCCTGGGACCAGAGAGTGAAGAAAAAATTTAAAATATTTTGTTTTGCCATCTTAGATTGAAAATATAAGATTAAGGTAAGGGTAGCGAAAAAGTTATTGCCACAAGCACCAACAATCACATAGCTACACTTAGGGGGGGGTCTCTGCATGTTATAAAAATTATGTAAAACTTGAACTAAACATGATAACATGGGACCATGTGGGGTGGAGAAAAAAGACCCCAGCAGATGGACGCATTGGGAGGAGAAAAAAGGCCCCTGGTGGCCAGGGAAATTGAGGGGAGAGAAAAAGTCCATGCTGGATGGGACCCCAACCATGAGCCCTTCCTTACTCCCCAACTCTCACTCTTGCACGCACCCCCTCCACTCCCAGCCTTTTACAGTCCCCCCACACACATCCCCAAAGCCCTGCCTTGACTCCTGCACCGCTGACACCGCCAGCCCTTACCATGAAGGACCTGGGCAATGCTGGGTAAGTCTACTAGAGAATTACCATGTTTTAGCATAGATAACCCGCGCGTTATGCAAAGTTTTACAAACTCTGCCCCCCCCCCACTCCCCGTGGGCTTTACTCGTACATGTGTAATACAGACATTTGTTTGCTTTACTCCAGGTTTACTGTCGGGCTGTGGCCATCTACTCTGCGCTTTGGCAGTTGTGTATCTGGGAGCTCAAATGCTTCTGTGCAACAGGCTCAGACCCTGACGCCTGAGTTAATTACCCTCATTATCTTCATTAACAATACCCGCGGTTCACCCCCCACGGGCTATACACATGCGCGGGGTATGTAAGACGTTTTTTACTCAATCAGGAAAAACCGCGGGTAATACACAGGTGCAGGTAATACTCGTGCACGGGTTATATAGGCTAATTTATGGTAACTTGTAGAGTGCTTTGAGATTCTTAGTTGAAAAGCATTATGTCCCAGATTTTTTAAAAAAATGCAGGTGTTGCAGCATCACAACATAACTGATTTAGGAATCATTTAAATATGGATTTAGGCAGTTAGGAGTCTAAATTCCATCAGTCAATCCCTTTTGAAAATAACATTTAGGCTTTTAAATCAGTTACATGTTAAGATGCTGAGTGTAGCAGCACCTAATATCTTAAAAAGCTGGGTCTATATGTGCAAAACATATCTATTTTTATTCTATGTGACAAACATATAATGAAAATGCAGAAAAGTTAACTCAGTGGAACAAAGGTACATTATTTACCAGCTAGACCAATTATCCAAAGTCACTAGATCTATACTTGGAGGGCATCTAGATCATCTCTATGCACATGGCACATCTGAAGTCCCACTTGTAAATCTCTAACTGATACTCAATCCTCATGCTGCTCCTCAGTGTAGAAGTGAGTTTCACCTTGAGTTCGTCATCACTACCATCTTTTTCTGCTACCAGATTTCTTATCATCAGGAGTAGAGTTGTTCCATGGAGATCTTTAAAATCATAAAGAATTGGGAACAATTGTTTCCTTTAACTTTCCTTTTTCCACCCTGATGATCTTGAAGAATCAGAACTATTTGGCCGTTTAAGGGCATGTCTACACTATGGAGAAGATCGACTCTCCGGAGGTCGATCGTCAGCATTCGATTGAGCGGGTCTAGTGTAGCCCCCCCAAATCGAATGCTGAGGGCAGTCCCCACTGAAATCATGTACTCATTCTGTGAGGAGTAAGGGAAACTGATGGGAGTATGTGCTTCTGTCGGCCTCCTGCAGCGTAGATGCTGCAGCAGTTTGGCTTAAGGTAAGCTGAATCCAGGTACGCATTTTTCATATCTGGATGGTGTACCGTAAGTCGACCTGACTGGGTTAGTGTAGACATAGGCTCACTGTGGTTTGCTAAGACATATCAAGTGGAGTATTGGTGTTACAATAGGACATCTTGTTTCTTTTGATCACTTAATGCAGCAGAGAATGTAAAAAATATTATTCTGGAAAATAAAGTGATCAAATGGTGCTAGTTTACTGGCTTGTAAAATCCAAATGGTAGCTAGGAAGAAAAAGCAAAGCCAGATGCTGGATGACTACAACTTTGTTTACTTTCTCTTCTGTTACTGCTGCTAGCAGCCCCTAAGGTTAGAATGAAATTGGCTTGGGATCTCAAGAAAAAAAAAAGGAAAAAGAAGGCCATGAAAAAGCAGGTGTAGAAAATTGTAAACCCTTGCAGCTGCTTGTATGACGGAAAAAGAGCCTTATAAAACATGGTGAATAGCAAGAACACATATTTGACAGTGGGCTCTTCAATATGTAACAAATTTGCCAATAAACTGAATTGCATTTATAAGAGAATTATCAGATGTCTAATAGAAAATGCCTAACCTGGAGTAAAGCAAACAAATGTCTCTCACTGTGAAACTGCAATAGGTGAGTTTTACTCCAAATGCCACTGAAACGAAGAGTTCAGTCCTGTATAGAGTGCTGAGTTCATCCCTCAGAAATACTGAACACTCCCATTTCTCACTGTTTTCTGTAGGACTCTCAGCATTTTGCTGGGTAAGTCCCAGAATGTATTATAATCATCATCAACATAATGGCACTTGAAATCCATAAAAGGATATAAATGCCCGCTTTATAACACACAGAGCAATGTACAGATGAACAGCCAGGAATGCAAAGATACACTGTACCTTCAGAGAGCATAAGGAAATTGAACAAAGTGATCCTCTTATTTGAAATTTAATGCTCTCTAAAAAAATTTACAATTGATTTAATTGTTCTGAATTACTCAATTTGCAAATGGTGATAATTATTAGCTAACTAAAAAAACATGAACATGGCATTATTTTAACCTTGTTTATAGTTCAAGCTAGACATGTAGAATTTTTGCAGTTTTTTTTATTCCTCCTCTTCTCATTTGATTAAATTGTTATTACATTTTGGATGTTTAACTCACACGGACAGAAATTTGAAATAACTTAACTGAAGTTGGTGCAGATAAAGAACTATAAAAATGGTACAAGAAACATCAGAATCAGGTCCTCAGGGCTAGGGTTACCACCCCTTTAATAGCAACATCATCTTATCCTACCCCATATATTAGAATGTGGAAGAGGAACTCCTCATTAAATATTTGGCTAGTTCAGGGGTGGGCAATAATTTTTGAAGGGGGGCCACTTCACAAATTTTGGAAGTGGTCATGGGCCAATCTGGACGGGGCAGGGCCTTGGGCAGAAGAGGCGGAGTAGAGAGCTACCCTACTGGGAGCTTTGCCTGGTCTGGGTCCCTGCCCCATGGTTTCTGGCCAACAGACAGGGCCTGGAGCAGAGGAGAGGGTGCTAGGGACTAGCCTTCTCCCAGAGTTGTCTGGGGTGGAGGCTTAGATTTCAGCTAAGCTCCTGGCCCCCATTGCTAACCTGTTGTCTGGCAGCTTCCCGGCAGGCACAAGCCCTTTGAATAGAAGCAGTTGAAAGGGCTTGCATCTCCTGGGCAGCTCCCAGGCAATGGGCCAGTGGGGCAGAGCTGTGAGCTCTTTTCAATTGCTTCTGTTTAAAGTAGGGATGTGAAGGACTAGTCAACTAGTCGACTACTTGCTTCCCCCTCTGTTGCTGCCTTTATCAGAAAGAGGCAGCAAGGCGAGGGGGAGAGGAGAAGGTACTTCAAAGTGGCAGCACTGCCTGGACCCTGGGGCCAAACCCTGGGCTCCACACGGTGCTGCTGCTTTGAAACATCACATAAAGCCCAGGGCCAGCTGGGTGTCCCCAGGCTGTACACGATGTTTCAAAGCAGCAGCACTGCGTGGAGCCCAGGGACAGTGGGACTCCTTAGTTGACCCCGGGCTCCATGCGGCGTTTTCACCTTTGAAGTGTAGCAACAGCCCTAAGACTGTTGCTGCACTTCAAAGGCAGAGACGCCATATTGACTAATCGAATAGTCGATGCAAAATGCATTGACTATTCAATTACTTGATATTTAACATTCCTAGTTTAAAGGGCTTGCACCTGCCGGGTAGCTGCCAGGCAATGCAGCCACCCAGCAGGCGAGCCCTTCAAATAGAAGCAGTTGGAAGGGCTCACTTCTCTGGCTCCCTAGCAATGCTCTAGAGGTGCTGGGAGCTGCGAGCCCTTCTAAGGGTTTCTATTTCAAGGGCTGGCGCCTTCCCTGTGCTTGTTAGGCCATGTTGCCTAGCAGCTATGGGGAACACAAGAGACCTTTAAATAGAAACAGCTGAAAGGGCTTGCAGCTCCCCACGCCTCTGGCACGTTGCCGGAGACACGTGATCCCTTCCAGATGTTTCTATTTAAAGGGCTCTCGCTTTCCCTGCAGCTGCTAGGCGACACTGCCTGACAAGCATGGGGAAAATACAAGCCCTTTAAATAGAAGCACTTAAAAGGGCTTACAGCTCCCGGCGCCTCTAGCTAGGGAGCCAGAGACACGGAGCCCTTTCAACTGTTTCTATTTAAAGGGCTTGCACCTTCCCTGTGGCTGCAAGGCAAGGCACGGGGAAGATGTGAGCCTTTTGAATAGAAACAGAAAGACTCACGCCCCTCTTTCTCTCCCGCTCCGAGGCAATGTGCTAGGGGGAGGAGCCTGAAACTGCCTCACAGACTGGATCAAAGCCCTAAGCAGGCTGGATCCAGCCCACAAAGAAGCTTTTGCCCAACCCTAGGCTAGTTGGTGGTGCAAACATTCTGTACTAATGATTTGCATTAAAATTCTAACTACAGTGGCTGAGATTTAGAGCTGTTTTTTAAAAGGTTTTAATTGCATTCAGGGACCTAACTGCCTTTCACTTCAATCCCAGGTTTTTTATTGATGTTTAAAAGAAAAGGTGTATTTCATGTCATAAACATACAAAACACCCCGTGTAAATAGTGAAACAACTAAAAAACCTTCCCCTACTTATCTCTCCACATACCGCCCGCCCCCAAAATACCAAATAGCCTTTTGGCAGCTCTACTGATTTGAGTGTCCAAGCCCGCAAGGAGTTTGAGATATGAATAAACTTTACTCATGTCAACAGCTCCATTTTCCTTGATGAAATTACTCTCATGAGGGAAATTATTCACATAAGTGTATGCAGATTTGGTTATCTAGAATAGATAGGATTTAGTAAATAGTTCAGGGGCCTGGGATAGAGATGTGTGGAAAGCTAGAGAGTCAATGGACATATTTGTAAGGGAGGAGACAAAAAGCAGAATTGCAAGTAGAAATGGGCTAAATAAACTAATTGCAAAAATCCAACTCTTCGGATTTATTAAAAATTGTACAAAAACTGGGTGTGCAATTTAAGCAGCCCTCTCGCAGCTGAAATTTAAATAACTTGTTGCTGAGTAGCACATCACCTGAAGTCTCACTGACTTCGCCAGAATTACTGAGGTCAGATTTTCACATGGGTGAATTAATTACTCTAGACTAACTTTAACCCAAGTGCATTAGGCACAAAATGTCTGTAGTGCAACAGCAGGTATGCCAGGTGTGTGTGTTCCTTTTCTCCTCCACTGGTAAATATAATAACATTAGGTGGTGCAACCTTAATGCTCTAGTCATGTGTTGTTGTTTTTTCCAAACCACTTTTTGCCCTTCTAACAGTCTCATTAGGTATTAGTACAATTGGAGAAGATCACATGCAAACACTTTCTTCACATAAGTGAAAGATGTGCTGTTTTGGCTATCCATCATTTCCGTT
This sequence comes from Pelochelys cantorii, assembly GCA_032595735.1. Lineage (NCBI taxonomy): Eukaryota > Metazoa > Chordata > Testudines > Trionychidae > Pelochelys > Pelochelys cantorii. Next base: position 173,435,126 of record CM064328.1, read on the forward strand.
TTTGTTTGAACAATTGCTAACAGGTCTCTCAAGACTTTTCGCCACAGTGAAGAGCCGTTCTGATTGATAGCTCTCCTCGGTAAGCATCTTCCCATTACTTTGTATTACCATTAGCACTGCTAGGATTGTTCAGACAAAATATCCTGCAGATTATGCACCCATTTAGCCATGCAGGAGCTGCACAGACTTCAGAATACAGAATACAAAAATCTAACAGTTTGTTCTCCACTAAACTCTGCTATGTCTATGAACAAAGGACTTTCCTATCATCTCTCATACAGCTACAAATCTCCCCCTCTCCAAAAACCAGTTTTCCCAGTCTTTACCTTCAAACTACTCCCTAAACTTCACTTCTTCCACAAATCCTATTTAAAATCCTGTGTCTTGCTTCCTGCTCCACAAAGAGATGGTAAGAATGTGAGGGAGGGAGAAAGCAAACAAAGTAGATTCGTGGTCCCCATCCCTAATTTTCTTGTCAATTTAGACTGTACATTCTCCAGGGTAGGGATCACATCTACCACAATGTTTGAATATCATCCAGCAGTGTCCTGATGCTGAGTGCATCTGGGTGATGTCAGAATGTAAATATTAAATTATACTAACTGTAAGCTCCTCAGGCCAAGAACCTTGTTTGCTAGTTTGTTTGTAAAACACCCAGCATACTTTGGGTGATATGTAAATAGCAAACTATAATGGTGTGAAGCTAGCTGAGACACATGTTCTTGAGTTCTGGAGATGTTTGTGTTTTGCTCTATTCCACTGATTATGGTTTAATTTGAAATTTTAAAGTACTGGTTTCAGTGCTGACTAATACTCCCTCCAACATGACATTATCTGTTACGAATCTTACTCTAAGGCTACGTCTACATTGTGCTCCCTTGCGCAAGAACATATGCAAATGAGCCATCATTTTTGCGCAAAGGGATTTTGCGCAAGAGCGGTTCTGTCGCTTATTTTCAGACAGAATGGCTCTTGCGCAAGAGGGGGTTTTTGCACAAGAAGGAGCAGTGTAGATTGATTGCTCCTTCTTGTGCAAAAGCCCCTTGCGCAAAAATGGCAGCTCATTAAGTATGCATATCTTCTTGCACAAGAGAGCGCAATGTAGACTTAGCCTAACAAATCAGATAAAACTTTGCTCTCAATTAATAAAGATACTTCACATAATAATTTTTTCTAGAAAAAAGGCATTATTTAGGATCAATTCTAATGCTAACCAATTTCATTAAGTCTTTATTTAAAACTATGATTGAACTTATGTCTCCATAGAGCAAATGATTCACTGCCTAGTCCAGATTCACCTTAAATTGTGGAACTAGGTTGGAAAAAAAAGACTACGTAAAATGGTGCCTTCTGATACAATATATTTCCTCCCTTTGTGTATTAAGAGTGATATCTATTGACTTTAACAACTAAAATGTGTTTATTCCTGAAACAAAAAACAGGACTATGTAGCACTTTAAAGACTAACAAGATGGTTTATTCGCTGATGAGCTTTCATGGGCCAGACCCACTTCCTCAGATCAAAGTGGGTCTGGCCCACGAAAACTCATCACCTAATAAACCATCTTGTTAGTCTTCAAAGTGCTACATAGTCCTATTTTTTGTTTCAGCTAGACCAGACTAACACGGCTACATTTCTATTACTGTGTTTATTCCTGTTATCCTGTAGAGACAACACAGTTAAGAGATTGTATTCCTTCTTATGCATCTCCAGAAGAATTGTCTAACAAACTGCATTCACCAAAAGCAATAGCAATTGCAAAAGAGTCCTTGAGAGCCTATTCTCATTTGCAGAACCTTCATTAAATACATGTGAGAAGAAAAGAACCCAGCTTGACCTTCAGTATACAGACTATGTTTGCAGGCCAGGCTGTTAGAGGAGAAAGAACACATTGTGAGCAAGAGAACAAGTGTTCCAAAAGTCACTGAGAGACAGAGTTTGGAACACCAGAATGACACTCATGGAGGCTCTGTGCTCCACTTCAGAAAGTTTTTGCAAACAAATTTCTCTCTCGCTATGTATAAACAAGTTTTTCCTGCCGCACGGCAGAATAACATCACCAGGCTCTCTGGCCGAGAAAGTGGCCAGAGAGTAGGGGGTTGGCAAGCATAGTGAGCAGGGAGCAACCCCCTAAAATCATTAACTAATAAAACGACCAATAATATTTAGCACTTGGTGCCTTCACAGTTTTGTACTAACAAGCAATGATTAATTCTCAGAAGATCTCCTGGAGACAAGTAATTGTTCACAGCCGCATTTGGAGCCAGGTAAATAGGCCCAGAGAGGTTACAGGCATCACAAGGCTAAGGCTTCACAAAGAGTCATTTGTGGAGCTGGGAGAGGAATTTTGCAATTCCGACCAGATGCAGGACACAAAAATTACAGCAAGTACACTCAGCCACACCTTCAGCTCCTGCGAGATGGGTGTAAGAGGCAAGGTAGAGGCAATGCCTCCCATACGTCTTAGTGTTCACCCTCTTCTCTCTTACTATCCCTATTCTAACCCTGCAGGCACCCAAAGAAGGTTCTTGCAGCCTAGTGAAACTCTTCCTTCTGAATAGATCTAAAGTTTCAGAGGGATAGTTGTGTGAGTCTGTAATAGAATCATAGAATCATAGAATACTAGGACTGGAAGGGACCTTGAGAGGTCATTGCGTCTAATCCCCTGCCCTCATGGCAGGACCCAGTACTGTCTAGACCATCCCTGATAGACATTTATCTAACCTACTCTTAAATATCTCCACAGATGGAGATTCCACAACCTCCCTAGGCAATTTATTCCAGTGTTTAACCACCCTGACAGTTAAGAACTTTTTCCTAATGTCCAACCTAAACCTCCCTTGCTGCAGTTTAAGCCCATTGCTTCTTGTTCTATCCTCAGAGGCCAGGAAGAACATTTTTTCTCCCTCCTCCTTGTGACACCCTTTTAGATACCTGAAAACTGCTATCATATCCCCTCTCAATCTTCTCTTTTCCAAACTAAACAAGCCCAATTCTTTCAGTCTTTTTTCATAGGTCATGTTCTCTAGACCTTTAATCATTCTTGTTGCTCTTCTCTGGACCTTTTCCAATTTCTCGACATCTTTCTTGAAATGTAGTGCCCAGAACTGGACACAATACTCCAACTGAGGCCTAATCAGTGCAGAGTAGAGCGGAAGAATGACTTCTCATGTCTTGCTCACAACACACTTGTTAATGCATCCTAGAATCACGTTTCCTTTTTTTGCAACACCGTCACACTGTTGACTCATATTTAGCTTGTGAGCCACTATAACCCCTAGATCCCTTTCTGCCGTACTCCTTCCTAGACAGTCGCTTCCCATTCTGTATGTGAAAAAACTTAAAAAACAACTAATAATCCTGCAGCACCTTAGATACTAACAAAAAATGAAATGGTATCAGGAGCTTTCATGTGCACAATCCACTTCTTCACATGAAACATCTGTGCATTAGTATAATATATATGTCTACAGGACCTTGGTTTAAAATTTGCTTTAAACATTTCATTAGTTTGTTGATGAAGATTATAAAAATCACATCTCTAAAAACTCCTTGCATTGATTTTTAGAGGCACTATCTGAATAGCTTTAGCCTTATATGCTTGCATCTTTGAACATATAGTTCTTTAAATAAATTCTTCAAAAAGGACCACTTTTACCTAATATACAAATTTTAAATTTTAATTCCTATTGCATAAATATTTGCTTCCCAAAGTCTTCCTGTCCTTTCTGTCTATCCCTCCTCTCCTTTTACACCCTGTTGAAGAGAGCCCTTTACAGGGACAACATTCCTTTTCCTTCCAGATAGGAAAACTCATTTTTCTAGCTTTCTTTACTTCTAACCAAGGGCGCCATTCTGAGTGCTCTGGGGATGCAGCTAGCTTTTCATTCTGTTCCCCAGATGCTAAGGGAGTGAGGGGAAAGTGCTCTCATTTGGCTGGTAAGCTCCCTTTACCACACAACCAGGTGTGAGAGGAATGCACAGAATGCAAGCATTTCCCCTCACTCACTTAGCGTCTGGAGAACAGAATGAAAAGCTAGCTGCATCCTGGAGCACACGGCTGCTGCCCCCCCATAAGGCCAAAATGGCACCTTTGCTTCTAAATATTTAATGAACTAGTTTTAAGAGAACCCTCCACCAAAAATCAGTATGTTAGTAAGATATAAATTGTTTTTTTTGCCTAAAATCTTTGAAACCATATTTTAGCATAAACATATAGTGAAATTTTGTGTACATGTCTTCTTATGAAAATCAGAAAAAATAAATTAGTGTTCCCTTTTTCTAAAAGCAATGAACTTCGTTATGAACACACTAAACTGCTCTAACTGATTAATTTAAAATAGTGTCTTTATTTCAGCACATTAAATATGTAGTAATCTGGCATAATTACTTTATGAAGGCTTAAGATACATTTAAAATATCAAATCATCTTGGAAAATAAAAAACAGAGAAGTGCTTCATCATGTATTGCGTAATATTTAAAGTTGTATTCAGCAGGACAGCTGACTTGCCCTTATTATAAAGTTTTTGCGAATAAATCTCTGTCCAACTTCAGGGTATATCTAAAAACCCTGTGACTGACATTTTTTTCCCTAATTTAGTGCTTTTAATTAGGTACCTTCTTCATGTTCAGTCTTCACTCCAACATGCAGTTGAAACACGCTCCATTTTCTTTAGAAATTTTAGAAGAGTGTTTTTTGTTTTCAAATGTCATTTGCTATAATTGGGTTCAGGGATTTGGCTGGAAGGGATGAGCAGAGAGCGGGGAAGAAAGAGGAGAGACAGTGGGGAGGAGGAAGGGTAGAGGTAGGATGGGGATGGGGCCTGAGTGGAGAAGGGTGGCACAGTCTGGGTAGTTTGCCTCCCCAAGAAGCGTTTTCACCTACCGCCCATACTTTAGACCCTGGTCTGGACCCCTTTGTACTCCCATAAAACAGCACTCACATTGTCCTTAGATAAGGAAATCTTGGTTGGCTGGGTAGTGGTGGGGAGAGAGGGCTGAAGGCAAGCAGGAGCAAGAATGGCCTTTAACCTTCCAGAGTTAGTGCAGAATTGCACCCAAAGAAATGTCACTTCTGACCATGAACATTCAAAATCTACAATGTGGGGCAAATCCCAGCCCCTGCTACCATTCCTGCAGACTATAGGGGCCAGAAAAGAGATGGAGTAGACCCTGTGGGATTATCTCCAGTACAGGAGATTCACAAGCCTGACCCTTTCTGAGTTGCCATTCCTCACAGCACCTATCACAATGGAGAAATTGCTTTTCTTTCCAGCAATTTGGCAAATTCTCAGGTTCGGCACCAGTCAGGTACTGAGGGTGCTGGACTAGAGATGTTCAAGCTTGTAGCCCCATGGCTGCTCTAACTTACACAGGAGCCACAGTGGCCAACAGAGCAACCCAGATCCAGACAAGCTATGGATCGAAACTCTGTTCTGAGAGGTGACCTACTACTCCTTCCATTTTTCCAGAAGTTTTTAATACAATGCCAATATTGTTGAAGAAGTCCTGGTGGGGAAACCTAGAAGAAATTTACAATTAAGACGGATGCTCTTTCCAGCGCAAGGAAGAAATGCAGCATTACTTGAACATTCAGCAGCAAATCCAACCCAGGAATAACAGGCTGAAGCTCATTTGATTTCAATGGCAATATCCAGGCTTGAACAAAGGCTGAATGTGGAAGTTGTTACAAATGTAAGGGGTCATTCCTAAACACTCACAGGCTTTCCAAGTGTTTTTTAGCCTGCCAGACTTAACAATTTAAAAATATCTCCTCCCTAATCAAGAGGAGGGCTGTATTTGAAACTTTTTTTTGTCAGAGAAAAAGGAGTCTTCTCCTCCATTTGAGCTGCAGTTAGTTTCAGGAGTAGCAATTAACTTTCATTAGTTCTACCTGCTACCATAATGCTCTCTACTTGAGTGACACTGCCTGCCAAAAAAAGAGTGAGAGCCCGCTGCACTCCCTGGGACCTGGTAAAAAGCCTGAAGGGAGCAGAGCAGAAAAGCTCAGAGTCAGTTCAATAGACCATGACAAGTGCTCCTGGAATCTTTGAAAACTTTAGCATCTTGTGTACTTTGTCAGAGCTGTCATGCACAAATGCCATGAAGGATACTGGCATCAGTGGAAAATTGTCTGTTGTTTAAGATTCATCATAACAGTTCTTACTTTGACTGAAAAGTAAGTTAGTGTACATACATAATACCTGAATTGACAGCTGATCCAGAAAAAAACCAGATATATTCTTAAGCACCACATGTGATTATATATATTACATTATATTACCATATCATATTTCATACAGTACTGTGTCAAAGTGCTCAGCATCTACAGAATTACAAAATTAATATTGGTCATAAAGAAATCTTTAATGAAGTATGGCAAAGCTGAGTACTGGAAATAGCACCACCAGTAACAACTGCTTTTCAATCCCCATGGGCAGCCATTTTAGAAGTCTGGCTTTTGCCAATTATTTCCTTTGCTTTATAAAGTAAATTATTGCAAAGTAACAAACACAAACATAAAGACAGAATGGAAGGGAAAGTATTAAATGATTATACCCTTTCAAAATAATTTCATTTTATGTAGACTTGAAAGGAACAATTCAATGTGGGTAACGTTTGCAGCAAGAGTCTGTTTTATGCCTTCCTTCTACCACCAGAATAGCTTCAATGAGCAGTTCTAGCCAACTCAGTGAGCCAAATCATAACGCTCCAGGCAGTCATGAAAAACTATTGATTTTTTTAACCTTTCTTCAGCTGTAAATTTCTCTTGGTACGTGACAAAAATGTGCAAGCTGCATTTGCTAACATAGCCATCGTGGGAAAAGCCGAGGTCCAAATCTCTCTGGTTAAGACACTCAGAAGTTTAATGTGGTCAATTTCAAACTGCTTTGACCAATCTTAGATCAGATAAAATATAGCATATGTGGTTCCCAGTAGCAATAATCAAAACTGAGGTTTTTAGGTTTTGTTGGAAACAAATTACAGACAGAAGAAATATAGCTGATCTTTATTTTATTGCTGGGCAAGTGGAGTAGTAACAACAGAAAATGTGTCCTTTCTTTTCAAAATGTAATTTGTCCTTTCTTGAGCTCATACAAAACTGACTGGGAGGGCAGTTTTTGACCTCCCCAACTGTCCATGCTCACTGGTTTTGACTTGTGAACCCTGGTCTAGCGTCCTGCAGAGGTGCTGGGATCCTACAAGTCTCACAAGACCCGCTGCCATAATAGTGCAGGCAGGTAAAATACACTTTGTTGTGGGCAGGACTGGGTGGGCAAAGAACAGTCTGCAGTAATTTGCAGGAAAATGCTTACATCTATCATCAATTTGTCATGAAGCAAGGTAAAGAAAGTTCTTTTTAACTAAAGGCTTTAATTCTTAAATGTAAGTGAGAAATAGAAAGAAACTTGATGTTTATTACAACAGGAGTTAACATTTTTAAATTGTTGGAGAAACAATGTTTTATTTTTTCATGGAAAAAATTGTGCCTCGATTCCATTTACATATGTAATATTAACTGACTTTTTTTTTTTTTTAGCAAAATGTGGCAATCTGTCTCTCTTGAGGGATTTGCAGGCCCTAAAGGTTTTTGCAGGTAGGAGCAAGAAAGAAATGCAAAAAACAATGCAGATGGGAGTGGGTATTGCAGGGGGGAAAGGGATTTTTAAAAATACTCCCACACAGGACTCTACTCTGGTCATTTGGAATTGCAACAGGGGGAGTACATTTTCACTTCCCTCATGCAACTTTCCATTTAAAAAGTGAACAGTGGAAAGGAGGGGTTGAATGAGATCTCAGTTCTGGTTTTGTTATTAGGACTGGCTGTTCATTTTGTGATCAATCCAGTTCTATACATTATAGAATTTTGAGAGAAACCTAGGAAAATGTCCACCTCTCCAGCAGGCCTGCCTGGAAAAACTGGAGCTAGCATTTCTGAGTCAGCTATAAGTATCATGAACTATAATATCAGCACACTATACCAGGGGCAGTGTTCCCTCTAAACTGCTCTGCAGCACAGCTTCACAGGTGATTAATCACCCGCACCCAGTCAGAGACTCAGGGCTCCTTGCACAGAGCTGACTGACTGGACAGGGCTGATTAATCACCTGTGAAGCTGTTCAGCCACATAGCTTAGAGGCAACACTGGCCAAGGGTAGGCAATGAACCAGGGGTGGTTCACCAAGGTTAGCCACTAGTGGGTTACTGACACTTTACATACCTGAGCCTCCACAGGCTGCTTGAAGCGCCTTGTTTACTGCGGATAACCATTCTTGGTCAATGGGAGCTGCAGGAAGTGGTGGAGACTGAGATACCACTTCCTGCAACTCCCATTGGCCAGGAACGGCAATCCGTGGCCAAAAGGCTCTTCAAGCAGCCATACTGGAGGCTCAGGTAAATAAAGTGGCAGTGGCCCACCAGGCGCTAACCTTGGTAAACTGGTATTGCTCACTCCTGTACTACAGTGATAGACTAATAGAGAGGGATTTGTTCACCACCTGTAGAAAGACAAACTCAGAAATAGCCTGAAGCTATAATACCTTTTTTCTCTAAATTTTTCTTCACTGAAAGTCTATGTAGTATCAAAGTTGTCATCCTTCTTTTTGTCCTTTTCTGTCCCTTCCCCAAGCCACTGAAAGGAATTGTTGATTCAGTTCCCCCTTGCTAAAAACTCTAGAACTAGTGGTACACGATTGAAGGCAGTGCCCAATATGGGAATATGCCACAAATGTGTGTGTAGTCATGGGAGCATGATGCAGCTGCAGTGCAAGCTGCTGCAAGGTCACAGCTGTCCCTCACATTCCCAGAGAGAAGTATTATGAACAGCTGTGAAATGCTGATCATGTTTAGGTCTGATAGGAGAGAGGATAATGAGAAGGGGTACTGTTCTCCCTCTCCCAACCATAGCCCATTTTCTGTATCCCTCTCCCTCACAATGAAAACATGAATGGTTTTAAAGCATCTCCCATCCTTTCTGTACAGCCTTTTAATTGTTTTGGAAGCACTATGTCATGCTCACTCCAGTGCCACTTCTTATGCTTCCATTCTCTGATATAAGTATCAGAGTGATAGCCATATTAGTTTGTATCTGCAAATACAACAATAAGTCCTGTGGCACCTTAAAGACAAACAGATTTATTGGGGCATAAGCTTTCGTGGGCAAAGACCCACTTCGTCAGATGGCATGCTTCAGGCAGGAGAGAGATTGGGTCCAAAGGGGCTTGGGGCAGCATGTAGCCCTTCTAAAATGATTATCAAACAGTATTCTACAAGGGAAACTCAGATATGTGTTTTCTCCCCCTCCTTGTGCAACAGATTGAACCATCACACATGGGTTCACAATTGGGAAGCAGAATAAAAAAAACCTAGGTTTCACATTTCTGTAATGTCTTCAGCAAAATGTAAAGAAATGTTCTTTCTGGACTGTAATTGTCCAGTTCTGCTCATCTTATTGAGATGTATGATCCCAGATACATCAGTGGAGGCCTATATGCAGCTAAAGCAAGCAAAACCTACCTATGTTGGGTCCAAATACACACACACACACACACACACACACACACACACGCACAAAATATATCACTGTAATGCAAAGGCTGCCTAACTGCTTCCATCCCCAAGGGCTGTGGTCACTGAAGAAGCACTCCACAGCTGATGGAGCATACAAGCTTCAAGGACTTCCTGACACTTGAAGCTATTTCTGAGAAGAACATTTTAGAATTGTCTCATTTTCCTGCCTCTGTGGATCTCTGTGTTTGTCTGTCTGCACTGTGGCACAAATCCAAATCCCATGTTTAACGTAATGTTTTAACTGTCACAGACAAGTGGCAGCAGAACCTCTTCACCTCCCAGATAACAGTCATGGAGGAGAGTTACTCAGGGTTGGCTCTGGGTAACAATTCTTTGGAATGCAGTAGTACTGTGAGCAGGAGGAGGCAGAGAACTCATTGGCATTACAGCTCCTTCCTGCTTTGTTGTTTACAAAGTAAATATTTAATGAATTTCTGCATTTGGAAAACTTCTCAGTTCCCTGTTCTACTATCGCCCAGCAGATTGTTGATATTTTATGATTAAATTGGGCATAAAAGCAATCCTGCTTGGAAAGAGAAGGTAGGAGTTCATCACTGATCTTTCTGGAGAAACACCGAGCCTGCACTTGCACCAGTAACACTTAGTCACTGTTGTAGCAACTGCCAAGATTGCCTGGTGCTAGAAACTCTAGTCTGGGACTTGGGCAAGCTATGTTCAGTTCCTTGATTTGCAGTAGACTTTTTATGAAAGTCAATTGTTCTCTTTGTGCCTCAGTTCACCACCCACAAAAGAGGGATAATACCTCCCTAACATCAGTATTATAAGGATAAATGTATCACAAATTGTGTGGTTTCTTAGGTAGTAAGAAAAAAAACTTAAGCCAGAGCATCTTTGATCTGTGATGCATTGGCCAGATCACCTGTGGAGAACGGGGAATGAAATAAATTTTCTTGTGTGGTTTTACAGTTTTTCTTTTATGCACCAAAGGTCTGTACCATCTCAACTTCTATTTCAAAGGAACTTAAACAAAATGCAGATCAGTAGAAATGTACATATACAAATTGGTCATTTTCACATAATGTTTCTAAGCAGTACGGTCATTGCACCTCAAGATGTTTTTTTTTAATGCTGAGTTGGGCACAAAGTTTGAGGAAGGAGAGAAAGTCATTTAGAATAAACTGAGCTGCAGTCACATTTCCTGATTAGATCTCAGCACAGTGTCATCTGTCTTACTGCAGCTAGGAAGTGGGGCAGTAAATGCCTCCAGTGCTAACTCCCCACCACTCTCTGCTTTATAAGTCAATAGTATATATCTGTAAATATATGAAGATAAAATTCATACTGCAGAATCTCTTTTTATTCTGAAGCCATACATACAGGCCAAAATTAACTGTAGGCATAAATCCCCCTGCTGTGTTAGGGAATAAATGAGATTGAAAGCTTGTTGTTTTATAGAGAGCTTCCTTCCTAATCTTTCAAGGATGTGTAAGGCATTACGAAGCAAGCACAAAAACAGTGTAAGTCAAAAAGCATGCTTTCACAGTCATTTACATTTAAAAAATGACAAAATTTTTCAACCAGTAGGGATGAAAGGTTACAAGAGGAAAGGACTATGGAATCTTCAGTGATCCAAGTTTAAGAACATTTTTTCTTGTTAATGGAATAACAATGGGTCTAACCGGGAAAAATACCCAAACCCCAAGATTTTTAAATATTCTAGTATACAGTGAAAATACTTAATCTTCCATAACACAATTTATTCTTAATATTCACTTGGGCTGTTACAAAAATAAAGATTTGCTTTATTTCCATTAGGAAATGTGTGCATCTGTGATTAACAAAGAACAAGGTCTGATCCCCTGAGGTTTTCGAAAAGTTTGCTTTTGAGGAGTTGTGTGGTAGAAGTAAGAAATCATCAATCCATTCTATGGCAAATGCTTACTAATCCTCACTTTGCCAACCTGAGCATTTCCTGCCCTCCAACTGTCTGCCTCTCCCCTCCTCTAAGCAAGGATTTAATTGTGAGTTGCCATAATAGTAGGACATCACTAACTTTATCAACTATACATTTGCAGACACACAATTCTTTATGTATTTAGATTTGGAAAAATGTAAAAAACTTAAAGGCATTTGAGGAATCTTTGACACAATATAAAGATACATCAGTAAGAATACCTTAACTGCAGCACTAGTTTTGGGATATCTTATAACAGTTGTTAGATTTTTACTGTTGTGTGTGTGTGTGTGTGTGTGTGTGTGTGTGTGTGCACTCAAGAGAGACCTTGTGAAATATCATAAATAATTAACATTGACTTGAAATACAATATAATGATCCAAATGAAATGAACTAAATGAATAGTGTGATGTGTCTCCTTTGCTTTTCTACTCCATTTATTTAATAAGGTTCTGATCCATCTTTCTACTCAATGGAGGTCCTCTGACTTTAGTGGGACTTGGATCAGTTCTATTAGTAGAGCCCTGCATGATTATAAAATTTGTATCTGCATCAGCATCTGTATCTTCAAAAATGAGCCACGGATACCCACACTGACATCCATGGATGTGGATACCCACAGATATCCACAAATTTACAGGGTTCCAGATACAAAATTTGCATCTGCATCCATCCCTGCAAAAATGAACTGCAGATATCTGCATCCACATCTGGACATGTGGAAACCTACAGATATAAAGTGGATATCCACAGATTTGCAGGGCTCTACCAATTAGGCCCATATTTGCTCATTTATGAAATTCGGTAATTTTAATGGCTCCCCATCCCATAATTAGTGTGGCTCTCCGTAGAGAGTCAGAGAGACAATAACTGAAATGTAGGGAAAGCGGGGACACTTTCAAAAGTGCCCTAGTGACTTGGGCCAAATGCCCATGGTAATCACAATATAAGCATTACCATGGGTTCTGTCTTTAAACATCTACAGTTAATTAATTATTATAAAAAGGAAGTAAGATAAGTATAACAACATTACAAATTTTAGGTTCTGATTAGCAGAAAACAGTTTACACACTGCAGAAACATATCTCGACCAATACTTATCAATGTGAGTCAACTGCTTAGTGGCTTATTAACAATATAACTATATAAATAAAGCTCTAAAAACAATATAAATAAAGCTCTAAAAACAATAAGTAGACCTGTGGCACCTTAGGGTACATCTACACTAGGCCCCTAGTTCGAACTAGGGAGGCTAATGAGGGCAACTGAAATTGCAAATGAAGCGCGGGATTTAAATATCCCGCGCTTCATTAGCATGTTCCCGGGCGGTCACCATTTTGGAAACTGACTAGCCCGGAATAACTGCCCGCGTCTACACGCGGCAGTGAAACGGGAGTTCGAAGTAAACCCCTTAACTCGAATTAGCTGTTAAATCTCATTCCACGAGGAGTAACAGCTAATTCAAGTTAGGGGTTTACTTCGAACTCCCATTTCACTGCCGCGTGTAGACGTGGGCAGTTATTCCGGGCTAGTCAGTTTCCAAAATGGCTTCCGCCCGGGAACATGCTAATGAAGCGTGGGATATTTAAATCCCGCCCTTCATTTGCAATTTCGGTCACCCTCATTAGCTTCCCTAGTTCAAACTAGGGGGCTACTGTAGACGTACCCTTAGAGACTAACCAAAAAGACTTACCCACAAAAGCTCATGGTTCTATGTATTTTTGGTCAGTCTCTAAGGTGCCATAGGACTAATTGTTGTTTTTAAAGCTACAAACTAACTCTGAGTAAAAGTTCTGTTATTTGGGAATGGAGTTAGCTAAGAGTTTGGAGTGAGAGGGGCCTCTGGGCTCTGAGCTGAGGCAGAGGGATGTGGTGTGGGAGGCAGGCTCTGGATTGGAGGTGCAGGGTCCTGGTTGGGGCCAGAAACGAGTGATTCAGGATGCAGGTGGAGGTGAGGGTTCTGGCAGGGGGTACAGGCTGTGGAGAGGGGGGCTGAGGATGGGGGACTGCAGGAAGGGGTCCCAGGATGTAGCCAAGGGATTCAGAGTGCAAGAGGTGGTGCAGAGGTCAGGTTCAAGAAGAGGAGGAGACTCAGGGCTGGGGATTGGGGCATGGGAGGGTCATGGGCTCTGGGAGTTTGGGAGTGGGAAAGGGTTTGGAACAGGGGGTTGGGACCCAGGATGTGTTTCAGGGTGCTGGATCTGGGTGGTGCTCACCTTGGATAACTCCCCACAAATGGCAACATGTTTCTGCTGCTCCTATGTGGAGAGTGGCTAGGTAGGTCTAAGCAATGCCTCTACTCATAGTCACTGTCCTCCGCAGCTCCTGTTGGCTGCTGTTTCCGACCAATGATAGCTGCAGAGTAGGCAGTTGGGGTGGGACAGAGAACCCCCATGGCCCTTTTATTGCCAAGGAGCAGCAAGGATGTGTTGCTGGTGCTCGGGAGCCACTCAGAGTCAGATAGGGAGCCTGCTGGCCCTGCACCAACCAGCCTTTCCGTGAAAATCAGAAACACTTGTTTATTGATCGTTATAGATCTTTCCAGTTGGTGTAGGACCAGATAACACAGATTATACTGTCTAACCATCCCAATAAATATCTCAAAGTACTTCATGAACTGTCGTCAGTTGAACCCTCTCAGTATTACTAATGAATCATAGAATCACAGAAGATTAGGATTGGAAGAGATCTCAGGAGGGCCGCTAGTCCAATACCCTGCTTAAAGCCCAAATGTCCACAGTCACACAGAAAATCTGAGGCAGAATAAGAAACAGAAACCAGGGATGAAGTCCTTGTCCCATAGAAGTTTACAAAACTCTCATTCACCGCAACAGGGTCAGGATTTTACCACAGCTCTCCTGATCCTTATCCCAGAGTCTTAGCAAAAAGAGCATCCTTATATTCCAGAACAAAACAACAACAAAAACCCTAAAATACCCTGCAAACCAAATTTCTGAAAAAAAGTCATTGCAGGTTGACTCAAACACTTCATTTTGATACACACTGAAATATTTTCTTCTGATTTTGCCTTTTTAAAATTTTAATATATAAAATGGAATATATAAAAGATAAATCTATTGGAAATGAAAAGTGGTTCCCATGTGGACCATTAAAATATTTTATTATGAAAAGTTTGAAGTGGAATGTTTTGACCTTATCAAAGTGGTTTTTTTTTTTATTTTCAAATTTTCAATGTTGGCAGCATCTTTCTGCATGAAGTGTTGCACATGACAAATATGTATTATCCCATAGAAAAAACAGTTTCTCAGAAAACTTGCAATCACATCTACTCACAATTAAGCAAAACTGTAGCCACTGTACATCAGCTAACATCCAAGCCCCTTCTGTCCCCCAGCACCCATCATGGCTCTGCTCACCCCAATGCACAAACAGTAATCATTAGCGTTCACTAGAGGGAGATTTTTGAAAACAGAGAGAATTTGTTTTCTTTTGAAGCTAAAAATTCTGGTCAGTCTGTTTCCTTAGGATCCTTGTTTCCCCCTTTAAAGGCTCATTTTGAATTAATGGACGAAAGGAAGTGTCATATGGTAAACATATGATTAAAGAATTATTATTTTCTAAGGAGAATGAGGAAATCAATGTCATAATCAGATCGGCCAACCACTTCCATCATCTTTTTCAGTGGTGTCTGCACATCTCACTGGCACAAGAGAAAAAAAGAAAAAGAGGGGAAGAGTATATCATTAGGAGGAAAAAGGGAAGCAGCACTTGTAAGTGCCCCATCCACTGCCATCATGTCAAAGACATCACATTTTGCTGCTGTCATCAGCAGATACATGTAATTAGGTGACAGCAGAATGAACTACAACTTCTTGCCATAGTTTCTAGCAGATTTCAGGTCACTGGCAAATATATGGTAATGGAGTATAGGCAGCTGCTCGTGAATGATTCCTGGTGTTCACAAGGAAAATGTAACTATGATGCACTAAGTCACAGAGAAATATAGGAGATGACTGCAGAAATGAGTAGCCAGTGAAACAGGAAAACTGGATAGCCTGGATCTGAGTATCCTGATGCAGAATTACAACAGGAAAAGATATAGCCCATTGGCTTGATTTCTCATTTACAAAGTAATAGCAGAGATAAAGGAGAAACAAGGCAAAACTGGGAGACAAAATCAAATCAGTATCTTAGGTGTCTGTATACAAATGCAAGAAGTAGGGGGAATAAGCTGGAAGAACTTGAAATGCTTGTAAATAAACACAGCTATTACACAGTTGGTGTCACAGAGACTTGGTGGGATAATATGCATGATTGGAATACTAGTCTAGAAGGGTACAGCTTGCTAAGGAGGAATGGGCAGAAAAAAAGGGAGGAGATGCTACCTTATATATTAAAGATGTATACACTGGGACTGAAGCTGAGATGGACATAGGAGATAGATTTGTTGAGAGATTCTGAGTAAGGTTAAAAGGCATAAAAAACAAGTGTGATGTCATAGAAGGGGTTTACTACAGACCATCTAACCAAGAAGAACAGGTGGATGAGACTTTCTTTAAACAACTAACAAAATCATTCAATGCATAGGATGTGATAGTGATGGGGGCTTCAGTTCTACTGGCATCTGTTGGGAAAATAATACAGCAGGGCACCAATCACCCATCAAGTTCTTGAAATGCGTGGGAGACCATCTTTTTTTATTTCAGAAGGTTGAGAAAGCTACTAGGAGGGAGGCTGTCCTAGATTTGATTTTAACAAATAGGTAGGAACTGGTTGAGAATTTGAAAGTGGAAGGTAGTTTGGGTGAAAGTGATCATGAAATAATAAAGTTCATGATTCTAAGGAATGGTAAAAGGGAAAACAGCAAACTAAAGACATTGGCAGACTTTAGTAAACTCAGAGTGCTGGTAGGTAAGGTCCCATGGGAAGCAAGACAAAGAAGAAAAACCACTGAAGACAGTTGACAGTTTTTCAAAGGAACATTATTAAGTGTCAAAAGCATATTATTCCACTGCGTAGAAAAAATGGGAAGTATGGCAAGAGACCACCCCTAGAGATCTTGAATGATCTAAAAATAAAAAAGGACTCCTATAAAAAGTGGAAACCATGTCAAAATACAAAAGATGTATGTAAATAAATCATGTTTGTAGGAGCAAAATTAAAAAGCCAACGGCACAAAACAAGCTAAATCTAGCAAGAGACATAAAGGGTAACAAGAAAATATTCTACAAATATATTACCAGCAAGGGGAAGACCAAGGACACAGCAGGCCCATTGTTCACTGAAGAGGGAAAAATAATAAGAGAAAATGTGGAAATGTCAGAAGTGCTTAATAAATTCTTTGTTTTGGTTTCACCAAGAAGGTTGGTGGTGACTGGATGTCTAAAATAATGAATATTGGAAAAAAGAAGTTCAAAAGTTAAAATAGGAAAAGAACAAGTTAAAAATTACTTAGAAAAGTTTGATATCTTCAAATCACCAGAGCCTGATTAAATGCATCCTAGAATATTCACGGAGTTGATTGAGGAGGTATCTGAGCCATTAGCTATCATCTTTGAAAAGTAACGAAAGACAGGAGGGACTCTAGAGGACTGGGAAAGGACAAATATAGTGCCCATCTATAAAAAGAGAAATAAGGACAGCCCAGAAAACAACAAACAAGACAGTTTAGCTTCTGTGCTAGAAAGGATAATGGAGCAAATAATTAAGGAATCCATCTGCAAACATCAGGAAGATAATACTGTAATAAGCAACAGTTAGCATGAATTTGTAAAGAACAAATCATGTCAAACCAACCTGATAGCTTTCTTTGATAGGATAACCAGCCTTGTGGATAAAGGGGAAATGGTAGACATGGTATACCTAGACTTTAGTAAAGCATCTGATACAGTCTCACATAACCTTCTTATAAATAAACTAGGGAAATACAACTTAGCTGGGTGTGTAACTGGTTGAATAACTGTTCTCAAAGAGTAGTTATCAATAGCTCCCCATCATGCTGGAAGGTCATAAAAAATGGGGTTGCCCAGGGATCAGTTTTGTGATTGCTTCTGTTCAATATCTTCATCTGTGTTTTAGATAATAGCACGGAGAGAGTACGCTTATAAAGTTTGCAGATGATACCAAGCTAGGAGGGGTTACAAGTGCTTTGGAGGATAGGGTTACAATTCAAAATGATCTGGACAAACTGGAGAAATGGTCTGAAATAAAGGATGAAGTTCCATAAAGATGAATGAAAAGTACTCCGCTTAGCCCCGGTCTACACTAGGGAGTTAATTCAAAATAATTTCTCTTATTTCTAAATAACAAGCAGAGCGTCCACACTACCAAAACCTGGTATTTTTAAATAAGGGGCTGGTTATTTTGAAATAATAACTCCTACTTTCCATGAGGAATAAGACTTATTTCAAAATAAATATTTCAAAATAGTGGTAGTGTAGATGCTCTACTGCTGCTATTTTGAAATAACTACTCCCCAGCATCATTCAAAATAATTTTCCCTGGTGCTTCCTGGGGCTCTAAGTCGAAGTAGCATGTTCACATTAAGGGAGCCTGCCTCAGACTAATTTCAAGGCTTCCCTATAGTGTGGACACACTATTTCAAAATGGTTATTTCAGGAATTATTATTTCAAAATATGTTATATCAAAATAATTTCCTAGTGTAGATATGCCCTTCAGGAGGAACAATCAGACACATAAAGAATGGGAAGTGACTCTTGCCCCGTCTCCTTTGTGCCCCTTCTCTGAGGTCCTACCCTTGCTCACTCCATCCTCCCTCTCTCCGCCATCCTCTCTCCCTTTCATCAGACAGGGGCAGAGTGTTGGAACACAGGCTCTGATCTTGGATTAAGGGATCTCGAGTGTGAGAGTGGCTCTGAGCTGAGCCTGGGGCAGGGAGTTGGGGTGCAGGAGGGGGTTCAGGCTATAGGCTCTGTAAGGGAGTTTGGGTCCAAGAGGCTAAGGGCTAGGAAAGGAGCTTGGGGTGCTGGAGGGGGTTCATGACTGGGGTAGGGGTTTGGGATTCTGGCTCCAGCTGGACACTGCTTACCTCAGGTGGCTCCTGGGTGGTGGTGCAATGGGGCTAAGGCAGGCTCACCCCTGCCCTGGCCCTGCACCACTCTCAAAAGCAGCCAGCAAACTCCCTCCATCCCAAGTTCTGTTGTGTCCCCCCATCCGTTCTGTGAAAATAGAATACAGGGTGGGAGGGGGCACCCTGACATCAGCACCCTTCCTCTCCCCTCCCTGCTCTGCACAGCAAGCAGGAGGCTCCCGGGGGGTAGGGAGAGGCAGCTCCAAGGCAAAGGGTAGGAAAGGAGCAGCAGAGGGAGGAGGGGCAGCTAAAGCGCTGGCACTTGTTAGCCTCTTGTCCAAACCAGTCAGGATCATCTCTCAGAGGCTCCGAGATCTACCAGTAGATCCCAATCTACTGGTTGGTGACCATTGACTTAGGTGATTGCTACAAGGAGGAAGTTGTTACAAGGAGGAGGGAGAAAAATTATTCTCCTTAAACTCCGATGATAGCACAAGAAGCAATGGGCTTAAATTGCAGCAAGTGAGGTTAGGTTAGACATTAGGAAAGTCTTTTTCTCAGGATGGTAAAGCACTGGAATAAATTACCTAGGTAGGATGTGGAATCTCCATCACTGGAGATATTTAAGAACAGGTTAGATAAACATCTGTCTGGGATGATCTAGACGGTGCTTGGTGCTGCTGTGAGTGCAGGGGACTAAACCAGTATTCCATTCTAAGAGGAAGCCAATGGAATTACCGTTGATTTACAGAGGTGTAACCACAACAAAAATCAGGTCCACAGACATAAACACATTGCCATGTATATGTAAATGCAAGGGAGAGGGAGAGGCTAATCCATGCTAATCTGATTTCTGCATGCATGACAGTAAAGTATATTGTTATCACTAAGGATTTGTTAAAGATCATGACTCCTGGTATAAGGATTATTGTATTATATAAGTATTATATAAGTAAGACATAGTCCAGGGTTTAGATAAGACATTGTAGAGCTCAATATTAATAAATCAAAAGGACTCTCTTCTCTGTGTTGTAGAGTATTATACACTAATGAAAGGAAAAACACTAATCAGAAAAACAAAGCAAGAAACATACTCTCAAGGGAACCTCCCATATTCAAAATCTAGGGGAAGAAGCAGGGCTGCCAATGAATATTCATAAACAACACTGCTGTGTTGTATGCACATTCTGTCTGTCAAGTCTATTGCATATAAAGGTGACTATGCATTTCCAATTAAAGATCCCTTTCTGAATTTTTTAAATTCCATTTGTTTACATGAATCTATTCTCACTTGTTGGGGGAGCTTCTTTCCTCACATATCTGCATGTGACAATGAATCAAAAGTACCTTCTCTTCTGTTATCTAAGGTGATAATGGAGAATTGTAGAATCTTGCCAGCGGCTGCGGGATGCCTAGTCAGAGTGCTCATAAAATCATCAAATGAAACTAGAGCAAAGGCTAATTTTTCCAAGTAGAAATCTCTCCCTGTGGAGTTGTATTAATGAGAACTGCAGCAATGCATAATACTTCACTGTATTAATTATCTGGAGCCGACTGTCAAGAATGTGACCAGTAGCTGATTCCAGAGAATAACAATTATTTACTAAAATGTTATCTATTTTTCACCAATTTTGTCAAAATGCACCATTTCACTCCAGTGACTGGCGATAACAACAACAACATTTATATCAAATTTCATGATTTTCTGGGGCCTCAGCTCATGATTTTCGAATGGGTGAGTTTGCTAATGCTGGTATAATAAGATAATTTAACAGAAAATGTGGGTTCATCATATGACACTTGAAAAAAGGAATGAACTTGATACAGATGAGTGGGAAACTTGCTCTGGCAAGTGAGAGAAACGATACCAATGGTTGCTACCTATTGTAATTAAAGTTTTCATTTAAAATAAACAGAAAAAGTTCTTAGCCCTCTCATATGAACCAAATATCTTCCTGAGTCTGCAGAAGGCTGATCCAGTGCCTTTGTTGCCCTTAGTAATTTTTTCAAGTAGACATACAGTGAAATAAACTAGATTTGTTAGAGACCTCCACCTCTTTATACCTGCCAGAAGCCTGGGAAGCTGAAAAAGGGTAGAATGCACATGTTCACAGAAGCCATAAGATTTGGATTTGGGAAGGATGAAGGAAAATGCACCCCTTGTCAGCAGCCAAATGGTGACATATTTATGAGACACCCATTAACCAGAGGCTGATGCAAAGGACGGGACTCTCTCCTCCTACTTCCTGAAGAATAATCCAGGAACAACAATCAAAGCAGCTGTTTCTTTGTTGCAGTGTCCTTGGACCAAGGAACTTACTGGTGCTTCCCCTTTCTCCCATTCACCAATCATACTGATACCCAGGTAAGTATTATTTAGTAGTTCTAATTTTTTAACTATGTCTCCAGATGTAAAATACTTCTATCAAGTGCTCTGAGTGTTAAATGTATACATTAAAAATTACAACACAAAGTTCTGCTCACAAATAATACACACCTCATCTCAACCCTCTCCTAGCCTTGCCAAAGAGGAGAAAAAGATGAACTTCACAGCAGCAAAAATAATCTGGCTAGTTTACCTTTCAAGCCCTTAATTGTCCCAAATTCATTAAAATTGGGGAAAGGGCCTAAATTTAATACAGCTCTGAAATATAAATATGGAAACTAGGTTCTGGGCCTGAAAATTAGAATCATGCCTTTTACCTCCTGCTGCACCTAATGCAGATTTTGGCACTATAGGAATATTACAGATAGGAGCTGTCTGAAATAGCTGTGTTTCTATTTGACCTATGCACATGTGATAGCAAACAGTTGCTTACATACCGCTAGCTAATGATTCCTAATAGAAAAATCTCATAGAAGGCAGGCTCTGCTTGACAACTGGGTTGCCTAACCTCAGAATGAGAGATGCTTTGATTAAATTGGGACTTCTGAGAGGCAAGCAGGTAAAGGCAGAATCAATATTTTCTCATATGCAAAGATATTAAATAAGCTTCTGACTTAGGTATAATATTTCCTGGCACAGCTGAGCTTTAATATTAATCAGATCCTCATTAATATTCTGGAAAAAACCAAAGCTAATACTAAATGGCAGACTGACTAGAAATCAACAATTACTAAAATTAAAGCCAACAAAATAAAACCACCCACGAGTGATTGTTTGTGTACTGTCATACTTGCCTTCTTGAAAAGGTAGTTGGAGCTATTAACATAGGTGTTGCACACTGTGCACTACAACATATTTTTATACTGGTCCATGCCGAATCCTACTTTTTATCTGGAGAAATCTGAAGTGACACATTTACTAGCTTAGACTATAAGGTCTTGTACTCAAAAGATCAGAAGACAAGCAAAAGGGTGGAAATGAAGGGGGCACAGGGAGATGGGAAATTACAGTGCTAAGGAGAAGCACCCATTCCATTTATTTGGGCAACAAGACTGGTTTGCAATTTTACAAGTGTTTACATATGCCCTTTTCAGCATACAATTGTCATGTAAAAATCCGTTCAAGGGGTATGTCGCACACCCAAGCACTGATCTATCTGCTGCAGATTTATAACTGACCTTATATAAATGTCAGGATAAACATGTCTCTCTCTCTCTCTCTTTCTCTCTGTGTTTTTTAAACTTTCCTTCATATTTAGCTGTGCTTCTACCAGTCCAGTGCACTGCTTGAGGATAGCTTATTACTGCAGATGTAATTCAAATGGTAGGAAGGAAAAGTTACATTGAAATGAGTTAAAAGGAAAGTTAAATTATAAATGAATCCCACAAATAATGCAGTTTTTTGTCTTTTTAAAAGCCATTTCCAACCCTCCTGACTGAACACATTGAATATAAGAAAATATTCACAACTAAAGCAATTGGAAGGAACAAACATAAATCCCTTTTTTTGGGATATACACTCTTCTCCCAGGTATCTATGGGTAGCTCATCAACATTAATGGGAATTATGTACCTGAGTGGAGTAAAGTATATATCAATTAAGCGGCTTCTAGTTCATATATACTGGCTGAACAAGACATGATGGGAAACTGTTAAAACACATTTTACTTCATTTCTTTAAATTATATACTGCTGAAAATTATATTTAACTAAAAAATTACCTGGCATTGCTTGGGTCCTTAATTAATTTTTGTTTTTATTCATTTGAATCATTGCTCTGGGATGAAGTTCCGGATGAGGGGTTCAGTATGAAGGCTGCTCTGGGGAGGGAGGACTACCACAGGCCTCTCTCACCACAGTGGCTCAGGGCCAGGTGAGAAGCGCCTCTCCAGGGCTGCTACAGCTCTGGCAACACTGACAGGAGAAGTATGCATGCTCCTTGGCTGGGGCGTGTCCAAATTCATTTGCCCCCTGCACTCCCCAGACAGATTAAGGACTGGAGCAAACTGTGCACTTTCCCTTTGCTCCCCGATGAAGGGGAACAGCCAGCAATGTTTCCGTATGAATCGGGGGAGGAGGAGAGGGTGGACCTGCAGTCCCCCGAGCTCTCCTAAACTGTGCCTGAGTGGTTGGAGGTTTGGAGCTGGTTAGGCCCGGATGCAGGGGGCACTCACAGCCAGCTCCTTTCACCTGCCTCGTAATTCTGTCTCTTTTCTGTATGGTTTTATGAATCTCCATATGATTCAGGGGAGTGGGAAGGGTGGCTTCTCCCCCACACACACACACACACACTCTCTCGCTCTCTGTACAATCAAACCCTTCCCTTGCTTTAAGTTATGATAAGAGGAAACTGCATACCAAATTTGGTGGTCCTAGCTCTAACCATGTAGGAGTTCTTGAACAAACGATCGAGAGACAAATAGACTTGCCCGCTCACAAACTCTCTCAAACATCATAGTAGATAAATCCATTGTTGAAAACCATGCAAGAACATTCAAGCAGCTATAAGGCTTACTATCCTGATATACTGTAAGTTCTTACAAACCATGTATCTTACTGAAAGTCATTGGGCAAGTTATATGACCATAATTCTCACGAATTTTCCTGGCAATTAGGCTGTCTGCTAGGAATTGAAATGATCAGAAGTAATTATAAATGTAATAGCTCTGTTTTGAAGTTTTCCCAATCATTCTTGATTCACCTATCCACTGGGCATAATATGAATCCAGAGTCTATCAGCTGAATATAAAACAATAACGAAGTCTCGCATAAAATGTAGAGAAATATTAAGGAGGTGATTATATAATCAATATGAAGAAGAAAATAAAAACAAAAACAAAAACCAGAGCACCACAACTTA
This sequence comes from Pelochelys cantorii, assembly GCA_032595735.1. NCBI lineage: Eukaryota > Metazoa > Chordata > Testudines > Trionychidae > Pelochelys > Pelochelys cantorii. Next base: position 173,458,850 of record CM064328.1, read on the forward strand.
CCAGAAGAGATTTTTAAAGCAATGTGGAGGATATAAACACATGATTTCCATTAATTTTACAGGGCTGAATCCTACTCACTGTTCTGAAAACCTACAATTTTCCCATTATTTCTCAGTTCAGACATTCAAGCAGCAACAGTGTTTACTTTCCCATTAGTAAGCCCAAGTTTGAAAAAGAAATGAAAACTACACAGCAAAAAAATAAAAGATGAAAAACTGATTAAAATACAAGATTTAATAACAAAAAAATGAAATTTTACACTTGAAAACAGCAATTAGAATATGAATCCATTAAAGAGGATCAAAACATTTTTTGAGGCAATGCTTTTCCATCAGAACTGACACTTCCTAAAGAAGCTTATCAAGTTTGAAGAAATGTTATTTAGGGGGAAGACAAACATTCCATTAGACATTTCTAGAAATTTATTTTATTTCACATTGGAAAAATTAATATAAGAACATAAGAATGGCCATACTGGGTCAGACCAAAGGTCCATCCAGCCCAGTACCCTGTGTGCCGACAGTGGCCAATGCCAGGTGCCCCAGAAGGAGAGAATCGAACAGGTAATGATCAAGCGATCTCTCTCCTGCCATCCATCTCCACCCTCTGACAAACAGTGGCTGGGGACACCATTCCGTACCCATACTGGCTAATAGCCATTTCTGGACTTACCCTCCATGAATTTATCTAGTTCTCTTTTAAACCCTGTTATAGTCCTAGCCTTCACAGCCTCCTCAGGCAAGGAGTTCCACAGATTGACTATGTGCTGTGTGAAGAAGAACGTCCTTTTATTTGTTTTAAACCTGCTACCCATTAATTTCATTTGGTGGCCCCTAGTTCTTATATTATGGGAACAAGTAAATAACTTTTCCTTGTTCACTTTCTCCACACCACTCATGATTTTATATACCTCTATCATATCTCCCCTTAGTCTCCTCTTTTCCAAGCTGAAAAGTCCCAGTCTTTTTAATCTCTCCTCATATGGGACCCGTTCCAAACCTCTAATCATTTTAATTGCCCTTCTCTGAAACTTTTCTAATGCCAGTATGTCTTTTTTGAGATGAGGAGACCACATCTGTACACAGTATTCCAGATGTGGGCGTACCATGGATTTATATAAGGGCAATAAGATATTCTTAGTCTTATTTTCTATCCCTTTTTTAATGATTCCTAACATCCGGTTTGCTTTTTTGACTGCCGCTGCACACTGCATGGACACCTTCAGAGAACTATCCACGATGACTCCAAGATCTCTTTCCTGATTAGTTGTAGCTAAATTAGCCCCCATCATATTATATGTATAGTTGGGGTTATTTTTCCCAATGTGCATTACTTTACATTTATCCACATTAAATTTCATTTGCCATTTTGTTGCCCAGTCACTTAGTTTGGTGAGATCTTTTTTAAGTTCTTCACAGTCTGCTTTGGTCTTACCTACCTTGAGCAGTTTAGTATCGTCTGCAAACTTTGCCACCTCACTGTTTACCCCCTTTTCCAGATCATTTATGAATATGTTGAATAGGATTGGTCCTAGGCCTAACCCTTGGGGAACACCACTAGTTACCTCTCTCCATTCTCAAAATTTACCATTTATTCCTACCCTTTGTTTCCTGTCTTTTAACCAGTTCTCAGTCCATGAAAGGATCTTCCCTCTTATCCCATGAAAACTTAATTTACGTAAGAGCCTTTGGTGAGGGACCTTGTCAAAGGCTTTCTGGAAATCTAAGTACACTATATCTACTGGATCCCCCTTGTCCACATGTTTGTTGACCCCTTCAAAGAACTCTAATAGATTAGTAAGACATGATTTCCCTTTATAGAAACCATGTTGACTTTTGCCCAACAAATTATGTTCTTCTATGTGTCTGACAATTTTATTCTTTACTATTGTTTCAACTAATTTGCCCGGTACTGAAGTTAGACTTACCAGTCTGTAATTGCCGGGATCGCCTCTAGAGCCCTTTTTAAATATTGGCGTTACATTAGCTATCTTCCAGTCAGTGAGTACAGAAGCTGATTTAAATGCTAGGTTACAAACCATAGGTAATAGTTCCACAATTTCACATTTGAGTTCTTTCAGAATTCTTGGGTGAATGCCATCTGGTCCCGGTGACTTGTTACTGTTAAGTTTATCAATTAATTCCAAAACCTCCTCTAATGACACTTCAATGTGAGACAAGTCCTCAGATTTGTCACCTACAAAGGACGGGTCAGGCTTGGGAATCTCCCTAACATCTTCAGCTGTGAAGACTGAAGCAAAGAATTCATTTAGTTTCTCCGCAATGACTTATCGTCTTTAAGTGCTCCTTTTGTATCTCGATCGTTCAGGGGCCCCAATGGTTGCTTAGCAGGCTTCCTGCTTCTGATGTACTTAAAAAACATTTTGTTATTACCTTTAGAGTTTTTGGCTAGCTGTTCTTCAAACTCCTTTTTAAGGAGCTTTGCTTATTACGTAAGTTATCAAATTAAGTAAGTTATCAAAATTGAAAGGAAACGCTTTGGATGTATTGAAACATTTTGACTGACCCTAAATAATTTTTGTATTTTTAAAAAATTAAAGGGCAATCCTTTGTTCTGGTCAAGCACTGAACAAATTTCAAAATCATAGAATTTCCTAGCAGCTCTAGAGTCAATGTAATATATAAACAGTATTTTCTATGCCAAATGTTATGCTTTTTATTTGTTCATGAGTATTGCACAGAGAATGAGGAACTAGCTGCATCCTTTCATTGGACCCCATGGGCTGAGGGAGTCCTTGTGTACAGAGCCTTACACAATGTTATCCTGATACCAGTTGGGATGCCTAGATAGAGCAGGAATTAAAATAATAATGAAAAAGGTAGGATCCATAAATAAATTATTATTACTATTATTATAGGTGATATAAGTCCTTTATTTAAGGTGTGTCTGTACCATGGGTTTGATATTCTTCAACTAATAAAAAACACCATGTAAGTGTTTAAATGCAGAATTATCCTGTTCTCAACACTCATTGATCTGTAATAATCTTTACTTCTCATAGCTAAAATTCATGTAACAGAATACTCTTGAGTTTTACTCAAGTTTTAAAAATACCCAAACAACTGAAGGCAGTCGCTAAAACATGAAATTACAAAACAGCACCCCGTATCATTGCATCTCACAACTTGCATGTAATGAGAGGTGGCAAAAGACAAAATTGCTTTTCCCTACCAAGAGACTCTGGAAACCAGTCTTTTATATTTGAAAAGGAAAGCATCTTCCTTCTTTCTGATTTCTCTATTTCTTTCACAGCTTGTCCAAGTGAAGTCAATTGTTACATTCAGTGAATTTTGCTTGCAAAATGCATATATAAACTCCTTGGAAATAGGATAAATTCTTCATAAAAATAGTAGTATGACAAATGACCACTCCAGTCTCCAACCAAAATGTCACAAAAATCTCAAGGGTAAAAAGAAATGAGATAAACTTTAAAAACACCAAAACCACCATATTGTTTTTTATGCTCAAAAATACTGCTATCGGAGATGAAGTGACAGCAGTATAAACAACTTAAAAAGAAGGAACATTGCAGGACATAATCTGTACAAAGCTCTTGGCAAACCTTAGCTGATGCTTCCACACAGTGCTATTAAGAATTTGAAAATACAGAAACAAATGTGGAGCTTCAGAATGCATCATGGCCGAACCTTTATATTGTTAGGCATTTGAAATATCAGGATATCACACTGCACATACTCCTTTAGGGTTCTAATTCTCAATGATGCTTCATCACATCAATGCCAGATATTTTGGGAAGATGCTGACAAGAAAAGCCTGATTTATAGTTAAGATTCAAGAAGAATGAGGAGGTTTGAAAAGCATAAAAACTGACCTGAACCATCCATCAAAATGTGAACTCAACTGAAAAGAAATTTCTTATGCTTAGAACTGGAGAAACTTTAAAAAATAAAAGTAAGGGTTGATTCAAAGCCCATTAAAATCAATAGGACACTTGCTATTGATTTTAGTGAGCTTTAGATTAGATACCAATGCCTCCAAATTCTTTGCAAGATCTGGGATTAGATGAACACACGGCCACTCTACAGCCAATGTGCACTTTTATTCAGAAAATAAGCTCTGTAAATAAGAACATAAGAAGTGCCATATTTGTTCAGACCAGGTTCATCTAGCCCAGTATCCTGTCTTCTAATGGTGGCTAATGCCAGGTCCTTCAGAGGTAATGACTAGAACTGATAATCATCAAGTGGCCCCCTGTCCACCCATTCACAGCTCCTGGCAAAGAGAGTCTAGGAACTCCAGTCCTGTCCATCCTGGCAAATTACCTATTGGTAATGGGCCTATCCTCCATTAACTTATCTAGTCCTTTTTTGAACCCTGTTATAAGTCTTGGTGTGCACAACATCCTCTGTCAAAGAGTTCCACAGGTTGATTGGGCATTGTGTGAAGAAATACTTACTTGTGTATGTTTTAAACATACTCTCTGTTAGTTTCATTTGGTGTTACCTAGTTCTTGTGTTTTAAGAAAGAGTAAACAACACTTTCCTATTTACTTTCTCCAAACCAGTCATGACCTTATAGACCTCTATCATTATCCTCCTTTAGTCATATGTTAAGTCCCAGCCTTATTAATTTCTCCTCATAATGATGAGGTTTCATAGCCCTAATCAATGTTGCCCTTTTCTGAACCTTTTCCAATTCCAATATATCTTTTTTGAGATGCAGTGACCACATCTACATGTATTCCTAAAACAATGATGCTTATCTGGAAAAATGGGTCAATGTTATCAGGAACATTCTTTGATTCAAAGCCCACTGAAATCAATAGGATATGTTCTATTGTTAATGTGGGTGTACCATTAATTTATATAGCAGGGATATGGAATTTTCTGCCTTATTATTGATCCTTTTCCTAAGGAGTTCCAGCATTCTGTTTTTGTTTTGTTGTTTTTTGACTTCTACTGAAATAGTCATTGGATGTTTTCAGGCAACTATCCACATTAACTTGAAGATTTCTTTCTTGAGCACGCACACCTCTACCAGGATTGGGGTATGTGTCTTATGTTGCACAGATGACTTTGTTGAAAAATGTCACCACAACTTCATTCTCATATGGAAAAAAAATTAGCTTATTTTTCACATCTAAAAGAAAAATAGCAAAAGTTCAGTGTAAGTACAAAACAGATTCTCAGGTAATTTCAAGGGTTATGGCCCTATTATATAAGCGTGTGGAGTCCATATAGTTTATTTTACCATATTTTCCTCATGAGCAAGAGAAATCTAGCAAATTTCCCACTCTCCAGTTAACTCTCCAAAAAACTTGTCTTGCTGAGTGTGGGTAATTAGCATCTTTCCAAACCTATTCTCAGCAAAGAATGCATTGTGTTTCACTTCCTCACTTAGGATAGTTCTCTCTCTCTGAGGAGTGCAACAAAAAAGTATTATAGCAATGACTGGAAGAGACTACAAACCAGAAACAGTACATCCACAACTCAGTCCCTCATGGTTTGAAAGGCTAAATCCTTCAATTAGTATTGACCTGAAACTCCCACATACCCATTCACTAGAAAGCCTAAATATAAAAAAGTAAATATACAAATTAATGAAATCATCCTCATAACACCTCTTGGAGGCACTCTTTAGAGATGGTGAATTAGGGGTGCTGAGAGGTTACATTATTTGCTCATGATCACATAGAAAGTCTGGAGCAGAAGCCAGCTCTCCTGAGCCACAGTTCAGGTCCTTACCAACAAGGCAATCCTTCTCTATAAAACTGGATTTAAAAATAAAAAATGAACAAGGCTTCTGTCAAAATTTATGTTCAGAGATTAAGTTAAAGCTTCAGAAGTTTGCTAACAACATTTTAAAAAGTCTGTTGTAATAGACAGGAAAAAAAACAGATAAAGAAATTGATTGCCAACATCTGTAATAAGTGGGGGCTAGAAGGCTCTGGAGTCAGTTATGGAATAGGAGTGGAATCCAAAAGTTTTCATCTTGGTTGCTGGTTCAAATGAAGCACGGGTCAGTAATGAGAGAAAGCTGGTAAAAAACGATGTTTGCTCAATGACTATACAACAGTGGTCTCCAACCTTTTTAAGCACAAATTCACTTTTTGAATTTAAGTGCAATCCACAATCCACCTCAAACCCAAACACTCTTGCCCCGCCTCCTTTGCACCCCTTCTCCAAGGCCCTGCCCCTGCTCACTACATAATCCCTCTCTTCCCCATTCTCCGTCCCTTTCACCAGGCTGGGGCAGAGCGTTGGGGTGCAGGCTCTGGTCTTGGATTAAGGGATTTGGAATGTGAGAGGGGCTCTGAGTTGAGCTTGGGGCAGGCAGTTGTGGTGCCAGAGGGGGTTCTAGGTGCAGGTTCTGGGAGTGAGTTTGTATGCAAGATGCTCAGGACTAGGGCAGGGGTTTGGGGTACAAGAGAGGGTTCATGACTGGGGTAGGGGTTTGGGATGTGGGCTCCAGCTGGACATTGCTTACCTCAGGTGGCTCCTGGGTGGTGGTGCAGTGGGGTTAAGGCAGGCTCAACCCTGCCCTGGCTCTGCACCACTCCCAAAAGCAGCCAGCAATCTCCCTCCCAAGTCCTATTGTTCCCCCTCTCTGCTCTGTGGAGATAGGATACAGGGTCAGAGTGGGGCACCTTGACATCAGCACCCCTCTTCTCCCTCTCCCGTCCTGCACAGCAAGCAGGAAGCTCCTGAGGGGTCAGCTCCAAGGCAAAGGGCAGGAGCTGCACAGCAGTCAGGGGAGGGGCAGCTGAAGAGCTGGCACTTGAAAGCCTCTTGGCCAAAGCAGTCAGGATCACCTGTCAGAGGCTCCAAGATCTACCAGGAGATCCCAACCTAGTGGTTGGGGACCACTGCTGTATGAAATGAGTTTGGTGATCTTGGTCTAGTTTTGCAAGAAAAGTGAATATAATACAAAGCCCACAATTGATTTTGTCAGTGGCTGGGATACTTTTTGGACACTCGGCACAGGACTGAATAAGCCACCCAAAGTCACAGTTATCTGTAATCCTTCTAAAAGAAAATCTAAACATAAAGTTATGCATAAAGTTATTTTTGACTGAATTGAGACCCAGGTTACACTTCAGGATCTCCGGCAAGACAAAGTGGCAAATTTCTTTTAGTGCTCATGCTGAATATAAATGCAGGACTTTAATCATCAGGGCTTCTATTCAATGAAGACTAAGTTCATATTATATATAATGGCTGGCAATTAACTATAGTTAAATCACACAATTAACTACAAAAATTAATCGTGATTAATCTCAGTTTATATTGCACTGTTAAAATGAATACCAATTGAAATGTATTAAATATTTTGGATGTTTTCTACATTTTCATATGTAGTGCAATCTGTGCTGTAAATGAAATAAAAGTATATATTATTTTTATTACATATATTTGCACTGTAAAAATGATAATTAAAAGAAATAGTATTTTTCAATTCACCTTATAAAAATACTTTCATGGAGTCTCTTTGTTCTGAAAGTGAAATTTACAAAGGTAGACATTTTTGTGACATAACTGCATTCAAAAACAAAACAATGTAAAAATGTGGAGCCTACAAGTCTACTCAGTCCTACTCTTGTTCAGCCAATCACTACAAAAAACAAGTCTGTTTCCATTTACAGGAGATAACGCTTCCTCTTCTTATTTTCAGAGATGGGCAGCATTATCTCCTGCAAATGTAAACAAACATTTTTGTCTGAGCAATTGACTGAACAAGAAATAGGACTGAGGGGACTTGCATTATTTTACATTGTTTTATTTTTGAATGTAGAGGTATTTTGTAGTTAATTCTACATTTATTAGTTCAACTTTCATGATGAAGAGAATGCATTAAAGTACTTATGTTAGGTGAACTGAAAAATGCTATTTATTTTGTTTTATTTACAATTGAAATACTTGTTATCAAATATAAAGTGAGCATTGTACACTTTTTATTCTGAGCTGAATAAATTGAAATCAATGCATCTGAAAATGTAAAAAAAAATCCAAAATCCAAAAATCCAAAATATTTAAAGAAATACTATTATATTACTAACATTGTGATTAATTGCACAATTAATTGTGAGTAGATTTTTAATTGTGCAATTAATCATGATTAATTTTTAAATTGCTTGAGAGCCCATACATACTTACATTCCAAAGTAAGTCTAAGGAACAATTCCAGTGAGAAAAATGGAGAAGCAGAATTGTATCAGAACACATTTTGTATTCAGCACCAAATCTTGGTCCTAGCTGCATCCACAGTGTGCAGTTCACTTCAGCAACCTAACCCTTGTGCCATCAGGCTCTGTGCCTGTGGATGTCTAATGCTATGCTAACACTAGCTGTGCCATTATAGCATGGACACTTGCTACAGCTACGGAAGCTACGGATGGCTCTAGTAAATCCACCTCCTCAAGAGGTAGTAGCTAGGTCAATGGAAGAATTCTTCTGACATCCTAGAGGCATGTACACTGGAGCTCTGGCTGGTTTATCTATGTCTCTCAGCAGTTTATGTATAGACCAGAACTTAATATATTCTTAGTTGACTTGCACGACTTTTGCTGAAGCCTCTACCACTAAGAAAGGGTTGATTCTCCCTTTTCCCTCAGTCCATCAGTACATATCCAGGGTAAGTCAGCCATAGGGCAAGCTGGGTTACAAGGTGTTAAGAGTCTACAAAGACCCTTACTACTATGGAAGGGTACATCTACACAGCAGGGCAAAAGTTGAATTACGATACACAACTTCAGCTACATCAATTGCTTTTGCCACTGTCTAGACAGCAGGAAGTCGAAGGAAGAACACTCTTCCTTTGACTTCCCTTATTCCTCATGAAATGAGAATTACAGGAGTCGGAGTAAGAAGTCCTCCATCTCGACATTATTTCAAAATAATGGCTTGCTGTGTAGACACACATTTTGTTATTTCAAAATAACATCAGTTATTCTGAAATAATGCTGCTGTGTAGATGTACCCTTGGAGTCAGAATTTGTCCTGTAACTCTTGACTCTGAGATACTTTTGCTTCATTGGAAGTTGTGAATGTTCAGAACTTCTTACCAATCAATGGGTTGAGATAATATTTTTCCAGCCACCATACTTGCACTAATTATATGGCTACTAAAATATCTCTAATTAGCTAGAGGGACTAGAGTATGAAATGTCTGCTGCAATTGCCTAAAGACAGTGAAATTGGAAAATTGCCTTCTACATGCATCCAGGTACTCAGTGCAGTGATGCACAATCACAGAGAAGTGTCTGATTATTAGATATTTTGTAGTGTTTTGTGTTTCCGTGTAGGAGTGCAGAATATTTATGATTTTTCTAATTGGTTTTCAGTCAAATCATTCCACTGAGAATAAGTTACAGTGCACTTGCAGAAGATTGGGAGCGAAAGTGGATAATGCAAGTGCTACCCTGACTCCTAAACACTGAATACTGTGCACCTGCATTTTGAATACTTCTCTCATCATTTTTTATATGATAATGATAGAATGATTGACAGATGCTCTTTTCATGACGACCCCTATGTATTTACATTGGCTACAACAGCACACACACACAAAAGTGAATAAGTAGTATAAGCTAAAGGGCTATTATCCTCATAAATGGAATGAAACCCCCTCCACAAGTGCTTAGTGAAAGCAAAGATAGAAAAACATTCTTTCTTTCTTCCTTCCTTTCTTTCCACATTTAATTTTGTGAAGGGTAAAGGGCATTTAGTCAAGACTCTTCAATGCTGGACCCAAGAAACAATATATTTTGTAAAATATATAATTGAATAATGTTATTTGAAGGCAACTACACAGCCATATTCATCATTCCCAAAGGACATGATTAGGAACAGAGTAGATTGAGATCATGAGATACAATAAAAAAAAATGATTCATACAGTAAGTGAGCTGGGATGGTTTGAGTTCCCAAGCCAATCTGAGAAAATCAGAGTACAATAAAAAGTAAAATGATAAAATGGTATAAAAATAACTGGTCTAGGGTCTCAGTCTTCTAAAGCAATAAAGAGCTTAGAAAAAGGAGAAGACAGAATCTTTGAAACTAGAGAAAGTTTTTATTCTCACAGCTGAAAAGGAAGCGATTCCTGGAGGTCAGTTTCATCAAGGAAATTCAATTGACAATTCAAGCTTGTCAATTTCAAAGCAAGGATGCGGTTATTTTAGACACAAAAAGAGCTAGCTCTTTCGGTGTAAATTGGAGTGCACAACACATTCTTTTAACAGAATCATTCCTTTATCCACTTACTTGTTTGATGACAGATTGCATAATGGCATAAAGTTTTTAATAAATAAATAAACTTGAATCAAAATCTAGGTGGAAAGATTTAAGCACAATGTTGGTGGCAAAAGGTGACATTACTGAACTATCTGGTGAAATAAAACAACACATATAGTTTTGTGGAACAAAATGTAAAATGACTGACATTAAAATAATTGCTAGCTCTCTTTCCAAAGGTCAAGTTTTTATGGACATGGGGGGGAGTCCAATTCTCTTCCTTTTTATTATGTTTATTCCCAAATAATTATATTGATAATAAGAAATATATTCTAAACAAAAATTAATTTTTGCCAAAATACATATGCCTCATGGCTGACACATACAGTGCTGTTGAACATTATAATGTAAACTGCAATCACCCATTTATTTTTTTAATGTGATGAGAATTTATGGAGGAAACAACGTCACATTTTTAATGAAAGAATATAGATCAAGTTCTGCTATTGAGCCAAAGTCATGGGGCACTAACCCAGGACAGAATTTGACCCCATCTACTGTGCTTCCAATTGGAAGAGTTTCTGCCATACATTTCTAATAATATTAATGGAGAAAGAAAAAAAATCTATTGATCACCACTCTGAAAAACAAAACCAGAGAAAGGATTTGGGCCACACAGAACTACAATGTACTATGGAATGTAGAAACCATTTGCTTTGACAGGAAGTACCCCTCTCAGAGGTCAGTGTGGCACACTGCTACCTTGAGGAAATTTGGAGGGGCTATACTTCTCCACAAACTAGTTGCTGTGCTGGGATGTGCAGCCTACACCACATAATGTGGCCAACAAAATCTAGAATGGAGGAGAGGGGCAATTGTACTTTCACTTTCTCCTCATCTACTATGCGTTAATTGCTTTGCTAATGAGCACTTGGAGGTAACAGTGTTGTGTTTCTCCAAGGACGGGGTTACAGTTTTCCCTGGCTTTTCTGGGGGTGCACTTGAAGGTGATGTTCCAGGCACTGTCTCCCCAGTCACACAGTCAGATAACCGATGACAATATGGTTTCATACGTTTACAAACACCCAAAGAAAAGAGGGTTGTGTTGGTGCAAGTCAGAGCTGGCCCAAGGTACGGGCCAACTGGGCTACCACCCGGGGTGCCCCATTATAGCAGGTGCCGTGCAGGGCTGTTGGGCCAGGCCGGGGCGGCACCGCGCATGCTTCATGCACCGGGGGCAGTGCCATGCATGCGCCGGGTGCCCAGGGGTGGGGCCACGCATGCGCTGCACACCTGAGGGCGGGTCCACGCATGCACTGGGCACCTGAGGGCGGGGGCGCCATGCGCTCGGAGGCGTTGCACTCCCGGGGGGCGGTGCCATGCTCCCGGAGCGCACAAATGGCTCAGGAAGGCCCTGGTGCAAGTAAGAGCTGAATTTAACCAGGTGTTTCTCAGGACTGTACTAAGAAGAAAATACAACATGGAAGCTCCAATTCATATGTTTAGTGGTGTCTATTTGTTTTGCTACAGAGGTCATATATTTGACAGCATACATCATGGCCTCCAGAAGCTCACTTGGGGCATGTCTACACTAGGAAATTATTCTGAAATACCTTATTTTGAAATAACTCCTGAAGTAACTATTTTGAAATACTGGGGAGCAATTACTTTGAATGACTCTGGGGAGTAGTTATTTCACACTACCGCTATTAGCGGCCACACTACCGCTATTTTAAAATAACTTTCAAAATTAGCATTATTCCCTGAGAAAAGCAGGCGTTATTTTGAAATAACTAGTCCCTTATTTCAAAATAACAGGCTTGGTAGTGTGGTCGATCCGCTTACCCGTTGATCCGTTATTTCAAAATATTTTTATTTTGAAATAACTCCCTAGTGTAGACCAGGGCTTGTACTCTGAATCGATATCATTAGATCTGATCAGCAAAGGCAATGAGAGAAGCAGTATGGTTCAATTAATTGGGTGCTGACTGACACAGTGAAGACCTGTACTCTAGTGTCAGTTCAGCCACTGGCCTACAAGGTGAATTTGGGCAAATCTTTATGCCTCAGTTTTCCCCATCTGTAAAAAGAAATGATAATAATGAACTCCTTTGCAATCAACTGATGAAAAGCAATGAACCATTATTATTTTTTCCTGACTACAATGGTCTATTAATCAGGCCAACTGCAAAATCCTTACTTATGTGAGGATGCCTATTTTCAGCACAACTACTCACATGAATGTGGACCACCAAATGTGAGTGCAAATGGGACTCTATCTTATTTACAGCACACGTTCTACAATATTACTACTTATGGCTGTTGTGTAAAATATTACTCAATAACAATTTAAACTGAAAAAAGCATGCTGCTGAAAAGCCCTATACACAGCAGTCATCACAGCATTTGCCAAAAGAGGCTTTTAACTCAAACTGTGCTTCTTTGTGTGTCAATGCACAGAGCCTCTGCTCCTCACAGTTAAAATTACAGCTATTGGTCTATCAAATGAGCAGTTTTATGAGAAGGACTTAAGCTAAATTTTGACATCCAGAATAATTAAGTTCAGCTGAGCTGACTAATTGAGAATTATGTTTTTGGTACTGTGTTAGCTAATAAAAAAAATTCCCCTAAAACTAATTTTTCTTCCAGTTACTTTTAAGAGATTATTTCAGTTAGTAAATCTAGCCAGATGCAAGTAAATCTTGAGCCCCAATATGGTGCTCTATGGCGTGTAAAACTCAGAGGAAGACAATCTAGTAGACGCTTACAATCTGAGCCTCAAATCCTCCTCACAAAGGATACCTCTCCCCTCAGGCCATGTCTTCACTGCAGAGTAAACCTGAGTCATCTGCATTCAACTTAAACCCTCTGGAGTTAGCCTACCTCAAGTGAGAGCAGCCACTCTGCAAAATAAGACTCAAGCTGCATAAAGCAATTATATTAATAGCACAGAGTGATTGTGTTGGCAGCAGATGGATTGTGCTAATTTGAGATGAAAGGGCACCAACAGCATCCGTGGGGTGGGGGAAAGCTGCATGCTTCTGCAAGGGGTGTGATCTCAGTCAACTGGGTCAGGGCCGGGGGCAGCCAGTCTTCAGCATCGCCCAGAGCATTGCATGCCTCCTCCCTCCCAGCCTTCAGAGCCTCATAGAATGCACAGTGTGGCACGCCGGTGGTTATTTACAGGGCATGGGGGGGGAGGGGCACCTGTCAAGGTGTAACATATACCCCCCTGATAGACTGACCAGCTTACATGCACCACCACATTGACGTTAAAGGCTTTTTTCTGTGGGGATGGGATTTAAGTTATTGGTAACACTTAAGTTAACTCTGCAGTGAACACAAGCCCTGAAACTGCACATACCCTTTTACAATACTTTTCCTTCCTAGAGGTTTACACAGGGGATAGATCGGCCTAGTTAGAGTATGTCAACTTAATTTTCCCTAACCTTTACAGAATTTCCCCCTCCCCCAATCCATTTTCATTTTAATATTCTGTTATTTTGATTTCTACTTCCATTTTAAATCCCTTCTTTAATTTAGCCCTAGGGTGGGCAATAATTTTAGAGGGGGGGCACTTCACAAGTTTTTTAAGTGGCCTTGGGCTGCCCCAGAAGGGACAGGGCTTCAGGTGAAAGGGTGGGGCCAGGACACTTCCATGCTCCCTCCCCCACTCCCCCGCCAGAGACCCTGATTGGCCTGGGGCAATCTGAACAGCTGGAAGTTCCCTCTAGGCGCCTTGCACACTCCTCCTGCCCCCAGGTCAATCAGGGCCTGGTGGCAGGGGAGTGCACGAAGTCTCTCTCTTTCTACCTCTGCCCTGCAAGGAGCACACATCATGTAGACTGTTCAACTGGTGGTTCCCTCTAGGCACTTGCACCCCTGGTGGCGGGGGGGAGACTTTGCATGTTTCCCCCACCCCCAGGTCAGTCAGGGCCTGAGGGTAGGGGAGCGTGTGAAGTCTTTCGCTTCCTGCCTCCGCCCTGCAAGGGGCACGTGGTGTTTAGACTGCTCAGCTGGTGGTTCATTCTAGCGGGATGGTGGGGGAGATTTCATACACTCCCCCATCCTCAGGCCCTGATTGGCCTCAAGGCAGGGGTGTGGCAGGGTACCCACAGGCCAGGTCAAACCGCTTTTTAGGACGGAGCTGGCCTGTAGAGATTATCTTGCTCACGCCTGATTTAGGCAAATGCATTTGGCCTGATTTCTGATGATTACTCACAATTCCCACTGACTTCTTTTGGAATTATGAGTGTTCAACTTTTCTCAAAGTCAGGCCCATTTTTATCTAGGACATTTCTATTTAGTCTCATTCCCTTTGCAGTCAACAGCAAAACCTGACTAACTTCAGCTGGCACAGATTTAGGCTGTTGATTCTTTTTGTCTTTGTTTTGTTGTATTAAAAAATGTATTAACTATTCTTAAATGGGACTATTTTGAGTTATGTCACTATCTAGCATTTTACATAATTCATTTTAACTGCTATATTTATCATTACTATACAAGATAAATGCACATAAGCTTGTAATTTTAAAAAAGATTTCAAATTGGTAAATTGAACAAATAAAAAAATACTTTTCACCCAATTCTTCATTAGACTGTGGAACTCAATGATATGTAAGGGTATGTCTACACTGCCACCCTAGTTTAAATATCCCGGGCTTCATTTGCATCTTGCCGGGCGGGCGCCATTTTTAAATGCCCTTAGTTCGAACTCCGTGCCCGCGGCTACACGCGGCACGGAGTAGGTAGTTCGAATTAGGATCTCTAATTCGAACTACCTAGGTGTACCGGTAGTTCGAATTAGAGATCCTAATTCGAACTACCTACTCCATGCCATGTGTAGCCGCGGGCACGGAGTTCGAACTAAGGGCATTTAAAAATGGCGCCCGCCCGGCAAGATGCAAATGAAGCCCGGGATATTTAAATCCCGGGCTTCATTTGCAACTTCGAATGACTACATTAGCCACCCTAGTTCGAACTAGGGTGGCAGTGTAGACATACCCTAAGTGGTTAAGGCCAAAACCTTAGCATGATTCAAAAAGGGCTTAGACATCATTTAAATGGGCATCAAAAATAGCCTGAATTAGAATAAGTACTGATAACAAAATTTTGGAAATGACATTAAATCTGAGACTTTAGTCTGTATGGAAATCTCTAACTGTTAAAAGGCTACTGTGAAATAACCTTTGTTAAAATCCGGTGTGGACAATGTCAAAGACTGGCTACAGGGCCACATGGACAATGGATCTGAGCCAGGTATAGCAATGACTATGTTTAAAAAATTTCCCTTTTATATCAATTATATGTGCTATATGGTAAGAGTGTTTTAATTATCTTGATTGTTTGCTTGTGTACATTTTGGTATGATCGTTGGAATTGTTACCATTTGAATTCTGCATTACAAAATATTTAAGTAACATACTGAAAAAAAACGGTGTAGGACCATGTGTCAGGGTCACATGACTGAAAATGCTGTAACTTAAGTATTTTAAATAAAAATAACTCCATGGAGATGTTTAAATTATGCTTTAAATGTGTAAGTCCATGTAAGAGACTGCAGCAGCAGTCAAATGTTATACAGCAAAAATGTCCTCATGTTCCTTAGTATGACTGTAATTTTTCTCTTCCTTTCTCTCTCTCTCAGTTCCTGCTTTTAGCTCCTTGTCATTCTGTATAAATAGCTGATAAAACTAACAGGTAAAGTATTTACAGCTGTACATTCAAGGGTGAAATCTGAGCCCCAATGAAGTTTTGCCATTCAATTAGAATGTTGTCATTGACTTTTATGAGATTTCACCAATAGAGACTGAAAAATACCAGTTGCCCAGGAATGTCTATTATTATGTCTACAGAAACTCACTTCCAGTGAGCATGAGATGCCTAGTAACTTCTTCATTAAAAAAACTCAGAAAAGCATGTTTTTGCTTGTGCAACAACAATTTTGGGTGCAGTCTGGTAATCCATATTCAGACAACGGGGCTTCTATGAGCATGGATCAGATGCTTTGTAAGAAAATGATCAACCAGAGCTATGTCTGTCACACATTAACAATAAAAACAAAGAATGGTGAAGGTATGTGTGGTCTGAAGGAAGAGCAGGGACAGGATCAGAGGATCCAATACTATGTCGTTCCTCCTACCCTCCACGCATCATCTCCCTTCATCAGTCTCCTCAGAGTATGTAGGTAGTATCCTCAATTTGGCTAGGTTCCAGGCATCAGGATGTGACTCTTAGTGCATGTCCACAAGTCCCACCAATGCTATATGCATTATATAAATGAATAAAGATCCCATGTGATCCCCTCATCAGTTCCCACTAACTTTCTAAAGCCAACAATGTTCAGCTTCAGATTACTGTATGGGAAAAAAATGTCAACTTTCAGAAAAACTCTGTTGCATTTAATTATCTATTGCTTATACAATCCTGTGACTTTTGGCTAATGAATATTTTACATAGGGCAGAAGTCATCCATACTGGGACTTGAGGCAAGATCTAGTTCTTTGGGAAGGAATAGGCATAAGAAAAATGCATATTCTGCAACTTTGCCATTATCTGCCAAATCTAAGTTTTTGCTTCATTAATTGTTTTTAAAATCATCTAGGTGTTTACCCTGTAGTAGGGTTTTGCAATATAAATCAATGCACAAATGCTTTGTTCTCCTAACCTTGAAGAAAACAGTCTCCAAACAGTATTCATGGGCACATATTTTTAAAAATGGGGAATTTGAGAACTCAGTGTTTGCTAAAAAGATGAAAAATTTGAATTATAATAAAAGATTTAGGGAGAAAGCCATGTCAGTCAAGAGGAAAGATGACTGAAAGGAGACATACAGCAAGGACTAAAATATGTAAAAGAACGTTATAAAGAGGACAGGTACCAATTAGTCTCATTAGTCAATGAGGACAGAACAAGAAATAATGAGGTTTAGATATAGCAGGAAAAACATAGTCAAAATATTAGAAAAAATACTGGAACTTTAAGAACTACCAGGCAGAAAATGAGCTGGCAGTGGAGAGCGATTGTGCACCAGAATAGCTAAAAAAGATTTCCATTTAGTATTGATGGGTTTGGAATGAGTAAATCTACCCTAATTTGCAGTCAGGCAATCAGCTGGTTCTGGACCAAATATAATAAGGGCTTTGCTCTGTATTAAACTGTTACAAGGAAAACTCCTTGCTTCACCCAGAATGGGGATCCTGGTTGCAGCCATTACTCCAAGTATGAAATAGAATAGTGGAAACAGCGTGCTACTCCTCTTCTCCGTTTTAGTCCAGTGGATCTGGAGCTTAACAACAACTCGTTAGGAATTTTTCAACAATGCAATTTTTAGTTGAAAGATCCTGATTCATCAAACCTGCACATTTTCCTGCAAAGGAGAGGTTTTGATTAAATTTAATTTATTTAATATATGTCCTTCATCCCCTTTGTAGAACACAACTATTACTGTATAGAGGTATGCATAAGAAAACAGAGAGGGTTTGATGATATGTTTAACACTATTACACCACAGTTACTAGGAGACTACTCTCCAGGTAGATAAACTTTGAAGGGAAATGATAGATAATCAAGGCACAGAAACAGCAGGTAGGTGTTATGTGATCTGATTACAGAAAAATGGAAAATAGGATGGATCACATGGAAACAATAGGCTGCAAATAACAGAATACTTAAGATTCCGGAAATGATTAAGAAGGGCAATTCAGAACTCAGCTTTGTGAGAGGGCTAGCTGAAACACCTGGCGAGCAAAATGTGACAGAAATACCAACTGATTCAGTCAGTTACCTGTCCTTGAAAGGCAGGTTGTTCTGTGTGCCAAGGAAAGTTGAAGCTTCCTCAGAAATATATTGTGACAAGTGAACAGGGAAAAGAAATGTATTCAGAAAAAAAAAATCAAGAAAATCTCCTTACAAATTACAGGACAAAATCTTCTTAAGAGGAGATGAAGGAGTAGTGCGTTTGTGAAGATTCATTGTAACATTGAACTTTGCTGGGAATAAGCCATTTTCCATTGAGCAAGATTTCAGGGTCACTTTTACATTTTTGGAACGCCAGAGGGAGCAGAGACATGTATTCCTTCAAAAAATGTCAGTAGAATCAGATATCCATGATCAAGACAGAAGAGAGAATTTCTGAAATACTGAAAAGTGAAAACCAGATTATTTATGTTTATTTTTGTTTTAGTGAGTTCAATGATGCAATGTTAAGAGTATATATTTGGATAGGGTTGCCAGATGGTTTAACAAAAAATACCAAACACCCCCCCCCCAAAAAAAAACCAGGAAAAAATTCTGTTGAGGAAAAAAAAGGCTTTTGAGGTTTTTTGGCCCTAAAAGTCTGCTGGCGGCCACCCGCCATCTTGCCTCCCTGCGCTGGACTAGACAGCTCTCCTGCAAAACCTGGTAAGCACCTGGAATTTTCACCTCCTGGCCAGGAAAAATATCAGAAAATACTGGACATTTTAGGTGTCCGGTATTTTCTGGATTTTTTTACCTGACAGGAGGCAAAAATACCGGACTGTTCGGTCCAGTACCGGACACCTGGCAACCCTATGCTTGGATCTAAATTGATGAAGATCATATAGGCATCCAGACACAGAATAGATGGCTAGAGAAAGTTGCAAAGAAATATTTACACACTTTTACTCTATACAACCCTACAAATCAATTAGAAAATAGTTCCAACTACTAAGTCATTTTCTGTGAGCACTTTTGTGAGAAAGTTTTGCATACTCATGCTAATATCTATTTACTGGGGACCAGATCAAGGCCCACAGTGTACACTCATGAAGGTCAGTAAAAAGGGACCCCCTTTTATTCCTGGGATTCTAATCTGGATTGCAGCCTGGAATGGAAGTCAGTCATGAGTAGAACAGTTGGGGTATGTGAACACGGCAAAACCGTCATTTTTCAAAAAAAACCCTTCAGTTACGTACACACTGCAATTGCGTTCTTTCAAAAAAAAATCGAAAGAACAGAAGGGTTTTTCCAACGTTGGTAAACCTCTTTCTACGAGGAAGAAGCCTTTTTCCGAAAGAGCTCTTTCGGAAAAAGGCGTGTGTGGACGGGGAAGAGGGAGTTCTTTCTCAAGAAGAGGAAAAAGCACAGATGCCCTGGTGGCCATTTCATCCATAGCAATCACAGCTTAACCGCGAAATAGCATCATTCAATGTGGATGCTATCTTTTGAAAAAGCAAATTGCTTTTTCGATGTGCTTTTGCTCTGTAGACACTCTTTTTCAGAAGAAGTTTTTTTCAGAAGATCTCTTCCGAAAAAGCTTCTTCCGAAAGAAGCCTGCAGTCTAGACATAGCCTTGGCCTTGCTTGCATAAGTGAGTTTGAGACTGGGCATGCAGGGGAGTAGTTGATGCCTTAATCTGATTCCCAAATACACCCGTAAGTGCATTTGGGCTGCTGTGCAGAGAGGGAAATAAGCTGTACCAGGGCTGAGCAGCCTACTTCATCCCTAATGCAAGAAAGAAACTGCCACCAACTTTTCATTACAAATTGCATCTATGCCTCTGAGTCACACCCATGTTCAGCAATATGGTGCCCCTTATTCAAGGTGGATTATGAAACTACTATTCTCTACTCCTGTTTATCTTCTACTTCCTTCTAAACTGCTTCTTCTCCTCAAGGGATTCACTGCCCACAGTGACTTCTTCAAGCACGTGCTTAGTTTAAGCCACTAATGGAGATTTTAAGAAGAAAATGGTGGTATAAAGCTTCCAACAATTGTTTACACAGATTACAAAATATATTTCCTTTTGATTACGTTTCATCTCGTCTGGTATTAATTCACATTCCCTAACTGAACTGTAGTGACATCAGGTTTGTAAAAATGGAAACTAAGAGCATGTTTCATATAAATGCTCTAGTGATTCATGTTCTATAAGCATCTTGCAGCATAAAAAGAAGCTGAGGCAAGCATGTCTGCCTTTCAGGAAGTTCCCAGGAACACAGCATCACCTCATCTTCAGGAGGCACAGGTTCCACTGATGGACTTCAGTGCTGACACAGCCATAAAATACTGTAAGGCTATCACTCTATTTTTTTCCTTTGGCTGTTAGAGTGAATATTAAATACCTCATCATAACATAACTTAAAATATTTATGTAATAATTTTGCTATCTTAATTAATACAATCAGGGATCATTTCCCATTAGTCGTGAAAGTCAGATGCTGCAAGATAGCTGTCTTATTTGGCTTAAATAGCCCTTTCTGACTACTACTCACACATATTAAAGGCCTTAGATTGTCTATAAAGTGCACTGAGATCCCATATACAGAAAAACTATGGAAAAATCAAATGACTTGCACACGTGTTTTTGTTTTGTTAGTTTTATTAGTTCAAATATAGTTTTGTAAATTTCATCCCTCAGACTGCTTTATTTTCTTGCTGTTTTAATGTCACAACTATTGTAGGATAGAGATTCTAAAACAAATATCTAATAAACTCAATTACCTTTCCAAAAACAGAAGTTGATGATGCCTTGTCTCATACACATTACAAATCAGCAAAAAGTTTTGGAGGGTAATAATCTTCTGCCTGTCCATTTATCAAATAGAAAAGTGGTGACTTTTAGCAGATTGTCATCAAATAGATTTCATGTCTACCCTAACCCAATTAAGAAGAGATAAAGCAATTCATCATAAACTAATTAAAGGGACACCATCAACCTAAAAATCTTTGGCCTTGATCTTTGGCTACAGTTGAGTAACTCAGGAAGATTAGTCATACAAAGGTGTCACTAAGCCATTGTTTTATTCCTGGGCCAACTAGATGGTAAATTAGAGCAGCAATTCCTACTTGCCCAAACCAATCAGATTCATAAATATCATAAGACATGAAGGAAGGCTAAACTCACTAAGGCCAATAAGGATACTTTCAAATATGGAAATCATGCCTGCGTCAGGATGATGGGCAAAGGATCGCTGATTTAGCCCTCTGTCACACCAGCTCCCATTGACAGGAATGAATAAGAGCTGGCTAGATATAATCCGGCCTTAATTGGGGAAGCAGAGATTGCTGCCACCTAATTAGGCTGGGGCTGTATAAAAGCCTCAGAAGAAGGAAGCTGAGAGTGGAGCAAAAAGAAAGGGAAAAGGTAGGGAGTAGAAGCAGGAAGGTAGCTCTTCTTCCCTCTCTCCCTCCCTCTGGACAATGAAGGGCCAACTGTACCTAGTGAAACGGTGGTGGAATCAAGTCTGTGAGTACACTGGACCAGTGGTTGCTATCCCAGGGTCTCACAGTGACTTTGTGGACCTAGTAGAGTCAGGAGCAAAGCAAGCTCTGATGCTTTACAATGCCCCAAAAGTCACAGAATGACCCACATACTGAGGTATATTAAATGAGGTGCAGTTGGAAATAAAGGATTAGACCTTAGCCCTATGAGCTATGAAGAGTGCTGGAGGGGACAACACGACACTGAAGCTACGTCTAGACAGAGGGGCTATTTTGGGATACCGGAAGTATCCCAAAATAGCAATTCCGCATCCTTAAACACACCCATTATTTTGAAATATATTTTGAAATAACGGGCGTGCTATTCCGGCATCCCTGTAACAGTTGTTTCAGGAGGGTTAAGGGACTTGTCAGAATAGCACTTTATATTGAAATTTGGCACTGTGTAGACAGTGCCAAATTTCGAAATAAGAAGCTATTTTGAAATTATCTTGAAATAAGCTACGAACTATTGTGTAGATTATTTCAAGGCCAGGGTGTTGTGTAGACACACCCTGAGTTCCACAAATAATTGATCTGTATGAGTCAGTGAATGAGGGCAGACATAGGGATAGATTTTGAGTGATAGGCCACTATTTCATTAAATTCAACACAGTTAAGCCTATCTACCCTGTCACCCAGGTTCTCTCATGCACCAGGCATTTCAAATGTTACAGAGTGGGTTGCATATAACCTATAACTCAGGATATCACTAGGACTCAGCTCACCCTTCTGAACCCTTCCACCTCATGGGAAGGGAGATGAGGGGAGCCATACAGAGATTCTTAAAGGTACATTACTTGGCCCGTGGAGGCTACTATGTTTCCCTTTATCACATGAGCGCAACATCCATCAGCAGATTCACAGGTCTTTTACTTCTAGATATTGACCATTTTAGTCTATTAAACACACTGGAAACTGGTTAAAGTTGTGAAAAATGAACATCCCTCTTAAGTAGTACCACTAGCTACAATGCCCTACTTCTGTTTAATCTAACTATGTCACCAGAATGGTGCAAGAAAGGCTAAAAAAACCCCACTGGAATTCTGCCAATTTCACTCCCGTGGGAAGAAGAAAATCTTCCTGATGCTCATAGTGGCAATTGATCAGATCTGCAGCATCCCCAAAACACGGCTCCAAAACTACAACTACAGGGAAGGTGGGTGAGGCTACTGAAATGGAGCAAGAAGAGGCTTCTGTGTCCTAAGGCTAGGATTTAAGTTAATGAGACCAGTCAGCTCTCTGCCCCCTCCCTGCTTTGGCTGGCCAGTGGATGGATAGAGCCTCTGTGGTAGAGGCCACCTCTGCATTCCAGGTCTAGTATTGCTGGATGCTAGAGCTGGCAACAAAACAGTCAACAAAGATGTCACAAAGATTTTCATGATTTTTCCCTCCTCTTTTCTTTTTTTTTTCTTAGCCAGCTCCATGGCTTTTGTTCACCAAAGTTATTTTATATGTGTGTGTGATGACGTGTTGGGGGGTCCCTGACCCTGCACCCCCATCCGCAGCCAGATGTGACTCTCAGCCAGCCAGTAGAGTAGAAAGTTTTATTGCGTCTGGGTATGTCTACACTTGCACCCTCTTTTGAGAGAGGGATGCAAATGAAGACACTCGAAATTGCAAATGAAGCTGGGATTTAAATATCCCATGCTTTATTTGCATATTCACATTATGGCGCTATTTCGAAATAACAGACGCTGTTAAGATGTGATTATTTCGAGAGAAAACCATACTCTCGAAATAACCCTTGTTCCTCATACAATGAGGTTTACCAGTTATTTTGAGAGAAGGGTTTTCTCTCGAAATAACTGCTTCTTAACAGCATCTATTATTTCGAAATAGCGCTATTTTGAAATAGCGCCATAATGCAAATATGCAAATGAAGCATGGGATATTTAAATCCCAGCTTCATTTGCAATTTTGAATGTCTTCATTTGCATCCCTCTCTTGAAAGAGGGTGCAAGTGTAGACATACCCTCTCAGAGATGCAGCATAGTATAGAATCGATATTAACACAGATGACAGGCAGCCTTATTCCTCTTGGGGGGGAAGGGGCTTCACCCCCTTCCTGGTCTAAAACATCCTCACTCCCCCTAGCCTAGCCGAGACAGACTCACCCCCACAGCCACTGCTCACCCGCCTCCTCCATTATCCTCCTCCCAGGCCCAAGGTGTTATCTGCTGTCACCTGGGACTCAGGAGGTGAGGGACTGCACATACTTCCCCAGTGAGTCACACCCAGCTAGGGCTGCAGGGCCTGGGGAAACTGAGGCATCCACACACAGCATCACTACAGAGCAGCATAGGACAGTAGGATCACATACATATAACCCCATACGACAAACGGTGAATGCAACACCAGAGCAAACATAGGATTACAAAAGTAGACAGCACCCCCACTATATCACAGTGTGAAATTAGGTTAACTTTAGTGAACAAAAAACATGGAGTTGGTTACAAAAGGAAAGAGAAAGAATCATGAAAACCTTCATGAAATTTTATTATTTTTTTCAGTTAACCTTTTTGAATATTTTGCTGCCAGCTCTAGTGTCCTGTAACAAATAAAGCCTGAACGTAGCATAATACATTTGTCAAAACAACAAATATGCCTGTTTGGGCCTTTCAGTGACATATGAGAAGGTGGGGGAGAGGAAGCTATGGAGGGAGGGGGGAAATGGGGTGAGCAGGGAGGCAGGGCTTTGGGAAGGGGCAGGATAACAGGCTAGGGAAGGGTGTTCAGTTTGCTGGTATTAGAAAGTTGAAAAGCCTAGGAATCCCGGGGAGGCAGGAAGTAGGGGGAGGGAATAGAAAGCGAGGGACTTCTGCTGGCAGTCTTGTCAGGGAGAAGGGGCTGTTCGATAAGAGCAGGGACGGTTGGGAGCAGGAAGTAGGGGGGATAGATTGTGGGCAGGACTCCAGGGCCAAGGTCAGGGGTGGGAAGCAGGAGGTTAGGTAGGGGGTAGGGACTAAGCCACTCCTGGCTATTTGGAGTGGCACAGCCTCCCCTAGTCTTCCCTACCCAGACCTCCATACAATTTCTGAATCTCAATGTGTCCCTCATGCCAAAAAGTTTGCCCACCAGTGCACTAGGGAGACAACCTTCAAAAACAATAGTAAATCTGTGCTTCCTCTCTTTAATAAAGAGCTTGACTTAGGGTTCAATCCTTCTATGTGAACTGAAATCAATGGGAGTCTCCCAGCAAAGTTCAATGGTTATTGCAAAACAGGCCTGAAAGTCAAAAGTAGTTCTACACCCATAGGAGCAAATCCTGAGACTATAGGTAAAGGCAGCCTAATACAAGATTTTATATAAATATAGATTGCTAAAGCAAGGCCAGCGTAAATGTATAAAAGTGAATGATGCTCTGTAACCTTTTCTTTCACTTGTGTTAATAAAATGGTAAACAAAAAGGAGACGGCAGGTACATTACAATTGATTTTTTTTCCAAAAATGCATTGGGAAAAGACTTTCAGGATAGATTATTCATGAAAAAAATGGTAATACAAAAGTTACTGCTAGGGAAAAGAGCCAAAACTAATGGCTGCCTTTGAAAGAGGAAAGAATTTAACAGAGAGGCATTTTAGAGATTAGTATTGTACAATACATTTATGAAATTATAATATAAAACAATGATACCCCTTTCTGTGTTCTAATGAACTTCCTTCAAGGATTTACTTCACTTATTACAACTGAAATATGAATTCAGGTAAGCCCAGATATATATGCTTAATGTTGCCTGCTAACCAGCCTGGGCATTTAGCACAGAAATACAATAAATGTTACCCTATAAAGTCTTTCTGTCAAATATTCCTAGTGAATCCTATATTGAGGAAGATATCTGAGTAAGAATCTTTACAACTGCAAAAGAACTAAATGCCCAGCCCAGAAAGCACATACTGCCACGAATTTGAAGTAAATGGCAAAGCTCATAGAAATAAAGACTAATAGAACTGGAAGGGACTTAGAGAGGTCATCAAGTCCAGTCCCCTGCACTCATGGCAGTACCAAGCACCATCTAGACCATTTCTGATAGACCATCCCTGACAGGTGTTTGTCTAACCTGTTCTTAAAAATCTCCAATGATGGAGAGTTCATAACCTCCCTAGTGATTTATTCCAGTGCTTAACTACCTTTTAGGAAATTTTTCCTAATGTCCAACCAAAAACCTCCCTTGCTGCAATTCATGGTGCTGCTTACAGGACTGGAGTCCCGGCTAACAATAACCTGACAAACTGAGTAATTCTATACCTTCTTCAGCAAACGACAAGAATTTCCCAGCATGGGAAAATACTTTGGAAAAAAGAATTAGATCTCATTTCTGTATTGAGTATCTTCACAGCTTTGTTAGTGGGAGCATTCATCATAGAATAACTCCACGGAATAGGAGATTCCTTGGAAGAGAAGTGAAATTTTAGAACTTTAGGTGTACAAGACTGGCAAGAACAGTGAAATGGCTGGGGACCCAGAAAGACTGCATACTAACAAGGCTAACCAGCCCCTAAATATCCCTCTCCCAGTCTGGTCTCTGTGGTCCCCATCCA
This sequence comes from Pelochelys cantorii, assembly GCA_032595735.1. Taxonomy (NCBI): domain Eukaryota; kingdom Metazoa; phylum Chordata; order Testudines; family Trionychidae; genus Pelochelys; species Pelochelys cantorii. The sequence continues at coordinate 173,484,825 of CM064328.1, forward strand.
TCCATCCACACACCAACCCACTTCCATTGACTATTAACCTTGGCATCTGAGCAGCATCTTCTGTGTAGTCTCCCCATAAGCAGATCCCTTTCCCCAACCTTATCCATCAAGTCTGTGCTCTCTATGCCTCTATGCCAACCTTACTAAGAAAAAATAAAACAAAAACATGTGTCCCTAAAGGCAAATAAGCCTTATTTCCCCACACATTGAAGTGTTAACAAAAACAAACTAAAAAATGTACAGCACTACCCAGAAAAAACCCACCTTTAATAATTACAGAAATAAAAAAAATCAAAGCTAAATTTAATTGCTGAATCGCTCTGTTTTTGATACGCCCATCTTTGTTTGTAGATCATGTGTCAAGATTGTAAATGGTTTGGGTTAGAGAATTTACCTTCTTACAAGTTTAGGTCCTCAGTTGGTACATCTTTGGGTACATGTAGACTGCAAGCCTCTTTTGAAAGAGAGCGTCTAGACTACAAGCCGATTTTTCGAAAAAGCGAGCCACTTTTTCGAAAGAAAGTCTAGATGCTCTCTTTTGAAAAAGCACTCAATAGCGTTTGCATTCAATAGCACCTTTTTTTGAAAGAGTGCTTTTGAAAAAAGACATTATTCCTCGCAAAATGAGGTTTACCACGACTGAAAAAACTGCCACGTTCTTTCGATTTACTTTAGAAAGAATGCAGCTGCAGTCTAGAGGCAGGTGAAGTTTTTTTTAAAAAAGGCTACTTTTTTCGAAAAAACCCTGTAGTCTAGACACACCCTTAGTGTCCCAGTTCTATTGATGTCAGTGGAAAAATGCTATTTTACACTAACACATGATGTATACAGTCCTGCTAAGAGCAGGAGCACAACAGTCTATTGTGTTTACACTGATAGAAACCAAGACAAGAAGATTTCATTTTTAAGCTCAATGGCCTCCAGTAAGAACTGAAGCAGAAACATATTTAAAAAAAATACTAGTCAGAATCATGGGCTTTACAAATAAAACTGCTTCAAAGCCAATTGTGTTATGCTAGATCAGATTTATGTTGTCAAATTTCTCTCTCCAGAAGAACAACATATTGTTCTTCAGCTTCCCATAAACAGACATGTGGACGTATTCTTGTATATACCTACTGCCAATTGTTCAAACTGCAGGACAGTTTTGTGATGTGGACAAATATTCATTAGGAATGAAGCTGAATGTACCAAACTCTTCCTATTTGTAATCTACTGTAAACTCAGATTTTAACCTAAATGCTCCCCCGCGATTTAAAGAATATTGAACTTAAATACTACACTATTCATTCTCTCCAAATAAACCCTTTTGCTGTTAGGTGGGTGGGGGGAGCAGAAAGGAGAGAGACAGATCCTCAACTGGAGGACATTTGCATGGCTCTAATATCTTTTACATCACTTTACACCAGCTGTGGATATGGCTCAAAGTCTCTACCTACTGTGTCTCTGTGTTTTTTCCACATTCTTGACAAACAGCTGCAATTCTTAAAATCCTTAAAGTTCAAACATCAGGACTATATGTTTGTGAATACAGTAAAGCCCAAGTAGAAAACATTTTTCGAAGGCAATTTTATAGTTTCATTACTTTTTTATTATTGATAACATTACTTTTTTCCCCTATAGCAGTGACGGTATGTAAGAGGGTGTCACAGTTCTGAGGATATTTATTATTCAGTGTTTGCATGTATAATCTTCTAAAGCATTGCAGATTAGGAATGTATTAATAAACCAAAACTGAGTATACTTCATTCTTAATCCATCTCTATGTAATACATTTATTAGTTAAGCTACTCATTACCACTTTCTAACATGTATAATCAGAGTACATAGTCCTACATGGATTTCACAAAACAGCTATCAAAATTAAATTATGCTGGAATATTGTGATGCAAACTAGCACAACTTGACTTGAGAGAAAAAAACCACACTATTTTCCTTAGCATTTATTATAAATCCAACCCTAAATGCCATGATTCCTATTTCTTCTTTCAAAATAAGTATTTAATTTCAATTAATAGAGTAATAGTTCATCATACAAGGAAAAAAAATCTCTTGTGTGCTGAGCAACATGCTCAAAAAGGAACTAAAGTTTAACTTTCATGTTGCATTATATAGAAGTTGCTGTGTTTCAGACTAAGCTACTTTCTGTTGCCTACTAATGTTTATAGCTACAATATTTAAATACACTTTCAGTAACCCTGATGTTATTACTGGAGATATTTACTTTTTAGCAGTTCATATGAATATGGCATAACAAAGTTGTTGTCTTTATTAGATGACAGACTTTTTGACCTGGTTCAGAAACATGATAATCAATTTAAATGAAATATTAACAGATTTGGATAAACATCAAAGCTTTATTTGTGTATGGTTAAGACTAAACTGTATAGTATGCAGACAGCCAACTGTCATATAAAATTCAGCACTTGCAAGGTAACTGACTTCTTCTGAATTCACTCAGGCAGAAAATGAACAGCTGCCAATGTTGATCAGAAAGAAGTAATATGCTGCTTATAGGAATGAAATTCCCTTTTGTTTTCTTTTTCTTTAGTTGAAACAGAAAGGGAAGGACAGGCTTGTTTCTAGAATAAGGGACTCAGACTCCTGGGTTCTAGTGTCAGGGCATGCCATAGATTGTGTGACATTCCATGGAAGCCTCTTTCTGTCTCAGTTACCCATCTGTAAAATGTCGATTATGATACTTATTCAGTTCAAAGATTTTTTTATTAGACTTAATTTATTAATGTTTAAAATGAATGTTGAGATACTTGGATAAAAGATACAATATGAGTACAAAACATGATTTCATTTACTGAGATAAAAACAGAGCAAAATTCATCAAAATTATCATGTGGCCACAAGATGGGTCACTGGACTGTCATATCTGTTATCTGCAGCCAAGTGTTTTAGATAGGGCAGAATGGGAAAAAAATTCTCATCACTAGTAAAACCACCAAAAACAAGTGTTTTACTTTTCTGACCCTCATGTTTCCTTTTAGTTGAATGCTAATCTTTTATTTATTTTTAGGGGAAAAATTTCTGTAAGTGAAAAGTTTCCTTTTGATGATGATGATGAAGAAGAAGACGAAGAAGAAAAGCTGCATTTTGTGCAAAACTTTCACAAGAATGACTACCGAATTGCTAGTTTGGGAAAATTCCTTACCATTATGGTATCACCATACTGCATGCAACCTCATGCAAATTTGCAAATTCTGGTGAAAATCTTTGATTCTGACAAAGATTGGTAAAATGAAAGTTGCTATTTACAAACATATGTAATTAATTTTAGAGGCTTGGTGTATAAATATCCTCAAAACATTATTCAGTGTTATAATTCATGCAAGCATTAGCTTGAAAGTGTCTTTGATGTTACATTCTCACTCCAACATGTAGCATGCTTGGGTGCTACTCATTAAATGTTATTAAGGGGTGACCTATCACATCATTTATTGCTTAGAAAAAGGTAGAAAGCCTTATATAGCTAACTGCTAATGTAAGTGGCTTGTTTTACTCTATTTGTGCACTGTGTGTACACACAGGTTGAAAGGCTAATTTTAACCCTGGCATAACTCTATTGGCTTCATATATGAGGGTTGAATTTAGACCAATATGCCTTCTGTTTTATTTGTTTACAGACAGCAAAACAATAAATTCACCATATGGATGTCAGATCTATATTAACTGATGTTCCTTTTCACTTTATTTTTGCAAACATTAAATAATTTTTAAACCAGTTCCTGATTGTGCTCATATAATTTTGACTAGATCAATTATTTTAAATTTTGCTAAGGGTCCAGTTGAATACAATGGGTATACAGTGAAGACGAATATGGTCTTGAATAATGAATGATTAATGTGTACTAAAGGTAACTAGATTGATTTATGGAGGCCAAATCTCCATTCAGTTTTTGAACAAGTACCTACCTAGCATTCTAGCTTTTGTAACTCTTGTAAAATTCTATAAACACTGTAGATCAAATTCCCTCCTCATTTACACTTCATTTACCCCAATGAAGATCTACTGAAGCATGTGAAGGGTTACTCATGTGTAAGAGCTTGTCTATACACAGAAATTGACCAGGAAAAATACACTAAGTATTCAAGAAAAAAGTGACTTTGTTTATGAAATAGTGTCTACACAGGGGGCTATTCCAGAACAGTTATTCTGGCCAATTTTGCTATATAGACCAGCCCCAAGAGAGAAGGTGTTCAGATTAAAGATAATCTAGCATTTTATACTGGCATGTTTTCAGAAAACAAAACAAAATAAACAATATCAAGTTATAATCTTATCTGAAAGCAGAAAGATTGTTCCTGGTTCTTTTCATGCTTACAGATCAGCCATTGCAGAATTAGGGGGGAAAAGAAACAGTAAAGAAAATCTATAGCAGCTCTGTTATGAAACAATCTTTGTGCAATGGAGAGAAGCAGGAGAGAAAAAAGTAAAATGGCCAATTCTACTCCTGCTGATTTCAGAAAGAGTTGAACTGAGCTCAAACCTTGTTGCTCACTTTATTCTTCTGTGGAGCTTCCTGACTTCATAAACAAAACTGATAAAATCTGGCCCAAATCAGAATGAGAAAAATAGAAAACAGAGAGAAGAGAAAGTATATAACAAAACAACCAGATCTCTTTTATTTCTCAGAGGAGCTGAATTCACATAACAGCTCACTGTCAATTAAAGAACAGACTAAAAACCTAAGATCATTAGTCCAATATAGTCTCTCTGCTAGTTTTCAGAGTGCAGTTGTCATGATAGCTGCAACATGAAACAACGAAGGAATACAACGGGAGGCATAAGGCCCCAAATATTACTAAACTTCCATTCTTTTAATACATTTGCCAAATGCAAGTTAGGGGAGACTTACAGAAGCATCTACCAAAACATCACATCCAACTGTGGGGGTGGAATCAAAAGTACCTCAATGCTTATTCTTCAGCACATTTAAAGAGTCACTGGTATTCCTGGTTTAAATTTCTACATGCCAGCTCCATTCAGGTGCATGAGATTCTTCCCTCAGACTCCAAAGGGTGGTGGATTGGGATATTTGCTACAGGAGATATGCTGGGGATTTTTGGAGCACAGAGAGCAGCTGACCTATGTTAATGAAGAACTGGTAGGTTTTTTTCCTTACATGACAAGTTGACTTGCCCACAACATAGGCCAGTCTGCCACTGAACCAGCGTCTGTGGGTCTCTGGGGATTGTAGACCATGGACATTTTTGTTTCAACAGAACTTAAGTGTGCAAGGTCAGCCAATCAAAGCTTTTCTAAATATACTTCTGGATAAAAATATTGGATTCAAGAAGTTCATGTTACTCAAATTACAACTACATTTTTATTCAAACAAAAGACACATGATTGTCTCAGAGGAAGTATTGAGTAATACTGAATTATATTGGAATGTAACAAATGAAATCAGCGACAGTGTACTGCTGATGCATCTTTGAGAGAGGTCAGTCAAATGCAACATAATTACAAAAACAATAGTTTCCTCCATATATATAAACATGACAATGTGAAGGTAATGTGAAGTATTTATCAAATAGTATCAGGATTAATTCTGAATATTTATTTTCATATGCAATAAGCTATTCCCAGTCCTCAAATGAAATGCTTTGATCTATATTAATTTATTATTAATACATAGTGAGGTACCAAGCTAACCATAATTCCATTTAAGTTAGGCTGGAAAATGGATTTTGTTCTTTTTTCAGCAAATCATATGCAATTTGCTTAAACTTTGTTTACTGATCATTTTTCATACTAAAGGTTCACTTAGCAACTTGTTGGATGTTTTTGTTTGGAGTCATTCAGAAGAAACTGTACATGCAACGAAACTAGATTGCTAACTAGGAACCAGTTAATTAGAAACCAACATTGCAATAGGAGAACTTGCCTCCTATAGGCTTGGGAATCAGGAGTTCTGGATGTTTTGTGTCTGCTATACATATGTTGGGTGAAATCCTGGCCCTAGTGAAGTCAAATACAGGTTGTACCTCCCTAAACCTAAACCCGGACTCTCTGGTCCAACAATCTCAGTGGTCCAGGAGGACCATGGGTGTTCCTGGACCATAGAGCTTGGAGCAGGGGGGGCAGTAGTGGGCAGGGGGCTCAGGCAACATGGGGAGCCCAGCGCCAGAGGGTTTAGGTGGCATGGGGAATCCCACGATGCAGCAGGGGCTCTGGCGACATAAGGAGCCCCGCGGCAGAGGACTCAGCAAGCACGGGGAGCTCCGGTGGCTAGGGGTGCCAGATGGTTTCAACAAAAATACTGGACGCACTTGACATTACATCACAATCTACATTACATCTTATTTAGAAAATACCGGACATTTATATTTTCTCAATTTGTTTCCCGAACAGAAAGCTCAAATACCGGACTGTCTGGTTCAAAACAGGACACTGGCAACCCTACTGGTGGCACGGCCAGGAGTCCTGCAGCAGGGGCTCAAGCGGTGCAGAGAGCCCCGCGGCACAGCTAGAAGCCCTGTAGCAGGGGCTCACCAGCGTGGGGAGCTCTGGCAATGCAGCCAAGAGCCCCGCAGCAGGGTCTTAGGCAGCGCAGGGAGCCCTGCCGTGTGGCTAGGAGCCCTGCAGCAGGGGGATCAAGCAGCACAGCTCAGAATCCCAGGGCGGAGGGGTCCAGCATGGGCCAGCAGCACAGGTGGCTGAAGGCCATGGGGGCCAGTTGGAGCCAGAAGTGGAGCTGGTGGGTGCCTGTGACAGGGGACCTTCCCTGTCCAGCAAATTCCTTGTTCAGAATCGGCCAGGTCCTCAGGGTGCTGGACCACAAAGGTCTAACCTGTAGAAGTTTTACTTTTGACTTCCATGGGCCCAGAATATCATACATACATCCTCATGCAACCATAGGCAAGTAATTTAAATTCTCCGTGTCTCAATTTCTGTACAATGAAAGTGCCTCTTCTACTTCATTAATTAGGGCTTGTCTACACTACAGAGAAGATCGAAGCTGCTGCAGTTGATCCTCCAGGGTTCAAATTAGCAGGTCAAGTGAAGACCTGCTAATTCGAACTGAGAGGGCACTCCTGTCAGCGCTGGTAGTCCTGCTACTCATGAGGCGTAAAGTAAGTCAACAGGAGCGTGTGCTCCTGTCAACTTCCCACTGTGTATATGGCACCAAAACACGATTTAAAATACTTCGACTCCAGTTACGTAAATAACATAGCTGGAGTTGCGTATCTTATGTTAATTTTCCCCTTTAGTGTAGGCCTAGCCTTAGAGACTAAATTCATTATTCTAGGAGATCATATAGAAGATGTGACAGAAAAAGGCAAAGTATTAAAAGCATTAAAAGGTGAAGAAAGTTATTTGCTTGCTGAATGACTTGAGCAGTGTTTCCCAATTTTATTTGGCCACAGAACCCTTTTAAACTCAAAGGAATTTTGCGGAACCCCTAATAACAGTCTAATATATGGATCTGAAAAAGTAGACCACTAATAATTAAGGATAATAATAAACAAATGCTAAACAAGGTCATAAGATCAACATTTAGTTTAATTGCACATATTTAAAAACAAAAATCACATAATATTAATTATTTTTTTAAATCATAAAATGTTATTGTAATGGAATTTTTTCGCAGAACTCTTCTTTTCACTTTGTGGAACCCCGGGGTTCTGTGGAACACCATTTGGGAAACACTGGACTAGAGGAAAGAACATGGAGGATATGTCCATTAATGGCTTTTGACCAGGATAGGCAGGAATGTTGTCCCAAGCCTCTATTTTCCAGAAGCTGGGAATGGGAGATAGGGAATGGATAACTTGATTGACTGTTTTGTTCATTCACTTTTCCTTGGGGTTAATAATGGGAAGCTACATTTTTGGTAATATTCACAAATTAAGAGTATGCACCTTATTAAAAAGAAACCCTTCTTTATTAATGTATTTTATAAGGACTGCTCCTATTGAAGTCCATGGAAAATCTTCCATGGACTTCATTAGGAGCAGGACTAGTTAACATAAAAATGGTCCTAGTGGCTCAGAGCCATGGTTTATCTAAACCAATATTCTGACTTCCAACGGAATTATAACCATTTGCCAGTCACATACCACCTAGTTCAAAGGGAATGAACAGAACAAAACACTTATGCAGTAATCCACTCCCCCTCATCCAGTCCCAGAAACTGTCAGTCAGAGGTGTAGGGACACCCAGAGCATGGGGCTGCATCCCTGACTAACAACTAACAGCCATTACTGGAAATATCTCCATGAACGTATCTAATTCTTTATGGAACCAACTTATAATTTTGACTTTCATAACATCTGTGGCAATAAGTTCTACAGTTTGACTGTGCATCATGTGAAGAAATGCTTCCTTTTGTTTGTTTTTAAACCTGCTAACCATTCATTTCATTCAGTGACTTCTGGTTCTTTAATCAGAGGGGTAGCTGTGTTAGTGTGTATCCATAAAAACAACTTAGGGTTTGAAGTGCCACAGGACTCCTCAATGTTTTTACTGAGTTTTGTGTTGTGTAAAGACATAAATAGCATTTCCTTATTCACGTTCTCCACCCCAATCATGATATTATACATCACTATCATATCCCCTCTTAGTCATCCATTTCTCAGGGTGAACAGTCATATTCTCTCCTTACATGGAAGCTGTTCCATATTCCCAATCATTTTTGTTGACCTTCTCTACACCTTTACCATTTCTAACATATCTTTTTGAAATGGGGTGACCACATCTGCATGCAGTATTTAAGATATAAGAATACCATGAAATTATAGTAACATCATGATATTTTCTGTCTTATTATGTCCCTTTCATAATGGTTCCTAACATTCTGTTAGCTTTTCTGATTGCCACTGAGACAACTAGGTACCAATGACTCTAAGATCTGTTTCTTGAGTGTTAATAGTTAGTTTAGACCCCATCATTTTGTACACATAATTGGGATTATATTTATACTATGCATTGCTGAGTTTTATCTGACATTTTGTTGCCCAGAGACAAGGTGGATGAAGTAGAATTTTTGTTGTTAAGAGAGATAAGTTTTTGAGCCACACAGAGTTATTATTTATACACAGACCTTTACATAGCTCAAAAACTCTCACCAACTGAATTTGGTCGAATAAAGAATATTACCTCACCCACCCTGATTCACTAAAACCCTAGGACCAACATGACTACAGTTGCACAGCACAGAACAATTTGTGGTCCAGTCACTCGCTTTTATTAAATCCCTTTTTAATTCTTTGCAGTATGCTATGAACTTGACCTTGAGTAATTTTGTGTCATCTGTAAACTTTGCCATCTTACTGCATTTTTTTTCCAGATCATTTATGATTCATACTAATGAAAAAGTCACATAAAACACACTATACTGTCCTTATTGTTATATTTATTTTCTCTGGAAAAATTGTAGAATTGTTGTTATTATTACAAAAGTGTTGAGAGGCCTCAAATAAGAACTATTATATTAAGTTATGTAAATGTACATAGTAAAAACCAAAACAGTCTCAGTCCCAAATAGCTAAACTTGCAAGTGAGTTGCAGGTGCAGGTGTTCACCCATCTAAGAACAACTTGCAGAACTAACTAGAATAGGGATGGGCAATAAATTTTTTTTTGGGGGGGGGCACTCCAAAATTTTGAAAGCAGTCAAGGGCCGTACTTTTCTGTGGAGGAGATGTAGAGACTAGGGTGGAGGTTGGGTGCAGAAGGGCCCACAGGGTAAGGGATTGAGGTGCAGGAGATAATGTGAAGTCTGAGAGGGAGTTTGGGTGAAGGAGGGGGTTGTGACCTGGGTCAGGGGACTGGGGTGTAGGGTCAGGGAGGGAGTATGGGTGCAGGAGAGGATTCTGGCCTGGGGCAGGAGTGTAGGAGGGGGTACAGTCTGGGAGTGAGTTGTGACCTTGGGCAGGGGGGTGCAGAGGGTTTGGATGGAAACCTGGGGGAGGAAGTTGGAGTGCAGAAGGGGCAGGGGTGCCAGAGGCAGGCTCTGACTGGGAGGTGCTTACCTAAGCACCTCCTGGCCAGCAGCCCTGCAGCACCCCCAAGGCAGATCACTTTAAGCTGCGGGTTTGCTACCTCCACATGGCTCTCAGCTCTGGGAAGGGGAAGAGGTCTTGTGCTACCCCATCCCCCAGGCCAATCTCTCAGCTCCTATTGATTGGTTGTTTACAGCCAATAGGAGCTGAGAGATTGGCTGGGGTCAATCCATATTGGCCAGTAGTTTCCAGCCTATAGGAGATGAGGATTGGGCTGGGGGCCAGGACATCACACAAAGCCTCCCCCTCCCTGCAGAGCAGAGAGCTGCACAGACTGCACTTTAAACCATAGCAGCTGCATGCCTGAGGGTCCCAGCAAGGTAGACCATGGGCAGGATCCGGCCCCTGGGCTGTATTTTTGCCCAGCACTGAACTAGAATCATATGAGAAGGTCCTTCCCCACTGAAGATTTGGAGTAAATTAGAGCTCACTTCTGACAGGCAACAAGCAACCTGCATACCAAACAGAATGGCTTACTCAAAAACTTTATAGGATTTAGTTTATCTGACATAGGCCACAGAATAAAATCCTGGCTCCACTGAAGTCAATGAGGATAAAATTTCACCTCAATTGCTTTTGACAAAGCTATATATTTTCATTTTCAGAACTGTGATTCTAAATTATGATACCTGTGTTGTCCAGATTTGCCAGACATATTTTTCCAGACAAAAGATATTCAGAGGTAAAGACCAAATCTCCCTCTTTCTAATGTCTACATTTACATTATTTATATTACACCTGTAAATTCAGGAGTAGAATGGGAAAAATCAAACTGCCATTTAAAAAATTGTAAGTATTTATTTATTTTTGCTATCTCCGCCACAGAGTGTAGGGCGCTGCTAACAATTGCTTCTGCAGCTGAATCTCATAGAACAATACCTTTATGTTTGGTACCTATTGAAAAACCATATAGCTCCTTTGGCACTATAGTGCTTTTGCATTTTTTTTCCAATGATGTATGACCACTCTGTAGAGGACAACACAATCAAATTGGTAGAGCATGCTTTGAGATCAAGTAGATGATCCTAATGTTGCTATTTGTACATTTTAGCTCTACCTTGGCCAGTATGTCATCATTATCTACTTTCTTCCATATATGGGTGAACATAGTTCAAGTAATTGTTTCTTGCTTTTATACATTTTGATTGCCATTCACACATATACATTTTCGCATTGTATTTTCCTGTCATGTTGTATGACAGGTCAGAAAAAAGTGTTACCTTCTGAAAATTGTGAAAGGATCAAAGACTCAATTTTGCACACACAGATTTAAGTTACTGGGTGAATGCTTTGATGTGTTGGATCAATTCTGGCATTCAGTCAGGGTGCAAGAATAGGGGAGACCTGGAGGCCATGTCCTTCCCATAGGCCTCACCCCTGCCCCTTTTCCTCCTCCCCCTCCTCCCACCAAGCGTTCTGATCTGGTGAATTGTAGTTGTTGCAAATCTCGCTACAGATTCTCATGGAAGATGTGACAACTGGAACAACCTGATGGGATAGCAATCGAGAGAGATATCCACCGATCCTTTTGATAATATATTACAAAGCCGTTTTGGCTTCAGAAGGCAAATTAGAGCCTTAATCATCTGGAAGCTTGTTTTGCCTCAGTAAAGTCTCCTCGGTCTTTGACTTACTCAGTATGGTTCAACCAGTAAATTAAGCGTATGTATCATTATGTTCCCATCCCCAATCAGTTATGTTAACGCCTCATCTACTCAGGCTTGTGAAGCCCTTTTCTCCTTTTCACAGTCTCATTTACTTCAAAGTGCTCAAACCCATGATTCATGGACACTTTTCTGAATTGGGACTTGCTGATTGTCACACATACAATCATTGCCACAGACATAATCAGAACTCAGACTGTCCAGGATCCCTACTCTTTGCTCATTTCACCATTCTACCAGCCACTACTGTCGGGATGTTACTTAGAAGGTATAGCCATACCTCCCTCACTAGAGACAGTAAGAATAGCTGGACAGAGATGTAATATTCTTCACTTCTCCTGGCCCTACCAAAATACATGGTGAATAGTCCCCACCATTATTTATTGCAATTTCCCTAGCATTATTTACTGCAATGTATAAAATGTACACCAGTACTGCTGACCTCAAATGTTCAAAATATCACACAAGAAGATAATGAGACTGTCTTAAATAACCTGAGATTTAAAAAAAAATTCACATTTTTAATTGCTTTCTGGGTTTTGAGATTTTAAGATACACTGAGGTCATATTTTCATAATTTCCTTCTCAAAGGCAAAGGCACCATTTTGAGCACATGGGGGAGGGGAGGCAGCAGCAGTGTGCTCCGGGATGCAGCTAGCTTTTCATCCCATTCCCCAGACTATCAGGGAGTGAGAGAACAGTGCTTGCAGTCTGTGCATTTCTCTCACACCTGGCTGGTGAAGGGAGCTCGCCAGCCATGTGTGAGAGGCATGCACAGAATGCAAGCACTTTCCCCTCCCTCCTTTAGTATCCAGGGAAAAGGATGAAAAGCTAGCTGTGGCGTGGTGTGCCCAAAATGGCACCCAAAATGGTGCCCTTGTACAAAGAGCTAGGTACTATAAAAAACAAAAACAACAAAAATTGGGATTCTCAATTGTTCACATGAATCTGGAGCTGGCTTTATGAAAAATACCAATTATTGCAAGACACATGATAAGATTGCAAGAATTGTCAACTCTGGATACTAAGTTCCTGTCCAGGGCTTAAGTGCCCCTACCAAAAATTAAAAATACAATTGAGTAAAAAATTAAGCTAGTCAGCTGATCCTCACCCCCAAGCCAATGAAAATGACTATCTACACTTATTCCAAATAAATAATCTTTCTCCAGTAAGTCAATATCCTATTATTTTTCACCATGTTTCAAAAGCAGACTTTCATACAACCCTCCCATATCTATTTCACACCTACTTGCATTCTCTTCATTGTATTGTACATTTTCATCCCAGTATCCCACTATGTCCACCCCCCAACCATCTCAATGTCTTATATGACTAGGGCACTAGCCCATCCAGAATTTCCATTTGCCTTGAGCAAGTAATTCTGATAAGCACTGAACTGGGTACACGTGCCTTCCCACACTGCAGCCTGAGTCTTCTGACAACTTTCTGCCAGTGGCACTACTGTACTAGCATTTTTTGTGTGTGGAGAGAATCAGGAATGAGGGTTGTACATATTCTGTACATGCTCTTCACTATGAAGAGGGTGAAAAGAAATTAATTAGAAACAGATGAGCAACCATGATTTTTTCTCTCCACTCGGACTGCTCTTTTATGACAATGTCACTTACTAAAATAAGGTAGCTGAAGACCTGATCCCTCAACAAAGGAATGCTGAAGTAGTTCCATAGTTTCATAAAGAAATGTTTATATAAGAAACAGATAATGAAGTTCTTATGAAAGGAGGAATTTCTGTAAAACTCTGATAACAGGCTGGGAAAAAGTGAGTTTTGCCAGCTTGTTCAACACATTTATTAACCATATTCTTCAGTCCTTATGATGTTTCACCATAAAAAATCAGAAGTCTCAAAGTGAATTCAGATTCAGACTGACCTTTAAAAATTGAATGTGATGCATGGTGTTTTGCTCAAATAAACTCTGTTTCAAAGGATTTCTGTTAGAACAATAAAAGCTAAGTTTGATGTACCGGTATACCAAATAAATTTTTAAATTTAGCGTGATCTCTGACAAAGAGGAACAAGGCAGACCCTGTTTATTATACAAGCTGGTTTCCATGGACACAGAGTTCTAGGACCACAAACCATTAGTGCTTATTTTTGGGTTAAATGCACAGATTGTGTTTGGAACAATAATATTTGTTCTTTACAGAAAATCATAGTGAAATGGTACAAGAAGAATGTTTATAGAAAAATAGATTTTTTAATGTTAAGATTATTCCTTTTAGATCTGCAAAGTTGATAAATCCAAACAGTATTTACAATCAACCTGAAAACTTCCAGAACAATTACCAAAGTTGGCTTCAATCCCTCAGTATAGGCAACAGACTAAACTATGTGGTGGTGACCGCAGGATTGAGATCACAAATGCAATCGTTGACATGCAGATGAACCCATCCTTCCCTGGCTCTGAACACAATCAAAATCTGAAGGGACTGGGGAGGAGGAAGGCAGAAAAACAGGTAATCCCTCATTTACACACAATTATCAACCTCTGACATGCAACAACCTACTTTTGCATAAGAGAGCCCCTGCCCTGTAGCTTGAACTAGGAATGGACACATTCCCATTTAGCTATATGAAGGCAGGACACGGTGGCCACGACACCTTCTCACTATAGCTGGGCAAAGAACTGATTTTTCAGTTCACTGGCAATTCCACACAATTGATACAAAAATCATTTTGGTTTGAATCAGTTTTGCTTGTTTGTTTTTGATTTTTGGCAAATTGAAAACATGTAATATCAATGTAGACCCTTTTTGAATGTGTGTTTTTAAATAAAATTAAAGGAAATTAAAGGAAGAAAAAGTTGTTTGAAATGAAAAACATCACAGTGTCAATTTTGAAACTGTCAAAAATAGAAAGTTTCATATTTTTTTCTTTAAAACAGAACAGTTCAGTGAAATCAGCACAAATACACAAAATCTTTTCGTGTCACCTAGCTCTGCTAAAGTCACAATGCCCAGATTCAAACCCCTGATTAGAGTATTACAAAGGAATAGGGTGAACCTCTTTTCTTTGTGCTGATCTTGTTTCAATGTATCCCTACGTGTCTCTGAGGTCTTTTTAAAACTGACAGATTGTTAATTAGTCTGGAACAAAGCTGGGTTTCAATGCCATGGACTTTGCAGTAGAAATAGTACTTTGTATCAATAGACTGAATGATTCCCCATTGCTCTGCACATTATGTAGGTGTTTACTCTAATGCATGATGAACACACAGTTCTGCTCTAATCCACTTCAAACTGGTAGAAAAGATTACACATGGTGCAGAGCACCGGGTCCAGCATGGATAGCTTTTCACCATGAAAATATGGGAATCCTGCCTCAAAGAGGGGAAAGTAAAGGTGTGTTGGAAATGGTTTGGGTGGGCATCATGAAGGTGTGATGAAGGTTTCAAAAGCAGTTCCCTCTAACATTTTCTATCCTTGGGTGGGTTGAATTTTCTTTTGGGCAGGTTGAATTATCATATGTGAACCACCTATATTGAGTTAGTGTGTTGATGTACACAATCGATACAAACAAAACACACATTGTGTGTGTGTGTGTGTGTGTGTGTGCGCGCGCACGCACACATATATACACCATATATACATCTATTTTAAGCAGTCCATAGGTGTGGAATAAAATATACTAAAACAAGACACCTGTGACTAGTTGATCTGAGGTACACTTAGTGATTACAAAGGTGCTGTACAAAGGTAGGGAACCAGCCTTCTTCCACTGGAGGAAGAGTAGAAGCTGCAGAACAAATTAACACCTGGCTTCAGGGTTTGTAGACAGATGCATGTTTCAAAGAGTTTGCAACGGTTTCATCCTACAAAACAACTAGCATCACACCTAGTACTTGCTACTTCTAACTCATAAAAGCTAGAACTCTACCAGAAAGCAAAGATCTGGTCTTAATGCAACACATTTTACTAGGGCTGTCAAGCGATTAAAAAATGTAATCGCGATTAATTGCGTGATTAATTGTGTGCGCCTCCCTTTGAAATGCTGCTGCGGTGTTTCAACGGGTCAGCGCTGCATGGAGCCCGGGGTCAGCTAGAGTCCCCAGCTGACCCCAGGCTCCATGCAGCACTGCCCCTTGGAAGCACCAGGGCGGCGTTTCCAAAAGGCAACGCAAGGCATTCGGCACAGCATTTCAACGGAACCCAGGGTCAGCTGGGGAGTCCCCAGCTGACCCCAGGTTCTGGGGAAATGCCACAGGGAGCCCGGGATCAGCTGGGCAGTCCCCAGCTGACCGTGGGCTCCACAGCAGCTGCCCCCTTATAATCCCACCTCTGCACCAGCTGGCCCTGGGCTCCATGGCAGCGGCCCCTTTGAAACACCAGAGACAGCGTTTTAAAGGAGCAGCTACCCCACAGCTGATCTGCGGACTCCCTGTGGCACTTCTCCGGAACCCTGGGTCAGCTGTAGACTTTCCCATTCAGCTGTGAGATGGCTGACCCTTTGAAACGCCACCTCCACGCGTTTCAAAGGGGCAGTGGAGCCTGGGGTCAGCTGGGGACTCCCCAGCTGATCCCAGGCTCTGCATTGCAATGCCCCTTTAAGCACCGGAGCAGCACTTCAAAGGGGCAGTGCATCATTAATGCCTGCAATTAATGTGTTAAAAAAATTAACATGTTAATCCTGCCCTGCATTAATCACAGGCATTATTGCATGTGTATTGCCAGCCCTACATTTTACCATGTATTAATTAGTAACACAGGATTTTAAAAAATCATTAAGTTCACAGTTTAGAAATCTGCACTACTCCAAAAATTCTGTTAAAAGAATTTTAAAAAACCAACAAATAGTCCTGCAGCACCTTAGGACTATTTGCTGTTTTTTAATATTTTTTCAGCTACAGACTAACATGGCTACCCCTCTGAAACTGTTAAAAGAATCTTTTCTTTCTTATCTTCAGCCATGATCAACTATATGCAAACTTTGTTTGAAATGTAATCATACAAATGTCCTGCTAGTACACACACATATCAGGCTTTCCCTCCCTCCCTACCAGCCTAACAGAGAGGACTGTAGTAAGTCAGACACCCCAAACAAACTGCCCCCTGCCTCCACCTCACTGCACAGATGCCAGCACTCAATCACCCCCTCTTTCCCCTAACATACTCCATGCAGTGCAGCTCCCATTGATAAATAATGGAGAACCGTGGCCAATAGAAGCTGTGGGGTTGGTGCCTGTAGATATTGGGAAGCACCTCCCCCCTCCCATCTCAGGAGGATTGAAGAGACTGCTGGGCTTCTGCCTCTGCCTCTCTCTCTCTCTCCCCTCTGGCAGATGGGACTTTTCCCCAAGCCAATTAATTACTCCGTCCCTCCTCCCAGCCACTCATTCCCTACTTATCTTGGCTGATTATCTTCCCTTTCAAGCACGTGACAGACAGTGTTTAGCTGCTATTTATGGAGGCCCCGTCTCTACCGATCAGCTGATCTCCCTGCCTGCACGGGGAGCTTTGAACCTGTGTGTGGGGCTCAGAACATAGCTGTGTGGCCGCTCAGCTGCTCAGCTTAATGGGAACTTTGTTCAAAAGGTGATGAGTCCACCAGAGATTTCAACACTGGGCAGATTACCAGGAACATGAAGACAAAATCTGGGGGCAGGGGGAATCCCCTTCAAGTGTAACGGGGGGAATTTCAAAATCTTGTAAGACAGATCTGAGTACATATAATATTTTTAGCATGGACTGAATTCTGATGAAAAAAAAAACAAAAAAAATCAAAATTAGCACTGTCAATTAATGGCAGTTAACTCAGGTGATTAACTCATAGAAATTAATCTTAATTTAAAAGTAATTGCACTGCTAAACAATAGAATACCAATTGAAATGTATTACATATTTTTTGGTGTTTTCAATGACAATACAGAATACAAAGGGGAGGGGAGCAAAGTATGAGCAGCGGGCCATGTCCAACTGCTGAGCTTATGACCAGGGAGGCTAGCTCTGGCTTCTCCCCACTGTCCCCCATCCTCTGCAGCCTCAGTTCCCTGCCCCACCAGTGCTGATGTTCTAGGTGGCATGGCTATGAGTGGCATAGCTGCAGCTCTGGGCAGCAGGAAGAAGGGAGAGTCCCAGGAGAAGGGGGTGGGAGCAGGGGGTGTTGCATAGAGGCAGGAGTTTCCAGCGGGCTGTCAGGGAAGGGATAGGAGTTGAGGAGTCCTTGGGAATAGGCAGGTGGTGAGGGCTGGGCCACCCCTATTCATTTGGTGAGACACAGCCTCCCCTAGCCTTCCTTATCGAGCCCTTATTGAACCCCAATGTGGACCTGAGGATAAAAAAGTTTGCCACATCCAGTGTACAGTGCTCACTTTATATTATTTTATTGCAAATATTTGAACTGTAAAAATGATAAAAGAAACAGTATTTTTCAATTTACCTCATGCAAGTACAATATCTCTATCGTGAAAGTGTAACTTACAGATGTAGATTGTTACATAACTGCACTCAAAAACAAACAAAAAAAACTTTACTCCCTACAAGACCAATCCATCCTACTTCTTTTTCAGCCAATCGCTAAGAGAAACTACTTTGTTTACATTTGTGGGAGATAATGCTACCTTTATCTTATTTACAGTGTCACCTGAAAGTGAAAACAGGCATTCATGTGGCACTTTGTAGCAGCCATTGCAAGCTATTTACATGCCAGATATGTTAAACAGTCATATGCTGCTTTGTGCTTCAGCTACCATTCCAGAGGACTTGTTTCTACGGTGATGATGCTCGTTAAAAAATAATGCTTTAATTACATTTGTGACTCAGCTCCTTGGGGGAGAATTGTATGTCTCCTGCTCTGTGTTTTATGCACATTCTGCCATACATTTCATGTTATAGCAGTCTTGGATGATGACCCAGCACATGCTGTTTATTTTAAGAGTACTTTCATGTAGATTTGATAAAACACACAGAAGATACTAATATGACATTTCCAAAGATTAACTATAGCACTTGACCCAAGGTTTAGGAATCTGAAGTGCCTTCCAAAATCTGAGGGGCAACATGTGGAGCATGCTTTCAGAAGTCTTAAAAGAGCAACATTCTGATGCGTAAACTACAGAACCTGAACCAGAAAAAAGACAATCAACCTTCTTCAGGTGGCATGAGACTCAGATAATGAAAATGAACATCTGTCAGTGCACATTGCTTTGGATTGTTATTGAGCAGAACCCAAGAGTGGCATTGACAAACGTGCTAGGATTGCCAGGTGTCCGGTATTCTACCGGACAGTCTGGTATTTGCGCTCTCTTTCCGGTACAAAAAAAAATCAGAAAATACCAGACACGTGCAATGTCCGGTATTTTCTGATTTTTCCAGCTGTGCACCAGACGGAAACCTGGTGTGGGCGGGGGGAGCAGCTAGAAGGTGGGGCCACGATAGGTGCTAGGAGCCTGTGATTGCACAGAAGCCTGGCAGGGGTGGGGGGAGTGGCTTGGACTCCCAGCCACTCTCTCCACCCCCGCCAGGCTTCTGCGCAATCACAGACTCCCAGTGCCAATCGCAGCCCCGCCTCCCAGCCTGGGAGTCCCAGCTGGGAGGCAGGGCCACGATCGCCGCTCTGGGTGTGTCAGAAGCCTAGCGGGAGCAGGGGGAGTGGCTGGGACTCCCAGCCACTCCCCAGGCCATGCTTCTGCACAATCACAGGCTCCCAGCACTGATCGCAGCCCCACCTCCCAGCCTGGGAGTCCCAGCTGGGAGGCGGGGCCACGATCGCCGCTCTGGGCGTGTCAAAAGCCCAAAAGCCTCGCGGGGGCGGAGGGAGTGGCTGGGAGGCAGGCGCGATCGGTACTGGGAGTTCTCTACAATCTGTTTGATACTGTCTCACATGATATTCTTATCAATAAACTAGGCAAATACAACTTAGATGGGGCTACTATAAGGTGGGTGCATAACTGGCTGGATAACCGTACTCAGAGAATAGTTATTAATGGTTCTCAATCCTGCTGGAAAGGTATAACAAGTGGGGTTCCGCAGGCGTCTGTTTTGGGACCGGCTCTGTTCAATATCTTCATCAATGATTTAGATATTGGTATAGAAAGTACGCTTATTAAGTTTGCAGATGATACCAAGCTGGGAGGGGTTGCGACTAATCTAGAGGATAGGGTCATAATTCAAAATGATCTGGACAAATTGGAGAAATGGTCTGAGGTACACAGGATGAAGTTTAATAAAGACAAATGCAAAGTGCTCCACTTAGGAAGGAACAATCAGTTTCACACATACAGAATGGGAAGCGACTTCTAGGAAGGAGTACGGCAGAAAGGGATCTAGGGGTTATAGTGGACCACAAGCTGAATATGAGTCAGCAGTGTGATGCTGTTGCAAAAAAAGCAAACATGATTCTGGGATGCATTAACAGATATGCTGTGAGCAAGACATGAGAAGTCATTCTTCCACTCTACCATGCACTAGTTAGGCCTCAGTTGGAGTATTGTGTCCAGTTCTGGGCACTGCATTTCAAGAAGGATGTGGAGAAATTGGAGAGGGTCCAGAGAAGAGCAACAAGAATGATTAAAGGTCTAGAGAACATGACCTATGAAGGAAGGCTGAAAGAATTGGGTTTGTTTAGTTTAGAAAAGAGAAGATTGAGGGGGGACATGATAGCAGTTTTCAGGTATCTAAAAGGGTGTCATAAGGAGGAGGGAGAAAACTTGTTCATCTTGGCCTCTGAGGATAGAACGAGAAGTAATGGGCTTAAACTGCAGCAAGGGAGGTTTAGGTTGGACATTAGGAAAAAGTTCCTAACTGTCAGGGTAGTCAAACACTGGAATAAATTGCCCAGGGAGGTTGTGGAATCTCCATCTGTGGAGATATTTAAGAGTAGGTTAGATAAATGTCTATCAGGGATGTTCTAGACAGTATTTGGTCCTGCCATTAGGGCAGGGGACTGGACTCGATGACCTCTTGAGGTCCCTTCCAGTCCTAGTATTCTATGATTCTATGATCATTTCAGCTTCAGGATAAAAAGTTTTTCTAAATTCTTCTATAGCCTTAGCTTTAGAGGAATAGAAAACAATGAAAATAGCATGTACATTTGCACAATTACTTCTAAGCCTCTTTACATAGAGATGGTGTAGGATGAAGACTGTTTATAATAAAGTGAAGAATTAAACATAGCATGTGTGTTCATGGCAGTGGTTTTTTGGTTTTTTTAATTTTTAGCCCGCGTGTTTGGTATTTTTTGGGAGACCATCTGGCAACCCTACACATGTCCTCTGGAATGGTGGTTGTCACATGAAGGGACATACAAAACTTTTACACATCTGGCACGTAAATATTTTGTGATACTGGCTACCACAATGTCATATAAACACTGGTTTCATTTTCAGGTGACTGTAAACAAGAAGCATTCTTCAAATGTAATGAACTTGTTTGAGTGGACCTGAAGGATTTAAAATTGTACACTGTTTTATTTATGAATGCAGTTTTTTGTACATATTTCTTACTATATATTTTAGAAATGTGTGCTGGTCTGTCTGTCTGTCTGCAAATACATTTGTTCAAGAACTCTTCCTAAATGGTAAGAGCGAGAACCACCAAATTTGGTATGCAGCTTCCTCTTCCCATAACTAAAAGCAAGGTGAGAGTTTGGTTGTGCCAGGATAATGGGATGTGCTTGGAATGTGATTGTTTCATATCAAACAGAAAGGGAGGGATGTGATAGCAGTGACAGTTATACTTATGCATAACCACAGGGGAGAAACAAACACAAGGACAGGAATGACCAGAGGGGGGCAGCAAGGGCTCCAGTGAGCAGCTGTTGGCTGGCAGCACCCCAGCTAGTTCTGGAGAGCAGCTGCTGGCCACCACGTGGCCGCCTGCCACTCTGGGCCAGCCCCAGGGAGTAGCTGGCGCGTGGCATGCATGGTCTCTGCCACCCACGGCCAGCCCTGGGGAAAAGCTAGTGGCCACTCCCAGCCCAACATCCCGAAGCCTCTGCCCTGACTCCAGCACTCACCCCACTGCCAGCCCCCTGCCCTGAAGGATCTGAGTAATATCATATAAATGTTGTAGTAGTTTTGTATTTGTAAGTTCAAGTTTCATGATTAAGAGATTTCACTCAGAAGTTGTGTTAGGTGAATTGAAAAATACTATTTCTTTCGTTTTTTTACAGTACAAATATTTGTAATAAAAAGTATATAGTAAGTGAGCACTATACACATACTATTCTGCATTGTAATTTAAATCAATATATTTAAAAATGTAGAAAATATTTAAAAATATTTAAATAAATGGTATCGTATAATTAACAGTCTGATTAACCACGATTAATTTTTTAATCACATGATGAATCATGATTAATTTTTTTATAATAACTTGACATCCCTAGTCAAAATGATATTCAGATTCACAACAAAATACAACGCCTGTCATAGATATATCAGATAATGCTGTACAGTCTGGAAATACAATACTATACCATCAATGATTTTACCCAAAACATCATTAATCATTTATGAACTTCATATGCTTTCCTCACAGTAAAATATAATAGATGACAGAAATGTTATTAACTTTTTCTACTGGAGAAAAAAAGCCATGTGATTTGATCATTACATGGCAAAAGGGCCACAGCCACAATTTTATGAGGTAGGTAGGCATATTTCCAGCTCTGCAAGATATGCACATTATGCCAGCCTAACATCCATTAAAAAGACAAGGAGTAGTTGGCCATATGCTGGCTCCCCTCTGGAGTATGGGCAGAAGCAGATCTGACTGTGTATGCTGACAGATTAAAAGACGACACTTTATTCTTTTGAAGTATGTAAACTAGGCAAAGCTTAAAGCTGGATATATAATATGCCTTCCAAAGCAACAACTTAGAAAGGCAGCCTATGTAACTAGTCCAAGCCAAAAACAGCTTGGATTCATGGCATTGCAGAGAGAACATTTCAGTACTGCCTTCTCAATCTGCTCCTTCTGATGCCTTGAACAATGACATCCTACCCTACCCATACTACCACAACACCAGGTAGGTGATGAGGTCAAAAGGCATGTTTTGGATTTTGATGGAACTGAAACAAATTGGGAGCCCAGTTCAGAAGAGATAAGGCAGCTAATGTCACTTAGGTCTCTGCTAGTTGTTCTCAAGCAGCAAAATATTTGAAAGGAATGCCCAGCAACATGTTTTGGGAGAATATTCTGTAGTGTCTTATTTTTCAGTTACATCATATAGAGACAAGAGGGAACTCAAACATAAGTTCACAGTAGAATTTTGTGTGAATATGTTAATTTTAAAGTGTGTGGGGGGGAGGAGGGGGAGAATGTAGGCTTTATGTTGATGGAAATGACATTTGTGTCTAAAAGAATAAATTAAGGAATTGATTGCTCCAGATTCAACTTATTGCATATCATCTACATACACTCACAAAAACCCCTACCATCAAGATATCTAGGAACAGATATGATATCCTAACATGAAGATCTCTCTGTAGAAGGAGTCTAAGTAACTAAAGCATAAAATCCCAGCCCCTCTGAAATCAATGGGAGCTTTGCCATTGATTTCAATGGACTTCTCATCACAAAGAGAAAGTTATAAGTGGCAAACAAAACAATATTTCTCAGTATTTTACATAAAATTAAGTACTTTCCTTGTATTATATATCCAGAAGCCTAAGTCAGATTAGCAGAAATTTTACTATGAATTATTCTCTGTTGAATTTTGGAAGATACAACGTCCAAAATTAATGTAACAGAAAAATCTGAATGGTGAGTAAGACTGCTATTTCTTTTTCTGTTAGCATTATTATTAGGAGAACACTTATTATTTCTCAGGAGCATCTGCTTCTGAAGTGATACAACAGAATAAAAATTGGCAACTGACACTTGAAAGTTAATCTCAAAGGTTTATTGTAAGACCAAAGTCCACATTTAGCAGCTGTCAATTTGTAATAGATAACTGTAATCAAAATTAGGGAAAAAAAACCAGAAATCTTGCCTTTCTGAAAGGACAGCTGGGGCTAGAATGCTTTTGTTATTGTGTTTGTTTGTTTGATTTTCAAGTGTATTCAAAAGTGTATCTTTCATTAAGATATATTTCATTCAAGCAAGCAGATAGCTAACTAGAAAAAACACTCTAAAGAATATTTGTACTTCCACCACAGTACTGCTTTTGAACCTTTTATGTCTTTACATTTTTCAGGTTTGGTGAAGTTAAACTGCAGACAGATCCTAATTTAATGCACCGACCAGTCCACACAATCTTTCACCGTCTATCAAAAAACCATCCCGCAGACAATAGCTACTTAACAAGCATTATCTGAACAAAATACTCAAATGTCTAACCTACATTACAGCAACTGCTTGACACTTTCATAGTTAAGTTGGTGTCAGCATTTCAGCTATTAACTCAGATGTATGTGGATTTATAATTGGTCCTTCGCCTAAAAAAGAAAGAGCTTAATTCTGGATAGGTTTGCTGCAATTGTTGAGATTCTCTAATAGCGATACGTCGGAATAAGGACATGAAAGATGGGGACCAAGTTAATTGATTAATTTTTATTGGCTTGATTACTAAATCAGTATGGCTGCTGCTGGCACAGTCCTGATGTTGTTCGGGCTGCAAGGTGTCAGTACCACAAAACTTGATTCAGCCATCCCACTGTATGAACGAAGAAGTGGCCAGACTAAATTTTAGTGAATGGTGTTGTGACCTGGCTTACAGGGAGTTTGTTCCTGTATTGTGAATTGCAGAGGAGTCAGCCAAAAAACTTGGCTTCTGGTGGCAATGGCTCACACACAGTGTGGGTAAGAGAGCGGGGAGATACCCAGTGAGAAGGGCAAGCAGTGATCAGAACAGATGGGGACTGGATTTTACCCCTCTCCCACAGGAAATATCTGAACTTGCCCCTTGCTTGGCTCAGATAAGTCAGCCTAGATAGAACCTTCTCCCTACATTATTATTGCCAGATACACTTCTGTTAGAGTATCCCTGCATTATTCCCTTTTGCCCCACTGTCACAGATAGGAAATAGACCATGAGGACTTTTTGATGGAATGGAGGAATAGAGGAATGGGAGGCCAGATCACTTCATAATGAAAAAGGAAAACATTGAAGCTTCCAAGATGGTAGCACCTTTGCCAAGGTTGCATATCCTAGGAGCCCTTTGGCATCTCTGTGGGCTTGTAATCATAAAGTTTGAAAAGGTAGACAGACAGAAGCCAAACAGAAGCCTAACAGACAGAAGCCAAAATCTCAGTTGCTGGAAAGAGCTAGGGGAAAAAGAAGTGGGGAAAAACTAGTTGTGACTTTCTGATTCAGTCCCAGCAGAATTGATGGAGTGCAGTAATATTTTGGGCAAGTGCAAGTTGCCAGAGGCTACAAAAAAGAGTGCCCTATACCAACTGTGGTAGATTACCTCAAACTGGGGGAATCTCCAGTTGGGCTGATTTGCCAGCTTTCTAGCCCCTGTGTGACATCACAATGACACAAAGGGGCCAGATGACAGGAAAAATTCCAGTGCTTAATTCTTTTGACACTTTTTTGCCTCACAAGCTAAATATTATATTAAAAACTTAAAAATGTAATCCTCTTCTGTGTGAAATGAAATGAGTCTTACAGTGTCTTTTTAAGGCTCAGTATCTTAATCCTTAAATCATAGTTTTTAGTTCTTTGATTATGCACTAGTTAAATAGAGCCTGAAGAGATTTCCAGTTTCTTTACATATCTTGTCCTCTACGTGCCATTTGTCTTTTTTATTCCTTTCTTGACTTTTTCAGTACAATATTTTTCATTATACTGCCAATATTTCTCACCAGCTTTCATGCACAACACATCAATATACTTGTGTGCCAGAGAATACAGGATAAGGAAGATTACACATAAGGAAATAATGTCATTGCATTGTTGTGGATCAGAGTGAATTGTCACTTTTGGTTGCTATTGTGTTTTTACATTAATACTTGAAATGTACATATACCATTGTTACAGAATATGTTAGCCTAAAGAATGTATCTGAGACACAGCTCTAAGCACAACGAGGTTCCCTAACATGATTTTAAAACATATAATTTCTACTCTCAGAAGTGATCCAAACAGTTCTGTTGCATGCCATATACCATTTGGATCAGACTTGCTCACAGTAAATGCTGGTTTAGCCTGAACTGGTTTATTGGCTGGGTGGATAAAACTGAAATCATTTAGGCTGAAGTGATTTGGATAATCCTCCCACAATGCACTAGAAGTCTTTTTGAAATTTCCCAGGATCCACTACTTCTAAGCGTGTGCCAGAGGGCATTACTCCTGGAGCAGTTTAAAATGTTGCTACTATCAATATGTTCAGACTATGACTACCATAAATGCGCTGAACTATTTGTACTTACTTCAAAGCAATCATACTGATTCAAACAATAATTTTTCAATGCTATGATTATATAGGGACTTAAAGATAATTCAGTAAATGTTACCTTATAGTGAGAGAGGGAACTGTCTTAGGAGACATATAGTTCCTGTCCTAACTGCTAAAATACTTGGTTGTGATCTGCTCATGTTTTTCTTTAATTCAGTATTTAAATATTTTTTGATAAGTCAAGTTCTGTAACGTTCAGGAATAAAGCTTTGTACAAAAATATTCCATGGATAAAGACTTCTTGTTTCATTCCTGGACAAGCTCATGCATTTCATGATGGTACACATATTCTGTAGACATTTTACAAAATATTTGCATAAATGAAATCTACATTAAGTTTGCCCTGGACAAACAATGAAATATGTAGTTATACATTTTCGTGTATCTCTGAGCTCAGATTCATGGCCAAGCCTTTCAAAAGCAGATACTTATTTTGGATGCCTGAATTGTAGGGTTCCCAATGGATGCACCTTAAAAGCTCCTGATTTTCAGAGGTTTTGAACTGTTGAAATTCATGCCTTTTTACGCACACCTAACATTTAAACATCAAAATCTTTGCTCATGTCTTTAGTGTAGAGAAATCTATGGATAGTTGACCCTATTGCAACTCATGTAACTTCCATTAAAAAGTTTTATCTTTGAGAATAGTAACAAATAGTGAACAGAGCTATCCCTTGTTTTACTTCTTACAAAAGTAAAACTTTTGACCTCAAAGCATAAAATTGACTATCTGAGACGGGTGGCAGAGTGCATTTGCTCAGCTATAGATCAGAAAGTTCCCTATATTCAGGGTTGTCAGCATTTAATCTTTTCATTTTTATAATTTTAATGGATAATATGTTTATTTTTACGCATTTTCCCTATTGTCACAGGTGTGGAAATTATGTAAAAGTCAGGCAATGGGGGAGTCAGACAATAAATTATTTAATGACAGATGTTGAAATACAAAAAGGTAATGCTTTATAATGTTAAAATTAAAACACAAATTGTGAGTATCATATGCCCAAATATACAAAGTAAATAATCTTAAATCAAGTTCTAATAACATCTCAAGTAGAGTTTTCCTTACTTTGTCTATCTGTAAATTTTGATTATTATATACAGTGAAAATTATATTCACTTTAACTTGTACTAATAAAAAATGGAATCTTGCTGAGCCTACTGTGAGATGTAGCTCTGCCTTCCAACACAGTATCACCTACTGGTCATATAACTCTGCCATCTAGCTTGGACCGTAACAGTTTTGGAAGGATCCAGTAGATACCTCCAGAGACTTAAGCAACCTGGGAATAAATGGTGTTTGGTGAAGGAACCTGAAGACTATACCTTTAAGTTCCTGGAACTTTGAAGAGAAGGTTGAGAAAGATTCCCCTCTCACCCAACCACTTAGGAAAGATTTTGGAGAAGAGGAGCAGCATAAAGGATGGCTCCTTCACAGCAGACAGACACTAGCAAAAGAAGATTGGCCTGCTGCACTCTCCCCACATGGAAGGCTTATTGATTCGGAAGATGTTCAGCTGAAGGGACCTGGCAAAAGCCTTGCAGCTGACTCACTTAAGGCAAAAACCCTGAAATGAATCCATGCTCCAGAGAGAGGTAAAGGGGGACTCCTGTTAGAAGGAGAGTAATGTAGGTTACTGAGAAGGAGCTCTTGATGAAAAGAGAGAGACAAAGATAGTGACTATTTTAAGGCAAGGGTCAGAGAAAACTGATAGCAATACAAGACCTGAAACTAGCTTCGAGGAAATGCCTCTGTTGCTTGCCCCAGGAGAAGCTATGAGGAACCACTAAAGTCAAGGTGGGAAAATAGAGCCCGTAGATCCCGTGAAGATGCCAGTGAGCAAGACAAAATTAGAAGCAGAAGCCAAAGAAAATGCAGGGAGACTCAAGAACATCTCTTAGCTGCTTAAATAGGACCCCTGGTCTGGAACCAAGAGGTAAGCCGGCTTCCCTTCCTCTCCCCTAGATCTAGAAAGAAAGCATGGGTGACACGAAAAAGAAAGCGTAGACTACAAGCCAGGTTTGGAAACCATTAGATTTTGATTTTCCTATTTTCTGGAATTTTCTGTTAATCTCCCAGGAGGGCAATGGACTGAGCAGGCACCCTGGATGGATGGGTAGGCCACATACCAAAGACTGTTGTGATACCAGAATAATTTCAGGGGGTGCTGGACTGGAAGATGTTCTGGAGGTGAGACACATGATAATACCTATCAGTGCTCATAGGCCTTTCCATCAAACCGTCATGGAGGAAATCTGCAGATAGTGAATTCTGCATGTTGTGTATTGAAGCTTCTTCGTGGGCCCAAGGGTAAATTGCTATTAATAAAATACCACTACTATATTAAAGCAATACATA
This sequence comes from Pelochelys cantorii, assembly GCA_032595735.1. Taxonomy (NCBI): domain Eukaryota; kingdom Metazoa; phylum Chordata; order Testudines; family Trionychidae; genus Pelochelys; species Pelochelys cantorii. The sequence continues at coordinate 173,513,228 of CM064328.1, forward strand.
ATTTATGCAATACTTCACAACATTTTAGACTTGAGATCTTAAACCTAGAGTACATTTTTTAAATATATTAAAAGATTGCTCTTTATTCCTTTCAGTAGATGTACATTTAATCAGCACTCAAATGAAAATAAAATGAAAATATTTTGCTCGAAGTCGCCTAAAGTAACATAAAATGTAACAATGTCCTGTTGTCCCAGACAGCACGGGTAAGCGGTTTTATGGATTCATAGATTCTAAAGCCAGAAGATACCACTTATAATCTAGTTTGGCTTCCTGTACAACACAGGTCATAAAACATGTGAAGTGAGAATTTCCCTCTCTCAGAAAAGTCTGATATTTTGACATTTGTTTTTGTCCTGAATCATACCAAAAAAATTTAAATGTTATAACTTTTTAGCATACATCAATGTTCTGAAAACTTTTGATTTGGAAATATTGTTTAGTTTTGGCTCAGATTTCCATTAAACTGTCATCCTGAGATACCACCATTCTTCATGGGAGCTATAGTTGTAATAACTTGAATATTCATTTTCTCAATGAGCTGGGTTTCCTGAGTGGTCTACATTTCCCAGGATGCATTTCATTTACAGGACTCCCATAATAAATTGTGGTGGCTTAAGAAAGATTGTGGTATATCATGAAAGATGATGGAATGATTTAGTTGTGGTAGGTCCTGCTTTGATCAGGGGGTTGGACTGGATGACCTCCTGAAGTCTCTCCTAACCTTAAATCTTCTGTGATTCTATGATTCCATAATGCAAAGATTTCCTAGGAGAAAGAAAACATTGACCAGCTTTCTATAAAAGTTCTTCTTAGGAAAACAGATGAAAGTCATATGTCCAATCAATGCTCCTTCAGTTTAAAAAGCCCATGGCTACGTCTACACTGCCCTCTCTTGCACAAGAAAATATGCAAATGAGGCAAAGTGATGAATATCGCAGCGCCTCATTTGCATACTTAATGAGCCACCATTTTTGCCCAAGAGGCTTTTGCACAAAAAGGAGCCGTGTAGATGGCTCCTTTTTTGTACAAAAACCCCTCTTTCACAAGAGCCATTCTTCCTGAAAAAAAGCAGCAGAACGGCTCAAACGCAAGAGGGGATTTTTGTGGAAAAAGGGGCTGTGTAAATGGCTCCTTTTTGCGCAAAAGCCCCTTTCACAAAATGGCGGCTCATTAAGTATGTAAATGAGGAACGGCAATATTCACTGCTTTGCCTCATTTGCATATTTTCTTGTGCAAGAGAAGGCAGTGTAGACGTAGCCCATATGTTAGTGTGTGAAGAATGCCAAATGTAAACATAAAAATTAATTAAATTCAGGACTGCTCTAATTACCCCATTTGCACATGCAAGTACCTGTTTGCATGTGTATGTGTAAGCCTTTGTACAAAATATGCCTGCCTATTTGAAAAAGTGGCCAAATAGTTTAAAACACTGCTGCATATCCCAGCGCATTATTGGCATAATTAGTAGATAGATAGATAGATAGATGTATATATGTATATATGTCTCCTGAAGGGAAAAACAAAAATTTAACTCTTTTGTTAATCATTCTAGCATCATAGCTTAAAACATGAAACACTGAAAATATTTAATAGGGAACTAGCACCATTAGAATAGTCTAATGTGCATGTAGTGTTTGTTCTTAAGTCACATCTTAAAATTAGATAAATTGTGCAGTTCTCTGCACATTTTTTTTGTAATTTCCTGTGTAAAGATTTGGAAGAGATTTTCCTTCTTTGCTTTTTACCCACTTTTACATAATGTACATATTGCAGAGCAATATCATAGCATTTTACTGTCCAACATTTTGCTACAATTTACATTATATTCATTGTTATGATAATATAAATATAGCCTTGGTTCTTTTCCCCCTTTAGGTGTGAAATTCTTTCTTGTGTAAGTACCAAATGCTCTCAGAAATGCAGAAAAATATTGAGAAAAACATTTCCAAGAAGCAGAATTATATAATTCACCATAGTCATGTAAATTCCATGGAATGAAAGAATGAACTACATGCTGCATAACTGATAACAGAATAAGGCCATAAAACTGTAAGGAAACATCTCTATTTGTGAAGGTTTTATGGTGGGGTGAGTTTTGACTTTATATTCCAGTATTATGAATTATAATAGTGAAATAAGTATAAGACTACTTTGTTACTAAATCCAGTCCTTTCCTCAGGTGACTGCTGAGGGCCCTTGTGTGAGGGCCAGCATGTGCCTCTATTGTATAAATGGAGTGCAAGATGGGATATGTGGGCAAGGCATGCAGGAGCCAAGCCACACAATACTCTGTTTTTTTTCACATGCTCCCCCTGGAAGGTGCTATAGCCATGGCATCTACTACTATGCCATTATCCACCCTCCATGGTGGCTGTGTAGTCTCCATGGCAGTGGTCCCCAAACTGTGAGGTGTGGAGGAACATTCTGGGTGAGGCGTACGGCAGTGTTTGAGCCATGCCCCACAGAGCTAGGGGAGCGAACACCTTGTTTCCCAGTCCCACTAGTTCTGACCCCAATCTTGCTCCTCCCCAATCCTATTCAGCCCCCAGGCACGCTCTGCTTCCCAGCCCCAGCTCCACTCCACCCAGTATGTCTCTTCCCTCATTCCTTCTCCATTCCCAGAACAGCCCCTTCTCCAGCCCCAGCTCCTTTCCCATCTGCTCTGTGTTTAGCATAAGCTCCACTACTGAGGAAATGGCTGCACAGTAATAGAGGAGAGGCACAGACAAATTCCATCAATGGTAAGTGGGGACATGACTGGAAAAGTCTGTGCACCAGAGCTCCACGGGGATGTCCCACCCTCACGGGCCCCTATTGTCATTCCCAGAACCAGCCTGACTTCTCATCTGGGTGATGAGGTTGTGTCTTAGTTTCTCCCCTAGATCATGTTTCCACAGAAAACTGTGGATTCATCCCATGCTAGGTGTATTAGCTTCATCCTTTCTGATTAGGTATCTCTTTATCATGTCAAATTGTGCAACAAATCATTTATGAATCCTTATGCTTCCTCAGAGATGTATCACATTTCTGAAGAAATATTTCCATGACTTTTGCCTCCCTTGTGAAAGATTCTACATGTTTCATCATTGTTGGGGGAAACCATACATAACAACGTTGTATTCTTGTCTCTGTCACAAAACATATCAATAAGCTGAGGATAACACTCTTTCCCTAGAACATGTGCTGAGCTTTAATTCATTCATATTTGAGGCACTCAGATACCACAGGGATGAGCAGCACAAAAATGCCTACAGATACATAATCCAAGGAGTGGAAAGTATTTTAGAAATGCATGGACACTAGGGTGTTACATTACTTGCCAAAGGTTGTGAAGCAAGCTAATGGTAGAGCGGGAATGAGAATCAAAATGCATCTTCTAGCCAGTGGGAACACTACCTGCCAGAAAAGAATCCTTTCTCCACATTTTCTGAATCAGCCAATTTTATTTTTAAACAAGAAAGATCTTATTTGTCATATCTAGATGAGGAAAAAAGGTCGAAGGGGGATGCAGCATGTCATCTTTTATGTGGCTTCTACAAGGAACATAACTGAACCACAGATAACAATATTTTGTTGAGCACAGAATCCTATACTGTAAATTGTAGATGTGAGCATTTTGTCCATCTGTTATATATTTGAGAGAGTCTGTCTGTCTGTTCAAGAATTATTACCCAGTAATAGCTGGGCCACCAAAATCAGTATACAGCTTCCTCTTATCATAACTTAAAGCAAGGTAGGGTTTGGTTGCATCTGGAAAAGGGGATGTGCCTAAAATGGTATTGCTTCTCATAAATTCATACAAAAGAGACCGAATCACCAGGCAGGTGAAAGGCAGAAAGGCATGCTCCCCCCTCCAGGACTGGCCCAGCACTGAGCTTTCCACCCCTCATGTGTCCTTTAAGGAGGGCAGGGTGGGGGGCTGAAGCTCCTCTCCCTCCCCCTGGGATTCACATGGGGACTTTACTGTCTGTTTCCCTTCATCAGGGAGTAATGGAAAAGTGCAGTTTGCTGCATTCCTCACTCTGGCTGGCCAATTCAGGGAGCAGACAAATCTGGACCTGCCCCAACTGAGGGACATGCTCCCTTCCCCTGGCTTTTGCATGCTGGAGCTGCAGCAGCCATGGTCAGGCACTTCTCACCTAGCACCAAACTGCTGAGGTAAGCGAGGGTTGGGGTAGTCCTCTCTTTCCCAGGGCAGCCTGCATACTGAACCCCTCATCCCCAGTCCCACCCCAGATCAATGATTTAAATGGATCACATACATTTTCATTTTATTTTCCAAAAAACACAAATTAATTGATTCAAGGACCCAAGCAATGCCAGTTAAATCTTATAGTACATAATATAGATTGTGTTTGTTGATTCATCCTGTATTCAGTTTCTCTATATAACGTACACCTGCTGCACATGCCTAAAAAGCACCCACTTACTTTTCTATACCTACGATTCATTAACATACTGAATAATAAGAGTATGTGAGGGAATGAGACAAAATTTGTGCATAATAAACATAATACTTTCCTTTTCTTCTCCAAATAAACTTTACAATATGGCTTTCTGTTTTATTCCAGGGTTCCCATTTTAGTTAACTGTTACTGAAAGTTTCTTTAGAAATTTCAGATGAAATGAAAGATTTTTGGATTATTTTTCTTCACATATGATTATCAGTTTCTGCCCTCAACAGAGAGGGCTAGGGGGTGCCAGATGGTTTCAATAAAAATACCAGATACACTTGACATTACATCACAATCTACATTACATCTTATTTAGAAAGTACCGGACATTTATATTTTCTCAATTTGTTTCCCGAACAGAAAGCTCAAATACTGGACTATCCGGTTCAAAACCAGACACCTGGCAACCCTAGAGAGGGCCCCCAATCCTGCAGGACACTTCAACTGTTTGTATGTGAATTGCTGGCCCTGGGCCTAGATCTACACTCATTTTTACTACATCACATTTAGGTCCCAAATTAAAATTCCTTATAAACATTTTCAAAAAATATACAAGGAATTCAAATAATGGATTCTCAAAAGTGAGTTACTCCCCCTCTGCATACATTTCCATTTTAGAAAATCATGATTGATCATATCCTGCTTCTAAAATTGAAATCTGAACAATTTTAAAAGGCTATTTTCACCAACCCATAGGCTGAAAAATCTATCCAAACTAGAAGATTATATAATCACACTCTGGTATGTTTCCAAAGCCCATATTATTCTAAAGGAGGGAGTTGACAAAGGGAGTCACTTTTATCTTAAGAAAAAAATAGCATGATTACTTTATTGTGAAAACAAAACCAATGGTCCATATCTTTTTATAGGATCTCTCATTGGAAGTATGGATTTGCGGTTATGGGTCTAAATTAGGACTCAGAAGATATGAGTTCACTTCCTGATTCTGTTATAGGCTTCTTATGTCATCTTGAGCAAGTGTTTCTGCTCTCTCTCCACCTGTTTGTCTATCTTGTATATTTAGAACTCTTTGAGAACAGTAGGTGTTACAGTACTAGAATAAATTATAATACAATCATCATAATCAGGGAGAATTTTGTGTAAAAGATATTAAAAATGGATGGCATCACATGGCCCTTAAATTAGTTCATGAGCACTTTTTACCTGTGACAATCTCAGGTGGATTTCATGATGAAGTTTCTTGCCTAGGATTGCAGTTGCTTCCCTGCACTTACATAATTAAAGTATTTCCATTTTGCAGCCCATAAATATTCACTGATACAAGGGGGGAAAGTGGAATGAACACTCATTCCTCCCAAGATGCTGTTAGGACCAAGCAAAATCTCATCAGGGATCACTTCAAAGATCAATTCCTCATGTCCACAGAAACAAATTTAAATGATCTTGTGTGAGCCCACTGTTAGCAGTTGCACTCTTGAATTATGCATGATTCTTGACTGCTCCTAATATGAACAAACTACAGAGGGTTTCATTAGCATATTTCATTTTTTGTAAGCTTTCCTAGTCATTGCTACTTTGTAGGGTAATACACTGTTACTTTGCATCTTAATATCTTTGCACATTTATTATCAACAGAAATGCAATGTTCAGAAATTGTACAGGTTACCAGCCTAAGTTATTAATTATTATTGAGTATCCTCTCTCAGAAATCCCAATTGCACTGGATTATCACTGTAGAAATTTTCTAAGAACTTCTTTAACCATTCTCCACCTTGTCTCACATACATGAAGCCTGGTACCATTAATCTCTTTGACCTTTTGAGGCATTTACATAGCATTCATTATTATAGTATTTGCAAAATATAGCCTAACATATGTTGTCTATAGCCAGAATTTGATCAACTAGAAGTCCCCTGTGTCTTTTCATCTCTTTGAAAGACTATCAAAAAATCTTTCTGTCAAATGAAATATGTCAGAAAGTCAGCTGTTGATGGCCACAAAGTAATTAGAGAACAGCAGCCCATCTGCTGTCCAGTTTCATTTCACTGTTCAAAGGGCTATTATGGAACATCCTTCCATTGTTATAATTGTTTCTAACAGACTCTTTGGGACAGATTCTCTGCTGGCCAAATTTTCTACTAAAGTTAATGAAGTTACACTATTAGAAAGAAAAAAAAAACCTCTGGCCTTTGTGGGGTTTTTCATTAGATGCAAAAACATTCTTGTTTGACCAATGATGGTTTCCTCCTATAGGGCACTGTAATAGTAAGCAACATTTGCAAAATTCCAGGTAATACAAAGTGAAAGTAGAGTTTCTTACTTAGGGCATATCTAAATTACAATCTTAAATTGACCCAAGTTAGGTTAACTTACAGCCACAGCAGCTATTATCATGGTGACTAATGTCCACAGTACCCTTCTTCTCGCAGGGGAGCACATCCTCAGCAGGAGTGCCTCTACCAGTTGAAGAGAGGTATGATGGGGGAAGCCAACCAAGTCTTCTGGTGGGGAGATCTAGCTGCTGTGCTTCTAACAACTAACCAAGAGGATGGGGGAAGCAGGGGGAAAGGGTGGAGATCAGCCAGGCTCCCAATGGAGAGACCAATGGTTAAAGTCAAGTCAGCTGCCATATTCCTAATGAGGACTGGGGAGCTTAGAGCAGTGGGGACAGCTGGACGCTTTGGTGTATCTGGGTTCCCAAAGGAGTGTGTGGAGCCGGGACTCCCGGGGGGCTGTGGAGCAGGGCTCCCAGTGTGGACTGGGGAGGCCGGGTGGCAGCCCAGGTTGGGGACCTAGTAATGGAGACCCAGAGCTATGACACTGACATTGCAGCCAACAGCCAATGAAAGTAACGCGGCACTTGTACACCAAAATAAGCCCTAAGCCTCTCCTGCAGGCCGAGTTATTATGCTAGCGTATTAGGGCACTTGCATTGGCGGGACAAGCAGTACCATGTACACTTATGTACCATGCATAATTATGTTATAATTAGGTTAACATAAGCTTATGTTAGCCTACCTAACTGTACAGTATAGAGGAGGCCTTAGCGATTCTTAGAACTCTGCATTGAAAAATCCCCCTGTGTAGGGGGCATCTGTGCCAGAAGAAAGCTGGCAGAGGCAGCAATATGGTACTGTGTGCTAGTTCTCTTGCCAACACTGCCCCCTCTTGGGTCAGAAGGCCCCATGCCACCAGGGTGACCAGATATCCTGATTTTATAGGGACAGTCCTATTAATTGGGGTCTTTTCTTATATAGGCCACTCTTACCCCAACCCCCAACACAATTTTTCATACTTGCTTACTGATCACTCTTCATTCCACCCAGCTCCCCACTTGCACAAAATCTATATGTGACCGTACATCAGTGGCATAAGTGAAAGCTGAAATTTTAATTTCACTAGGACTATATGGCTGAGAATCAGAAAGCTATGACTAGCTCCCTGACAGCCTCCTCTCTCACTGAACTCTAGCCTAACTACGGCACAGAGGAGAATCAAGCCCTGTTAAATCTTTACAATTGCATATATCACAAATTATGTTATTTTCTATCATCCAATGCTGACTCCAGTTGAGATTCTCTGTTCAGACACAATTCCCTCCTGAGATTTTTTCATCAATAAATAAAGAGACATGCTGCTACCACAGCTGCTCTGCACCTACAAACCCCTCATTAGCTTGAAGGCTCCAACAAGAGAGTGACAAAGAAAGAATAAATAAAGATATTTTGCTGTCTTTGGGTGGCTGTTGTTTGCACTTCACCACTTAAAGTTCTCTTACTGTTGCCATCATAAATCTCTATGTTCAAAGGTCCATAGTCCATCAATAAACATTCAAAATCTCAGGAGCAATTTTATTTCCCAAGTTAGAAACACAAAACTTGAACTTAATTAAAATTGTTATATGAGCAAGAACAAAAATACAAGTTAGTTGTTTCAATACTTTTTATTGAACTTAAATTAAAAATCCTTTGATTTCATATCAGAAAATCTGTGGCTGATTTACATAATCTATACTATTAGCCTATAAGATATTAGATACCCCAAAACTAAATTCTACATTTTAGGGAAATAAGGAAGGTTTGGAGTTTTTCTTATTAATGAACAAAATTATGTTAAAATATTGTTCATTTATACTTCGGCCAGGATTTTAGCAGGCTCAAGATGAATTGTGTATCATGGCACGCACCCTAGAGAACCTGACTTTTCAGATTTGTTTTCTGGTATCTAGCCAAGTCAACTCCATTATGAATTTCATAGACCTTGGTTCAGCAAACAGCTTAAGCATGTCAATGGGGCTATTTACAGGTTTAAACATTCAAAACATGCTCAAGTTTTAATGAGGGCCCTCAGCTCTGACCCAGCAAAGCTTGAACATGTGTGTTACTTTTAAGCACATGAGCACTTACACTGACTTCAGCAGAACTACGCATGTGCTCACCACTTTTCAAGATCAGGCTCAATACACATAACATATTAGAGATTGGCCAAAACCAGACTGATAAATTTGTCTTTCCTCTCCAAATCTATACAAAATACAGCTGGTAAGCCTGCAGTCTGAAAATCCTTCCAATGAATTACGGTTTTTCACCACATCATATGCAAACTTGCCTTCACTTTTCAGACCCTCCAGAACTTGCCTCTCATTAAAAAAAAAGTAAATAAATAAAATAAAATCAGTTTTAACTACCGTAAATTAGCGTATATAACCTGCACTCATGTATAACCTGCACCCATGCATAACCCACGGTTTTTCCTGAATGTGTTAAAAAAGTTTTAGATAACCCGCACACGTGTATAACTCGTGTGTTGTATACGCTACTTTAAGGTAATTGCACATACCAGGATAAACTGTGGGAAGGGAGTTGCACTCACACCCAGGCTCCGTGCAGCCGCAGCCAGGTGCAACCCACCCTCCTCCGGGCGGAGAGTGCAGCACAGGTGAGCTGGCAGGCTTGCAGGAGGGGAGCTGCTCTCGCGCCCAGGCTCTGCGCAGCTGCAGCCAGGCGCAACCCACCCTCCTCCGGGTGGCGGGAACAGAGAGCGCAGTGCAGGCAAGTAAAAATAAACTTGTATACCCCAGGGGGGGAGGTTGCAAAAACGTGTATAACCCATGGGTTATATACGCTAAAATACGGTATATTGTGCAATAGTCTATAATAGTGGGCATTACATATTCATGTATGTATAGCTACAATACAAATGACTTTTGTACTCTCAGGTTGCGTATGTTTTTAGTTTACGTATCACTATTATTTTTTTATTGTTACGACTGTGTTCCCTCCCATTTGCTGTCCATGTTTGTTACACTCACTTGTTGGATTTGGTTTTATTATTATTCATTTGTATTATTTAGAAGCTCCAGTCATGGACCAAGATCTCATTGTGCTAGGCGATGTACAAATATGGACGAAAACAACAGTTCTTGCCGCAAACATATTAAAATCTGATATAGATAAAATTTTCAGAACTGCCAAAATGTCACAGAAATCTAAGTCCCACTTTCAAAAGCAACATAGGAACTACACAAACCCATTAACTTTCAATGGCCCTTAGTCACCAAACGAGGACATTTTCAGAGGAAGAATGGCAATTAGGTACCTAACTCCCATTCACAGTGGGAGTTTGGTCGCAAACTGTAATTTGTGCTCTTGCAAATCTCTCCCTACTCACTTCTGAAAATGGAACTTAAAACTTCAAAGTCACTTAGGATCTTTTGAAAATTTTGCACTGTAACTCTTTGAGGCCGAGAACAAATCTTTCAATATGTTTGTGTGACATCTAGAACAATGGGAGCCACTATCTATCTGTCTCTGACGTACAGCATATATGCTTGACAAAAAGCCCAAGAATGCAAAACAAAAATTATAGTATTTTCATTTGTTTGCAAACTTACTACCATCATTCACAGCTTCAGTGATAAACACCAGAGAAAGAGGATCCAATTAAGAGACAGCCTTTGTATTCCTGCAATGAAATTTTAATGCAGCTAATAATCCTACAATTTCTCATATTTATGATCATGCTATATGAATGACACTGCACTCATTATATACTGTTAAAAATATTTTGATTTAGAAATTAAAATACGCATCAAAAAACATTTCTTTCTGGAAGCTTTTAGCTATACTTAAGACTCTATTAAAGTACATCACAGATTGACATACAAGGAAAGTAGAGGAACTATTATTTTTAGCTTCAAGAAATACATGCATATCTAATCCTTCTGCTGTTATAAAATGGTTTTGTCAGTTGCCTGGAATCATAATGAATCTGCCTCATTAATTTTTTTCCTGCTGTATGATATAGTCCATCAAGCTATTAATATTCCTTCAGCTAGTATACCCTTGACCCAGGACACTGATGGGAATGTTATAATTTTTTGTTTCTAAGTCGCTACTCATAGTATTATATATTGACTAACTTTCTTCATCTTACAAAACATTTCATTTACATGTGGGTATAATTCACAGCCTGGGAACTAATGCTCAGCTATAAAAACAGTACACTTAAAAGCTATTTTAATGCATTTTGAAATACTTTGCTGTACTGTACGTCCAAAGTCTGTTTCCTCAAATATTTAAAGTGTATCAGAGAGGTTCTAATTATACTATAGCAACCTGAGGTCCTTGCAGTTTTTGCTTGCTGGCAAAGGCTATGTCTATACAGCAAAAACCATCACAGCAGCGAGTATTAAGCCTGGGTCAACTGACTCCCACTCACAGGGCTAGTGCTATAAGGCTAAAGTTAGCCGTGCAGACATTCCCTTCTGAAGCCTGGGCTCTGAGACGCTCCCCTTGGTCAGGGACACCGACACTGTTTTCAGTGCTGTAGCTTGAATCCTGGTCTCAGAGTATGTCTACACAGCAAAGTTATTTCAAAATAACAGCTGTTATTTTGCAATAACTTTACTAGCATCTACGCAGCCAAACCGCTATTTCAAAATAAATTCAAAATAGCGGAGAGCTTATTTCGAATTTGGTAAAGCTCATTCCACAAGGAATAATGCCAAATTCGAAACTGCTATTTCGAAATAAGTACTGTGTAGACACTTATTTCAAAATAGGGGGCCTCCAGCCCTTCCCAGGGTACCCTGGTGGCCATTCCAGCCTCAAACAAGAACACTCCTCTCCTTCACCCCACCCTGGAGCCCTTAAAGCGGTTGACTCTGGCCACAGTGCCTGTGCCAGCTCCAAGCCTGCCAGCCCAGAGCCAGCAGTCACTGCCCCTGACCCAGTGGCCCCAAAACATGAGCCAGCAAGCCACTAGCAGCCAGTCCTCCACCGCTCCCCAAGAGCAGTCTGCCAACTCCCAGGAGCCTGCCAGGGCCTGGAGAAGGTGGGCGCCTTCCTGGTTCAGGGTGGAAATCATGGACCTTATTCAGGTTTGGGGGGGATGCCCCCAACGTCCATGATCTCCACACTAGATGGAGGAACGCAGCCGTCTATGGCAGGATAGCTGCCAGCCTGGCCACCAAAGGCCACATGTGAACCCAGGAGCAGGTTTGCATGAAAATCAAGTTGGTCCGGTGAGACCCCCCACCCTGAGCCCTGAGCTTCCCCTCCCCCTTCTTCCCCTTGCTTCCCCCTTCCAGCTCCCTCCTCTCAGGTTTCCCCCTCCCCCTCCCTCCTCTCTCTTCCCCTCTCCCGCCTCCTTTCCCCAGTCTCACCAGAGTTTCATTCCCCCCCCCCCCAGTTTTGTTAAATAAAGAGAGTTTGTGTTCATGAAAATACGTGTATTTTATTTGACATCAGGAAGGGGGGATTAGGGAGGGGTAAGTGGAAGGACGTGAGGGAGGAATGAGGCATAAGCCCCCAATGCGGCAGACCAGGGAGGCTCTTAGCGCTCCTCAGGGTGGAAGCTCTCCCACAGGGCCTCCTGGATACTGACAGCCCCCCGATGGACCTCCCGGATGGCAGCCTGCAGAAAGTGCAGCCAGGCTCACAGCAACGTGTCCAAGAGAAGCACCAGAGTGCCCAGGGGCAGCTCTGGCTCCATGTTGCAGAGTGCTGTGATGTCCCGAGTGAGGGCAATCAGAGCACGCACAGACAAAATGCTTTGCTGTCCCTCATCGAGGTAGGCAAGCAAGCAGGGAAAGCTGAGAACCGGCTGTCCGGGGGGGTCCCTTTAAGCAGAGGCCTCAGATAGCCTCAGGCTGCAGCCACACAAAATAACTCCTGACCTCATGCTCTGCTGGACCTGGTTCTGGCTGGCCTTAAATGTGATTCAGCGTCCACTCAGCTAAATAGCAAAAAGCTATTTTGAAATGCATTTTGTGTGGAGACGAGTTATTTCGAAAGTAGCTATTTTGAAATAACTATTTCGAAATAAAATATTTTGAAATAATGTTGTAGTGTAGAAATACCCAGAGATTCGTTGCTACAAGGGGTATTTTGCAGTGCAGATGTACTCTAAAAAAATGCAACAGTCAATGGTAAAAGTTTTTTTTGATGGTAAAAGTTACCTGGGAAGTATACGTTTGCACTATAAGAAAGCTTGGTAACTTGGCACAGGATTTAATTTTGTCTCTTTTTTTGAGTGGTGCCCATTACAGTGCATACACTGATAATTGAATCAGTCTACTTGTAAGTCAAACACACACAACAGAATTGCCGGTGCTCTTGGTAAAATAGGGAGTGGCTCCATGCTTCCCAAAGGAAAAGGGACTCAAATGGAAGGGACGGGGCCAAAGCCCTTCCACAATACCCTATAACATAACCAGTACTGTAAGGTGCCTCAGGGACGTGAATGAACATAGATCACATTGGTTGCAATACCTTGGCACAACGGCTGAGTTAAATGTAAGATTTCTTTTAGAATTGCTATGGACACCAGTGTTCCCGCTAAGATTTTCCATCCATGAGCAGAGTGAGTTTTGTCTTGTGCACCAATATTGAGGTCATGTGCACATGTTTGGATGTGTGCCACCATGGCACCCAACTCATAAACCTCTCCCTTTTCCCGTCTGCTCCATGTCTCCCACCCTCCCCTCATCCTATCTGCTCCCCTGGGCCTGCTGGTGCCCTCCCCCCCCTTCACCCTCCTCTGCTATCCTGGCTCCTGCCCTTCTCACTCCCCTCAGCCCTCCTGGGACTTGCCCCACCTCCCCATCCTCTCTGACCCCTGCACCTGCCCTTCTCCTCTGTGCCCACCCCTCCTCTAGCCCTCCTCCATATCCCTTCTCCTACCACCTCCCTCTACCCACGTCCTCTGCCCTCTGTTGCCTGCCCTCCCCATCCCCTCCATGTCTGTCCTTCTGCTTCAACCCCACTATCCCCCTGGCACCTGCACCTTCCCTTACCCCCAGAGCCCTCCTGGTGCCGCCCCCTTCCCTGATTGCCCCTGCCCTCCCAACATGTGCACCCCTTGCCCTCTTCCTCCCTGGTGCCCACCCCCTCCCCCCCGCCCCAATTCTCCTTCACACCCCTCTGCGCCCTCACACATGACTTGCTCCAATCCTCACCTTCCTCATGCCCATCCCTCCGTTCAACCACTCTTCTCCCAGCACCCACTCCTCCTCTCTCCTCTTCCTTCCTCTTGCCCCCATTGCCCCTCCCCTCTCCTTTCTCTCCTAGCATCACCCTGTCCCCTTCCCTCTCCCACCCCCACTGATACCTTCCCCTTCCCCCCCACACCCACTCCTCTTGCCCTTTCCCCTCATTGTCTCCCCCTGGCATTTGTCTCTCCTCCACCCTGTCCCTTCGTGCCTTCCCCTTTCTTCTTCTGCCCTGGCCCCCCTTCTCTCCCCTTAGCAAAGCCCCTTCCTCTCCTCACCCCTACCTTCCCCTTAATTATCCCCCTGCCCCTTACCTTACCTTCTGCCATCCTGACACCTGCCAGGTGGGGCAGCATGACAGGCAGCTGCCCTGTGTGCTGGGGCTGGAGCCAGGGCCATGGTGCTATTTTTAGTACCGTGGCCCAGCTCCAGTCCTGGCACAGGGCAGCATGCCCCATGTGCTAGGACTTGAATCAGGGCTGTGATGCTATTTTTAGTACCGCGGTCCCAGCCCCAGCAGCCGCCATGCAGCCATAGTCCCAATTGCTCCCAGGGGCTGGGCCATGTGGAGGGCAGCTGCCCCATGTGCTGGGACTGGAGCTAAGCCATTGTGCTATTTTTATTACTGCAGCCCAGGCTCCAGCTCCAGCAGCTGCCACTCAGGCTGCGTGGTGGCTGCCTAGCTATTCCTGGGGTGGGCAGTCACTTGCCATGCAGTCCCATTTCCAGGAGCAGCTGGGGCTGCCACTGTGTGGCTCTGCTTGGGGGTAGGCAGGAATGAAATTCTTGGTGAGTTCAAATGCAGGCATGCACCTTACAGGGATCCCTGGTTGATGCCACTACCATCTAATGCTAACAGTGGACATGAAGTCTGGAAAATACAGTTCCCAGAAAGGATTAAATTAGAATTCCCCATCTTTGGGTGGACAGGCCAAATTGCTGTGATTTTGTGTGTGTGTGTTTTGTTTCTGAAGGGCATTATATTCATTTCAAAGGCTTAGTAATAAAAGATAATTTCTCCCCATCCCCTTGGAAAAATCTGATACTTTCTCATTACTCTCAACTAGATCATCTTGTTTATATCACTAATGTTCCTGTGGCTGAGCCTTCATAAGGGCCATTGAGAGGGCACTGGGTAGAGGCCTGATGGCTAGAATGATGGTAATATAATCATCTATGATACAGTGTACCTGAGAGACAAAATAAAGAGTGAATTGAACCCTGACTACAATGAGTATTTATAACCATAAATACCATTGAAATGCAATAGAAGGGAATCTTGGATAGTGATATGGTAAAAGCATAGGCCCACAATATGTGTGAGCAAACATGAAAAAGGTTAAGGAGGAACAGAAGAAAAATGAATAAGAAAGAACTTATAAGTACACTCCACCAGAGTGTTGCAGGTCTTTTACCATCTAATGTGTTTGAGACAAGAGAATAATATATGTTCAGAATTCTCTAAAGACACTCAGCAAAGGAAATTGTACAGCATATGGAATATTTCAACAAGATTTTCTTTTATTCACTGACTGCTGAATTTTAACATTAATAGTGGTACATTCCCAAAACTTGAGTATTCAGCTGTGTCCACCATTTGTCAATCAGTGTGCTCTAAAATGATTTTCTAAACACAATGTTTTTCTAGTTTGTTTCAATTCCAGTTAGGGTGACCAGATATCAAAGTGTGAAAAATTGGGACAGGTCTGTGATGTAACAGGCACCTAGCTGTGCCCAAGACCAAAATATTAGGACTCTCCCTATAAAGTCAGGACATCTGGCTACCCTTATTTTAAGTGCATATTCATCAGGGAAGTGCAGATGTACATACCATGGGACATATGCTGGAAACCATGATGCAGCTTAAGTAGCTAGCTATGCAATACAGCTAAGAGCTGAAGCAGAAGGAATCTCCTTCTTAGTTTTAATGTAGCCCCAATTAATAACATGGAATAGAATCACGGGAAGATTCCATTTATAGATCCATCTGTCCTGTGCAAACTCACCCGCTTGCACAACCTCAGCCCACAGTGTAGAACTCCACTGTATGCAAGGAGCTTAGGGTGCCCAAATCCTCCCCTTTCATCCCATTCACAGCACACCTTCTCCATTCCCCTTGAGCCACAGTCCTTTATGAAGGAGGCAAAGGGATTTGGCTCCAAATGTAATATTACTCACTACTAATCCATTCCACTAGCTAGTATCTTATCCAAATGCCCAAAGATAAGGGCATTCAGAAACAAATACTACCATTACCTTCTCACCCTGCCTCATCTAGAAAGCCAGAAAAACCTAAAATCAGAGATTAAAATATCACATTAGATAATCTAGACCATCCAATGAAGGTTTAATTCTTTACAGTTTCTTTTCTATTGCTAATTCCAGTTCCATTTTAATTGGCTCTGCACATGAGTGTTCCAAAGAGATTGCACAATCATACAGACTCAATGTTAAAAAGTCTCAGGGGGGTAACTTAAAAAAAGCTTAAAAAAGAAATGGCCCTGTAACACCTTAGGGTATGTCTACACTTGCAGCCTATTTCGGAATAGGGCTGCAAATGTAGGCATTCAGAATTGCAAATCAAGCCTGGGATTTAAATATCCCGCACTTGATTTGCATCTTCCCAGTGAGGCGCCATTTTTTGGAATTTACAAGCCCGGAAGAACTGCCCGCGTCTACACTCGGCAGTGAAACGGGCTTTCAAAATAAAGCCCTATTTCGAACTACCTGTTAAACCTCATTGCAGGAGGAATAACAGGTAGTTCGCAATAGGGCTTTATTTCGAACGCCTGTTTCACTGCCGCGTGTAGAGGCGGGCAGTTATTCTGGGCTTGTAAATTTCAAAAAAAAAAAAAAAAAAAAAATGGCGCCCGGCTGGGAAGATGCAAATCAAGCCCGGGATATTTAAAACCCGGGCTTGATTTGCAATTCCGAATGCCTATATTTGCAGCCCTATTCCGAAATAGGCTGCAAGTGTAGACTTACCCTTTCAGACTAACAAAAAAAAAAAAAGACAGTATCATGAGCTTTCGTGGGCACAATCCACTTCTTCAGATGAGAAATACGGAGGCACAGAGGGTCAAATATAAAGTAGAGATCCACAAACCTGGGAATCCTGGATGTCGCATCATCTCAGGCATTGGCACAACTATAGCAGGATTATCCAGTTATGTTGACTATCTCCTCAGACCCTACGCTACCAGCATTCCTAGCTACATTTGAGACACCACTGACTTCCTGAGGAAAATACAAAACATCAGTAATCTTCCTGAAAACACCATCCTGGCCACCGTGGACGTAGAAGATTTTTACACCAACATTCCACACAATGATGGATTGCTGGCCATCAGGAACACTATCCCTGATGGGTACATCTAGACTACATCCCTCTTTCAACAGAGGGATGTAAATTAGACACTTCGAAATTGCAAATGAAGCCGGGATTTGAATTTCCTGTGCTTCATTTGCATAATCGCGTCATGGCGCTCTTTTGAAAAAGCGCTATTTTGAAAGTGAAACCGCAGGTTACAGGAAACCTCAAGCTTCTATTTTCGAAAGAACCGCATCTAGACAGTGGTTCCACTTTCGCAATAGCGTTTTTTCGAAAGAGCACCATGACGCGATTATGCAAATGAAGCACAGGAAATTCAAATCCCGGCTTCATTTGCAATTTCAAAGTGTCTAATTTACATCCCTCTGTCGAAAGAAGGATGTAGTCTAGACATACCCGATGATGCCACTGCATCCCTGGTGACTAAGCTTTGTGATTTTGTTCTCACCCACAGCTATTTCCAATTTGAGGACAATTTATATCTTCAAGTCAGCAGCACAGCTATGGGCACCTGCATGGCCTCACGATATGCCAACGTTGAACATTTCCTCAGCTCTCGCCCCCTAGTATTGTCACTCTGCTTACGCTACATTGACAACATCTTCATCATATGGACCCACAGAACGGAGACCTTTCAGAATTCCACGGGGATTTCAACAACTTCCAACCCACCATCAACCTTAGCCTGGACCAGTCCACACAAGAGATCCATTTCCTTGACATCACAGTACAATTAAATGATGACCACATTTCTACCACCTTTTACCAGAAACCTACCGACCGTTATACTTACCTACATGTCCCTCGCTTCCATCCAGAACACATTATCCAATCAATTGTTTACAGCCAGGCCCTAAGATACAACCGTATTTGCTCCAGTCCCACAGGCAGACACAAACACCTATAGGATCTCTATCAGGCATTCTTAAACTTAAATACCCAACTGGGGAAGTAAAAAAACAGACTGACAAGGCCAGACTAGTACTCAGGCATCAGCTTCTTCAAGGTAGGCCCAACAAACAAAATACAAGAACACCACTAGTCATCACCTACAGCCCCCACCTTCAACCCCTTCAGCGCATCATTAACAATCTACAACCTATCCTGGAAAACAATCCCTCACTCTCACAGGCCTTGAGGGACAGGCCAGTCTTGCCTACAGACAACCCCCTAACCTGAAGCAAATCCTTTTCAGCAACCATGCAACACACCTCCATCATACTCACCCAGGAACCCACCCCTGCAATAAACCTCATTGCCAACTCTGTCCACACGTCTACACAAGCGACATCATCACAGGACCTAACCACATAAGCCACCACATCAGAGGCTCATAGAACTGCACATCAACTAATGTGATCTATGCCATCAAGTGCCAGCAATGCCCCCCTGCCATATATATTGGCCAAACTGGACGGTCTCTGTGACAAAGGATTAATGGACACAAATCAGGTATTCAAAATAGTAACACACAGAAACCTGTTGGGGAACATTTTAATTTTCCTGGACACTCACTAATGGATCTAAAAGTGGCTATTCTTTTGCAGAATAATTTCAGGAACCAACTAGAGAGTGAAACTGTGGAACTGGCCTTCATATGCAAATATGACACATTTAGCCAGGGACTGAACGAAAACATGTCTTGGATTGGCTGTTATATTCAACACCCAAATTACATCAAAAGCTAAATATTGGGCACATACAACCCACTCTATTATACTCATTTAACATGGGCACTTTAAATGACAGGGGTTTTTTTCTCCTCCCTCTTCTCCCCTCTTTTTCTGCTTTATATTTGACCCTCTGTGCCTCTTGCTCCATATTTGTCATCTGAAGAAGTGGGTTGTGCCTACAAAAACTCATGGTGTATCTCTATTTTTTGTTAATGCCTAAGCTGCTACAGCATCACTCATTTTTTAAGACTAAAGTTAGTGATTCCACCCTCACCTCCACCTCTATCCTGATATTCAGTCTAAATTTTCATTTAACTTCTTCTAATATGGTTCTACTCTCTTGGACCAATAATCCCTTTGCCAACTTGGTGTATAACAATCTTCATATGCTTATAAAAGATTATAATTACGTTCTCTGTAGTTACTGTTTCACACACAAGAACGGTAAGATAGCCATCAAGGTGTGGGTTAGTGGAACAAATCATGTCCTCAATCAATCTGTGCAATCTGAATTACATTGCACATGTGTTAAGTGGGCAAAATGTAACCCATAAATATAGCCCTAATTGGGGTTTCTGCTTTCATCTGTGTTTAACTCTGACCCAGAATCAGTGTAGGAAAAGGGTTTAATTCTACAACTCACATTGATTTTACTAGAAAAAAAGAGCATGTGAAACTTTAGATAATGTTGTTTGAAGATACTCCTCTGACTGAATATTGTGAGGTTTTATTCCTGTTTTCTTTTAAGGAAATAAAGGCAA
This sequence comes from Pelochelys cantorii, assembly GCA_032595735.1. Taxonomy (NCBI): domain Eukaryota; kingdom Metazoa; phylum Chordata; order Testudines; family Trionychidae; genus Pelochelys; species Pelochelys cantorii. The sequence continues at coordinate 173,532,904 of CM064328.1, forward strand.
AAATAAACACTTCCATGTCAGTGTTATATAATTTCCTTAGCTGGTTTTATACAAGAAAATAAAATGGGTCTATTTCCTGGATGAGCATTTAAGGTAAATTTGAAATGAAGTTGCAATTAAATATCAAATCCAAATAGAAAATATCCAAACAAGTCAATTGCATATATATTTGCTAATACAACATAGTGACAAATTGCAAAATGTGCCATAATTCCCTTCTTGACCTGTGAAACTGCATGTTTTGCATGGACAATTGAAGGTACACATTTTTAAAAGAATGCAATCCATAAATACATTTATCTCTTGGCTTCTATATCTGCAGATGCCTCTGTTCTCTTATCTCCCTACTTTTCCTTTTTTCTTAATAATATCAAAACAAAAAATATTTAAATGACTAAAATAAAAAATATAGCCCCAAAGATGCACCCTGGCTTTTCAAGTGGTTTTAAGAGGACAGGCCCATAAATCAGTAAATTTTAATTAAAAACCTATATTTAGAAAACACCAACCTTTACAATATTATTTTCTGCCTAAATAATATCAAATTAAAGCCTGGAGCCAACCTTTACATTCAAGTGATAGATCCCTGATAATGGAGTGTTTTTTTTCAGCACCACGTGATGTAGCTGGTAGGCAGAGCTGTAGTAAAGAGATCGTTATTGAGCAGGCACACGATACATGTTATACACAGAGGCCTATGTTTCTTCCTAGCAGCAGCTTGGAGTAGCTTGCATTCTTGAGCCCCTGAGCTCACACTAGTTTAGGCAGGGCTGGTGACATTCTTCACTGGACCCTGGGCATTGTGGGGGAGGACTTGGCTCTGGACCCTCATAAAAGGTGAAGCCTTGGGCAGAAGGGGCAGAAGTAGGGGCATCCAGTCCTCTGCACTGTCCAGACCGCATTGTGCCTCCCCCAGCCAGCCCTCAGTGCCTCCAGGACCACCAGTCTAAATCCCTGCTGAAACCTATTTCTCCAATTTCATTCTACAGGCAGATGGCAAGGGAAATCTTTCTAGTTCTTAGCTAAAAACCCTGCCAGGAAGGGCTGTTATAATATGCTTTATTTCACCTTCTCCATCATTTACAGAAATAAGTTAGAACCTCTGGTTTTCCTTGTTCCATGACATAAAAGGACTGTGGGAAGAGGCCAGTTACGGAAAAAGTCATAGGAACCACAAACCTTATGGATCCCAAGGATCCAGGGGAAGCCTGGGCATCCTGATTGAGATAAACAGACTCCTCATCTCCCACTCCCTGTCCACTTAAAGGGGAACCCCTGTCAGGTGAATGGGGGGGGCAGTGGAAAGTTCACACAGTCAAGATGGTATTAAATTTCCATGATTGGCTGCAAGGATGGGAGGAACTTCATTCCTACTCCTCCAACTTGTTTACACCTTGTCACACACCCCTGTGCCAGCTGAAATTCTTCCATTGTTTCTGGGGGTAGGGGAGACTCTGCCACAGAACTCCTCTCTTCAGACAGCACATAGTTTTAAAGCACTGGGTGTCCACACCAATGAAAATCAGTAATTGCTGTTGCATAGCAGTACCACCAGTGGTGCAACAACATGGCACCGTCAATCTCTAGTCTATTTATTTGTGCCTTCTGACAAGATAAATTTAGGTGATGCTTTGTTTTCTGCTAAAAAAAACCCCCATTATGATTTTTCTGAGAACAGCTTATGCCACATTGTGTAAAATACCACATGCTGGAAACTTGCTGATGAGGTATCTAGGGTAAAAGTTCATGCATGGCCTCAAGTACCTCTCAGTTAAACTGAAAGCTAGAGGGAGATGATTTGGCTAGATGCTACCATCCCCAGGTTAATAAAAAAAAATATATCCTTTGCTTGGTTTAAATCATCCTGACAGGTCAATGTGTGCCTGTGACTGGAGATGTTTTTTAAAATGTTTTATTTCCCACCTTTGTGTGGCTGGCTCTCTTTTTTTCATTCATGCATCTGATTTCCAAGTAATTTATTTCTACTGAATTTTAGCAAAAATGTAAAATATATAATAAGAATCTTGCACTGGGGCCTTGGACAGAAATTCCTTTTGAATTGTGAACTTTATAACAAGGGTGATGAAGTTTTCATGAAGTTGTTACTCGGGAGACTAGAAGATTGGTGGTTCATTACTCTAAAAACCAAATATGATTAATGTTTAATTGCAGCAGTGTGCATAGGTATTAATTAGGTGTGCTTTCTATGAGTCAGACAGCTTTTGGAGCAAAAGCAAGACAAAATTGAAAATTAGCATAAAAGGAAAGGTACACTTGAATGGTAAATTAATTTAATTCTCATTTAAGTGCTAATCCTGTAAAGAGAACCAGAGAGTTGGCTTGTGTAAGAGCCCATCCATGTCATTCTTTTGTCTAAATTTAACTGCAGCAAGTAGTGGGAGAAAGGGCACTCTGTAAAGCTGAGCTGAACCAGAACCAAAATTCTGGATCTTACCATCTCTCCTACTGGCATACGTTAAACTGAGGCTGCATTTGAAATCTGAACCCATCTCCTTTCTGTTGCTTCCCGTTATCTTAGGAGTGGTCTACACTATGATGTTAGGTCAAAGTTAATCATATTAGGTTAATTTTTATAATGAATGTGTCTAACAACTAGCCCTCTTCCATCGATGGTAAGGGCTTTTACAGTCAACTTTGGCACTCCACCTTGACAAGATGAGTAGAGCTAAATTCAACCTCCTGGAGTTGAATCTGGGGTCGTGCAGACACTTTTGGATTCTAGTAGGTGTCTGTCAGTGCCCCAATTTGACCACTCTGGCCAGCACTTTCAACTCTGCTGCACTCCCAGAAACACAGGAAAAGCTCTGGGAACATTTAAATTTTATTTCCTGTTTGGTTAGCATAGTGAGTCCAGCAACACACCTGACCATGGTTGCCCAGGATTGCAAACAAGTGCCAGCATAGAGTGTGCAGGACATATAGGATCTGATTATTGTGGGGGGAGAAGAATCTTTACAGGCAGAACTCCCAAGCAGCAAAAGAAATACTGATGTCCCTGCCCAAATCATACAGGGCATGGTGGGAAATAGGGAGGTTAAGGACTAGTTGGCTATCCGATAAGGGAGCCCGGGCTCCATGCGGCACTGCCCCTTTGAAATGCCACGGTGGCATTTCAAAGGGGCAATGCCGCACAGCTGATCCCAGGCTCAGTGCCGCACTGCCCCTTTGAAACACCGCCGAGACATTTCAAAGCGGCAGCGCCACACAGAACCCAGGGTCAGCTGAAGTCCTCGGCTGACCCCGGGCTCCATGCAGCACTAAGCCCAGTATCAGGTGTGCAGTGCTGCCCCTTTGAAACGTCGTCATGACGTTTCAAAGGGGCAGTGCCACCCTATCAACTAATCAATAGTCAATGCATTTTTGCATCGACTATTCGAATTAGTGAAATACACGCTACTTAATATTCTTAGTGGGAAAAGGATACAGCCTGGATACCCAACAATGCCACATGAAAATAAAGGAACCTATGCAAGTGTACTAGAAAAAAAAAAGGCAGCAAAGTATTGATCTAAGTCAGAGCCTCTTACATGCTGCTTCTATTAGAAACTGCATGCGATTCTAGGGAATGGAGCCAATCGCTGTCCATGGATACCTCCCAAGCATAAGTGGAAGAAAAGGAGAATGCTCAGCAGGCAAGCAGAGGATCTCATGGACAGCCAGGACCTTTTTTTTAAACTTTGGAGCCAGTCCCCTCCTACAATCTATTGTTGTCAGATCTTGACTGTGGGGATAGCACCTTTGGTGAGTGCACATTTGTGATCACACTACAGTGGTTACATTTAATTGCGTTTGATCTTTGGTCTGCCCTGAGCAATTGGGAGACAGTGATGTCCAGTCCACTTACACAGCAGGAGTTCTGCGGAAAAGTTTAACATGCCTGGAGATGGATTAGGAATCTTCCCTGAACATCTCTACAAAGTTCTCCTCCAAGTACTCTGCAATCCTTCTCAGCAAGTTTCTGGGAAGGCTGCCTTATTCCATCCTCCCCAGTAGGACACCTTCCCATGCCAAACCAGTAGTAAGTGACTGGGCATTGCCGCAGCACAAAGCATAGCAGCATAAGGTCCAGGTTTCTGGCCACATTCATATAACATAGGCTCCCTTTTGGAGGAAACTGATACTGTGCATGGTGACATGGGTAAAATGGGGAAAGTTCTGTAATTAATAGCCCTGAGACAATCCACCTCTGTTTGCTCATCCCCCAATCCATAAGGCCAGGTTTTCTGTCCTATTTTCTATGCGCTTAAGAGGATCATCCCAGAGAACAGCCATGTTCTGTGTGTGGGGCGGGGGGGGGGGGGGCAGATGTATGACCACAAAATGACCATCCACATCTGATCCCCTCCACCATCAGTCTGCTGCAGCCTCTTCCCCGGTTCAGGTTTATGCGGCAAAGGAGAGCAGCAGTCTGCAGGCATACGGTATGGCACTGGAGGGGCTCCCCTTCTTTGCATGTGAACAAACATGAGGGCAGCAGTTTGCAAGCACCCTTTTCCACATGTTTTCAAAGTGGAAACAGAAGAACTCACATGACATGTTTCTTACCATGCCTGCCTGCAAAACAAGTTCAGCTGCCCTGCACTCTGCAGGATGTTATACCTTACTGGTAGGCACTCAGTTTAAAATGCAAAATTTAGACTTGTATGTAGCACTTGCCTTTTCTGCCATAAAGTGTAAAAGAATTAACCTTCTGAGTTTTCCAATGTATTCTCTCTAAAGTGTAGCCCTAGTTTTTTACCTCAGTACAGCTGGAACGATCAGTCTGCTACCTGATCCCAGTCCTCCAGCAGTTAGACTTTTTCAGATTAGAATAAAAAAAAATACATAAGACAAAATGTTTAATGAGCTCATGCAATGTATCCACAATAACAGGGCACAAATGAGTGCATGGAGGTGAACGCTGTTACAGGTCATCTGCATTGAAGAGGAGGAAAGCATGTATGGAACATGAGCGTAAGAACCACGTGTCCTCTCACCAAGTTCTATATCCTCTCCTAGAAGTCTGAGAATGCAGGGTCGGGGGAGGGAAAGAGGGAGAAGGCCCAGGAAGCCTTAAACTCAACTTCCAGCAGTAACAACCCCATAATCTTGTACTCCACCCTCCATTATCAAGTCTTAACTACACCCGCAGCTCCTTTTCTGTGTTCCTTGTGCTCCCTAAATAAAAATGCATGATTTCAGAACAACAGAACCTTTAATAATTGTGCCAACTGCATTTGAGGGGGCATGATTTACAGGAGAGGGCAGTTTGGTAACTGGATTTCAAAGTCTCCCTGATGTGCAGAGTGCCTCAGTGTGTTCTCCTGATTATTCTGGTGTCTGACTGCTCACAACTAGCCTCCAAGAAACCTGCCAGAAACTTTTCCCCTCTTAATATCTATGATAGTATGCAGCACACAGCTCGCAGCAACAATAATGGAATCATTGCTTCTGCTGAGGTTTAACCTAGTCAATAAACATCACCAATGTCTTTTTAACTAGCCAAAGACACATTTTAACCAGCATTCTGCACTTGCTTAGCCTCTAGTTGAACTGCTCGTTACTGTTGTCCAGGCTGCCTGTGTGTGGCTTCATGAGCCACAGAAGCAAGAGTAGGCTAGGTCTCCAAGAATCACCATTGGCATTTAAATGTCTCCAATGGTTATTTTTCAGTCGGAGAAGAAAGTTCTGTCTTTCAGCTTGCTGAAAAATCAGGCATTCTTAAAGAGATACACATCATGCACCTTTCCCGACCACCTTGATGTTGCTGAAAAGGGCCTTGTGATCCACCAGTACCTGCAACACCATTGTGAAGTATCCCTAGCAATTGAAGTGCTCTTTGGCAAGGTGGTCTGGTGTCATGATAGGGATATGCATTCCCTCTATCACCCCACCTCAGTTAGGAACCTCCCTTGTGGCAAAGTCCTGCACATTCCCCAGAGTAACTAGAATTCCTACCAGAAGGGTCATGACTGTCTTGGCTACTTGGATCACAGATACCCCCACTGTAGATTTACCCACTCTGCATTGATTCCTGACTGTCCAGCAGCAGTCTGGCATTGCAAGTCTCCATAGGGCTATCATCACTTGCTTCCTAACTGTCAGAGTGCATTTCATTCTGCTATTGCTGCACTTCGGGGTGGGGAAAAGAAATTTGCAATGTTCAAAGAAAGTGACCTTATGCATGCAAATGTTTGCAGCCACCGGCCATCCCATGACTATATAACCATACAGTCTCACCATTCTAGGCTAGTTTCCCAGAACAAGAATCAGCATTCCACTGTGTCAAGATGCCTGACTTCTGCCAGAATATGCCAATTGCTCCATTTAGTGGGTTCCGGCAGGTCTGTATGGTAGTTTCCTCACATTTTTCCTCACTCTGACCACTCCTGGCTTGGGTCTGGACAAACCTCAGCACAATACGGGAGGTGTTTGCAATGCTTACCATAGCACTGTGCAGCTGAGTAGGATCCATGCTTACTGTGCCATAGCATCTACATGGATAACCCAAGAAAAAAAGGACATGAAACGATTGTTTGCCATTGCTTTCAAGCAGGAAGGGAGGGAGGAGATAGTGCATCATGAGAGGTTGACAACATATATCCAGAACCACCCATGACAATTGTCCCATCAGGCATTAGAAGCCTAAACCAGAATTTAAATGGGCAACAGGAGCTGTAGGATGGCTACCTACAGTACATTGCTTTTAGAGTCTATAGTAGCTATGGTAGCGAATACATGTTCCATCAGCCACATGTGCTTAGTGAGGACATGCACCTTCAACTTTTAACATCAGATGCTAAATGCTGACTTCAAATTTGACCTAATTTTGTAGTGTGGACATATCCCTACAAATGGATCTAGTCAGGAAGCCTTCCATCGGTTAGAAATGCAGTTCCAGAGCTGAGTTTTGCAGCTTGCATCTCTCTCTATTTTTGTACAAGCCACCAGGTTGTAGAGAACCTTAACCTACTTCTCAAGTAAGCTTTCTGAACAGGGCTTAATGATATGTGCTATTTTTACTGACCTTCCTCATATATGCAACAATAGATTTTCCTCAGAGAAAAAATGACTACAGTATGCTATGAAGCCTGTGAGCCTCATCTGTGTGACAGCATAACTTGACTTTAAGTTTTACAAAAACACATCCATGCTAATGTCAGTGTTGTCAATTATCAAGGTTTTAATCAAAAGTGTTGCAATATTTGGTGTTTTTCTAAAAGCCTCAGCAGTCAGAACCATGTTATTCCTAAAGAATCTGAGTTTCTCCTTTCTCTTGGTATGCAGAAAAGCTTGAAAATATTATCCCTAAAGCCTCCAAAACAAGAAGGCAAATAAAAAGAATCGTGAACATATCTTCAAAATATCATGGCTTTTAAGCATCCTCAAAATTTTTAAAAACTTGAGGCTGGCAACACTGATGTGGTTTCTAGATAGGTTACATCTTGAAAATCTTAGAGTGGAATTAGGCCCGATAGCTATGCATTGATTCTATGAAAGAAATTAAATATGAACACATCAAGCCTATGGAAGAAAGATACTGACATTACACAGCTTTTACTGCCTTGGTTTATTATGTGTATGTGGTGACTCCGTTTTTACATTAGTTACATTTTTATATAAAATGAATACAAATGTAATTAAAATAGATTGGTGAAATGCTGATTTTATTATCAGAAAATTTTTGTTGAATTAAAATGAAGTGACAGGAGGTTGACATAACAGAAGATACTTTAAGGCTTGTAACTTCCATTTAAAGTTAAAATATTTATCTTGAAGTATGACATTGCAGATTACATTTTCAGATTTTAAAATAATAAAATGATTTAACATGCACAGAAAATACTTTATGAAAACTATTTAATCATAAATATCTATTTTCACAATATTGGACGCTGCAAAGCAGACTCTAAAAAAAGTTTCTTTGATGCATGAAGTAGCAGTATTTTGAACATTAAGTTATATAACTGAAGCACAATCCCTGACATTTTCTGGTAGGAAGGCTATTTGAACGGTCGAATATCTATGGTCTGAACAATACTAATGGGGAAAGTTGACTTAAGAGATGCAACTACAGCTACGTTAATTATGTTAGTGGAGTCAAAGTATCTTAAATCGTGTTTTGGTGCCATCCATACAGCAGGAAGTTGATGGGAGCATGTGCTCCCATCGACTTCTTATTCCTTGTCAGGAGCAGGACTACCAACACCAAACTTAGAGGGTGCTCTCATTGAGTAAGTGCGTCTTCACTAGACCCACTAATTCGAACCCTGAAAGATCAACTACGGCAGCTTTGATCTTCTCTGTAGTGCAGACGAGCCCTATAAGATTTAATTATGGACCATCAAAGGACTCCCAGTTAGGTAACTAACTTATTGCTCCTTCCTTCAAGAACAATGGCAGGATTTTTCTTGAAATACACTTACACTAACACAAGTTTTCCATGCATTACATTATAGCCAGTGGAAGCCACAACAGCATTAAAACCTCTTTTCCCCAGAAGACCATTATTATTATTAAAGAGGAAAATAATACTTGGGAGCTGTAGCTGCTCTTTTGAAGCAATATTTATTAAAAATACTTCCATATGTATTCGTGACCTTTAAGCCTTTAATTTTTGCTTAGCATCACTAACTTTTTGGCAGTTTGGTAGCAAATGATTAGCATAACACATCACTTGTGTTGCTGGTACCATTCATCTCGCTATGAATGCCTTTGGTGCCTGGAGCTAATTGTAAAAAGGCAAAAGCCTGGTTCATAGCTGGATGGAATACCCACAATAATATACAAGAGGCTGTATCAATCCACAAGTTGTTCTGCCTTTTCCACTGCTGGCTGTGCTTTTTGAATATGTGGGTGATGTCCATACTCCGGGTATATTCAACTACATTGAGAGGTGAAAAATTCAGAGGCATTACAGGATTTGGTACAAAAACATTATGGTCTTTGGAAACTGGCAATAGGATGCAGTGGGTGTGAATATTCTGTGATGCATGTTCAAAACTGAAGAGGCCTTCCAAGACAATATTAAAATGCAGGCTATTACACTTAAGGGTTCTAATTATTATAATGCTCTCTAGATGGGCTCGCTTTCTACACTTCAAGCTAGCACCTTAGTGACCATTTTTTCTTGGTTTCAACAGGAAATAACCTGATCTGCATCCTAAAATTACATTAAAAGTTTCAATTGCTTTATATCAGTGAGGAATATCTATTTTGTGGATTCAGTGCTTAGCAGCAATAGAGTAAGTCTGAACAGCTCTTAAATCAGGGGTGGGCAATAATTTTTTTCAGAGGGAAAACTTCACCCATTTTGGCCGTGGTTGTGGGCCACCCCGAATGGGCAGGGCCTCAGCCAGAAGGGGTAGGGCCTCAGGTGGAAAAGGGCTGTTCTCTCTAGGTGAGGCCTCCTCTGGCAGGGGGAGGAGACTTTCCATGTTCCCCCATCGCTAGGCCAATCAGGGCCTGGGGTCAGGGGAGTGCACAAAGTCTCTCATCCTCCAGCCCCCCACACTCTGCCAGGGGCACATAGTGCCTACAGGGAATGGCTGATGATTCCCTCTGGTGCCACATGCCCATGGTGGGGGGAGGAGATTGTGTGCTCCCCTGTTCTCAGTCTTGATTGGCCTGGAGGTAGGGGAGTTTCAGGGTGGCCGCGAGCTGGATCAAACAGCTTGGTGGGCCAGATTCAGCCCATAGACATATCTTACCCACCCCTGCCTTAAATCCTTGCAACAGTTAAGTGTTAAGATTACTGTGAAACAATTTTTACTGTTTTGCCACAAGATTACAGAGGGTACATCTTTCTTATACTGAGACAGTGTCATTTCCTAGATGCCCCAATACTTGAAAAGTTACTAGACCAGATCAGATCACTGGTCTGTCTCACGAAGTGGTTCTCAGCCAAGTATTCACATGTTTTAGTTTTATATGTTTGGGGGCATGTATGGAGCAAAAAGTTTGGATGTTCAGCTAATATTAATTAAATGAGAGGCCTAAAGACAAACATTTAGAGTGGAATGCTAATAATTCTCATATCAAACTGAGAAAATCTCCAAATCTCAGGAAAAATAAAAACCTGTCTAGAGAGAACTTGTGTGTAACCCAAATATAAGTCATGGTACATTCCCCATTGAACCACAGTACCAAAATTGCTATGACTGTTCTAGTGGGTACAGATGAAGGAGATCAAGACTTTACAACTCTGTTTTAAAAGTCTTGCAAAGAATCTCAGAGGGATGTAGTAGGGAATCAAACTCAAAGGCCCTGGGAAAAAATCCACTGTATTTAAAAAAAAATGTTTTGGGCTACATTGAGTAAGAGCTGGCATATTGCTGCACCACCCCAAGCAAAGCTCAGGGGAAGAGGTACAATTTCTTCCTTTTTTTGCCCATTGGCCAGGGAAAGAGTATATTATTGCTGCCCCTTCACGCGTCTACCCTGCAATGGTTCATCTCTACTGGCTAGGATGAAGTCAAGGCTCCACTTACTCTACAGTCCCTTCTATCCTTACCCCTCCCGTTTGCTCATGCAGGGCTACATTACAATCTACTGCTTTATAACCAATCAAAACCCCTGCAACATCAGTATCACTTCCAAAGCACAAACACAAAGCAGTTTTATATGAAATTCCAGAAAATTTAAGTTAAAACTGATGTGAGAAATCCATATCAATCACTCATTACATACACACAGAACATGAGTAGGTGAATACAAATCAGGTAATACAGTCTGGATTCCCAATAGTGTGATGCCTACTACAGGAAAAAGTATAGAATGCCTCTCTCAATTATATTCATGTGAAAAGAAGTCACTTTAGGGAATCAATTAGGTTTGCCATAAATCCAGAAAATGTTTGTGACTGAAACGAGCCTTTTACTAACTCTGAGGGTCACAAGCAATAACCTTGTCATGTTGCTTAAATTTCTGATATTACACCTGTATCAAGGAATAGTGAAGATTAATATGGTAATTTGAGATGCTCAACAATACTTCTGATCAAGACAGATAAAAAGCAGCTCTGTCACAGCAACAATTTTATTAATCATGTTTCTTCCAATTCAATGAAAGGATGCATATTAGCAGCCCAGCTGACTTCTGTATGTTAAGGCAATGAGACAAATCCAGCCCCCACTTCTATGAATGCAGACACTTCAGATGCAGTAGAACTACTCCAGCTAAATTACACAAATTGGGGGTTGAGAAAAGGATAGGAAAATGTAGGGGATGTGCCCATCCTGTGTGTCATGGAGCAAAGCTCCACAGCAGATTCCAGTATAGTACTAAGGGCAGGGTTAGTTGCTTTACACCTATACAGATCCACCAGCCATGGCATGTTGCAAAGTAGGAATTCAGGAGAATGGAAAATTATTATTGCAGTCAGGGCCGTGGAGTCAGAGGCAGTCAGGGCCGTGCAGTCAGAGGCATCACTTGCTCTGTGGCTTGGATTAGGAGCCAAAGGAACCCCTGAAAGTATAATCCAGCTGACTGGGCTGAGTGCTGTGCTCCAGGATTTGACCCTATGAGAATACTGAAAAGTATATTTAGATTTTATTATGTTAACCCTGAATTATGTCATTTTGATAGCACTAAATAGCTTCTCTTATTATTAGGACATCATTCAAAATTATTTTAAAAAATCTTCAAATATTTGCCAAGGTTAAGACAGCAAAAAGCTCTTGTTTGAAATAATACCAGAAGGTTTTATGTCAGTTTCTTGTGAAGGATTATCATCTTTTTAAACAGAATTAATATGCACACAACATTCTGGCAAGAGAACACTAACCAACATTTCACTTCCACCTTGAAGTTATATTTGTAGCCAAACAGCTCAAAATCAGAAAAAAAATACTTTCAACTGTATATTTTCTCTCCAGCATAACTATGAGCTATTCAGAAATCCCACTAAGGTCAGTGAAGTCACTCTGGATTTACATCAAGATAGAGTAGGGTCCCATATTTTAACCAGACTGAACCCTTTTTCCTTCGGTAATGCTTGAATTGTGGGTAAGAGTGTATAGTTGGTTATAACATACCCGTCTTCTCTGTTCTATCAGCTTAATAAAGATGGAATATGCCAACAGTGTGAGGAGCACATCAGCATTCCCCCTCTTAGTCTGGGCACTCTTTGTTTTTGGAAATACAACGCCCAGTTCTTTGCTGGTGCCAGTTTATACTTTAAGAGAATTTGTCCTTTATTTGCACTAAAGAGGGCAAGGAAATAGATCTAGAATCACAGACTGAATGGAAATCATGCTTCTAATTCCATGAGGTCTGTACTGAAAATCTATACTTCTGTATATTCAAAATCTATCAACCATTTTTGTCAGGTCAACATTTTGGCACTAGTTCTGTACAAAACATACAAGAGAGAAAATGCAATATGTCTGCAAAATAAAAGAAAGAAAATAAATGAAACCTCCTCATATAGCCTTGTGTGTGTGTATATATTCAATGGGAAGCTACATCCTAGCTCCATTCACTTCCTGGCTATCATTAAGTGAGAGGAGATTCCCACAAAGCAAATGGAGGGTAGGTTCTATAATATGCTGGTTGTACAGTATTATGGTTTTACACACAAATCTAACCATCAAAGGAGTGTGCAACGTCCGTGCCAAATTGGGTAAAGAATGTGAGTGAGGCCAAACAGCAAAAATTAAGATGTTTGTACACCAATGCGAGGAGCCTGGGTAACAAAATGGAGGAACTAGAGTTAATGGTCCAGGAAGTGAAACCAGATATTATAGGAATAACAGAAACATGGTGGAATACTAGGCATGATTGGAGTACAGGTATTGAAGGGTATGTGCTGTTTAGGAAAGACAGAAATAAGGGTAAAGGTGGTGGAGTCGCATTGTATATCAAAGATGAGGTAGATTGTAAAGAAATAAAAAGTGATGGAATGGAGAAGACAGAGTCTGTTTGGGCAAAAATCACATTGGGGAAGAAAACTATCAGATCCTCCCCTGGGATAGTGCTTGGGGTGTGTTATAGACCACCAGGATCCACTTTGGATATGGATAGAGACCTCTTTAATGTTTTTAATGAAGTAAATACTCGTGGAAACTGCATAATCATGGGAGATTTCAACTTTCCAGATATAGATTGGAGAATAAGTGCTAGTAATAATAATAGGGCTCAGAGATTCCTAGAAGTGATAGCTGATGAATTCCTTCATCAAGTAGTTGCTGAACCTACAAGGGGGGATGCTATTTTAGATTTGGTTTTGGTGAGTAGCGAGGACCTCATAGATGAAATGGTTGTAGGGGATAATCTTGGCTCGAGTGATCATGAGCTAATACAGTTCAAATTGAATGGAAGGATAAACAAAAATAAATCTGAGACTAGGGTTTTTGATTTCAAAAGGGCTAACTTTAATAAATTAAGGAAATTAGTTAGGGAAGTTGATTGGACCAAAGAAATTATGGATCTTGAGGTGGAGGAGGCCTGGGATTATTTTAAGTTAAAGTTGCAGAAATTGTCAGAAGCCTGTATCCCAAGAAAAGGGAAAAAAATTATAGGCAGGTGTGTTAGACCAAGCTGGATGAGCAAGCATCTCAGAGAGGTGATTATGAAAAAGCAGAAAGCATATAAGGAGTGGAAGATGGGAGGGATAAGTAAAGAAAGTTACCTTATTGAGGTTAGAGCATGTAGGGACAAAGTGAGAGAGGCTAAAAGGCAGGTAGAGTTGGACCTTGCAAAGGGAATTAAAACCAATAGTAAAAGGTTTTATAGCTATATAAATAGGAAAAAAACAAAAAAAGAAGAAGTAGGACCGCTAATTACTAAGGATGGAGTGGAGGTTAAGGATAATCTAGGAATGGCCCAATATCTAAACAAATACTTTGCTTCAGTCTTTAATGAGGCTAGTGAAGAGCTTAGGGATAATGGTAATATAACAAATGGGACTAAGGATATAGAGGTAGATATTACCATATCTGAGGTAAAAGCCAAACTTGAACAGCTTAATGGGAGTAAATCGGGGGGCCCAGATAATCTTCATCCAAGAATATTAAAGGAACTGGCACATGAAATTGCAGGTCCATTAGCAAAAATTTTTAATAAATCTCTAAACTCAGGGGTTGTACCATTTGATTGGAGAATTGCTAATATAGTTCCTATTTTTAAGAGAGGAAAAAAAAGTGACCCGGGTAACTATAGGCCTGTTAGTTTGATATCTGTAGCATGCAAGATCTTGGAAAAAATTTTGAAGGAGAAAGTAGTTAGAGACATTGAGGTTAATGGCAATTGGGATAAGTTGCAACATGGTTTTACAAAAGGTAGATCGTGCCAAACCAATCTGATCTCTTTTTTTGAGAAAGTAACAGATTTTTTAGATAAAGGAAATGCAGTGGATCTAATCTACCTCGATTTTAGTAAGGCATTTGATACAGTACCACATGGGGAATTATTGGTTAAATTGGAAAAAATAGGGATTAATATGAAAGTTGAGAGGTGGATAAGCAACTGGTTAAAGGGGAGACTACAGCGGGTCATATTGAAAGGGGAACTGTCAGGTTGGAGGAAGGTTACTAGCGGAGTTCCTCAGGGATCAGTTTTGGGGCCAATTTTATTTAATCTTTTTATTGCTGACCTTGGCACCAAAAGTGGAAGTGTCCTGATAAAATTTCCAGATGACACAAAGTTGGGAGGTATTGCTAATTCAGAAAAGGATCGGGATATCATACAGAAAGATCTGGATGACCTTGTAAATTGGAGTGATAGCAACAGGATGAAATTTAACAGTGAGAAGTGTAAGGTTATGCATTTAGGGATTAATAACAAGAATTTTAGTTATAAGCTGGGGACACATCAGTTGGAAGTAACGGAGGAGGAGAAGGACCTCGGAGTCCTGGTTGATTATAGGATGACTATGAGCCGCCACTGTGACATGGCTGTGAAAAAGGCTAATATGGTCTTGGGATGTATTAGGCGAGGTATTTCCAGTAGGGATAAGGAGGTGTTAGTGCCATTATACAAGGCATTGGTGAGACCTCATTTGGAATACTGTGTGCAGTTCTGGTCTCCCATGTTTAAGAAGGATGAATTCAAATTAGAACAGGTACAAAGAAGGGCCACTAGGATGATTCGAGGAATGGAGAACCTGTCTTATGAAAGGAGACTCAGGGAGCTTGGCTTGTTTACCTTAACCAAAAGAAGGCTGAGGGGGGATTTGATTGCACTCTTTAAATATATTAGAGGGATAAATACTAGGGAGGGAGAGGAATTATTTAAGCTTAATACCAATGTGGACACAAGAACAAATGGATATAAGCTGGCTAGTAGGAAGTTTAGACTTGAGATTAGACGAAGGTTTCTAACCATTAGAGGAGTGAGGTTCTGGAATGGCCTTCCAAGGGAAGTAGTGGGGGCAAAAGATCTACCTGGCTTCAAAATTAAACTAGATGGGTTTATGAAGGGGATGGTTTGACAAGATAACATGGTCTTGGTAACTAATTGACTAGTCATTATCAGTGGTAAATAGGTCAATGGAGGGATGATAGGGGTTACTATAGAGAACTTTCTGGGTGTCTCTGGGGAGTCTTGCCCACATGCTCAGGGTTTAGCTGATCGCCATATTTGGGGTCGGGAAGGAATTTTCCTCCAGGGTAGATTGGCAGAGGCCCTGGAGGTTTTTCGCCTTCCTCTGTAGCATGGGGTACAGATCACAGCTGGAGGATTCTCTGCATCTTGGGGTCTTCAAACTATTTGAAGGCTTCAATATCTGAGAGATAGGGGTGAGGATTATTCTAGGAGTGGGTGGGTGAAATTCTGCGGCCTGCATTGTGCGGGGGGGTCAGACTAGATGATCATAATGGTCCCTTCTGACCTTAAAGTCTATGAGTCTATGAGTCTATTCTCTTTGGCTACATCTACAATACAAGCTGTGTGTGCAAAAATGGCCGTTTTTTGTGCAAAAACCCGTGGAGCATCCACACCTCAAGTGCGTTTTTGTGCAAGTAAATCAGCAGAACAGAGGGCTTTTGCTAGTAGAGTTATTCCTCTCCCCACGAGGAATAATTCCTTTTTGCGCTACAGCTCTTGCACAAAAAGGCAGGTGTGGATGCTCCGGAGGGGTTTTTGCACAAGAAACCCCTATTGGCAAAAGCACAGGTGCTCTGATGGCCTTTCTGTGAATGGCCTTCAGAGCTTTCTTGTGCAAGAGCATCCTTGCAGAGTGGATGCTCTCTTTTGCAAAAGCACATCGCTTTTGCGATGCACTTTGAGGTCTGGACGTGTTTTTGAGCAACAAGTTTTTGCGGAAGATCTCGCCGCAAAAGGCTTCTTGCTCAAAAACCCTGCAGTGTACAGGAAGCCTTTGAGTATGTCTACACAGCAGCGTTACTTTGGAATAACTGACGTTATTCCAAAACAACAAAGAGCATGTCTACACAGCAAGCCATTATTTTGAAATAATGTTGAGTTGGAGGACTTTAGTCCAACTCCTGTAACAGTAATTTCACAAGGAGTAAGGGAAGTCAAAGGAAGAATGTTTTTCCTTTGATTTCCTACCATCTAGACAGCGCCAAAATCCAGATTAAGCTATTTTGCCTTCAGATATGCAATTGACGTTGCAGAAGTTGCGTAGCTTAATTCGACTTTTCCCTTGCTGTGAAGATTTGCCCTTTGCCTTCTTTCCACAGCTCTAGGAAATGAGAATGAGAGTTCCAGTGTGTTTGTTGCTCAACAGGTTTAGAAATAAAAATCTTTAACTCTATCCTGCTCCCAGGCAATAATGTGCCACACTACAACCAAGCCATTGGACCAGCCAACTACTCTTTTCATTTTGAGCTTAAATATATTTTTTAAAAAAGCAATTGCATCACTGTTCATATGACCAGCAATTCCACGATCCTGGATTGGGTTGGGGGAAGACAGCACACTTACAAACTGTATTCTCAAAGGAGCATTTCAGATGACTACAAGTTATCACTACAGCATGTTTTTAGCCTTGCTGAAGACATTGCCCAGGAATTAATCTAGAACATCAGCGCTTCTAACAATAACTTAACCTTGACTGTATAATTGC
Source organism: Pelochelys cantorii (assembly GCA_032595735.1). NCBI lineage: Eukaryota > Metazoa > Chordata > Testudines > Trionychidae > Pelochelys > Pelochelys cantorii. Next base: position 173,549,933 of record CM064328.1, read on the forward strand.
ATTAGTGAGGAATTTGATATTTAAACCCATTTTTGAATAATTCAGCGTAACTTGTGGGTAGGAGGACGACGACAACTGGGGACAAAAGAACAAAATCCTTAAAGCTTTAGTCTCATTCAGTTCTCATTTTTAGTTTCATATTTTTACACTGAGTTGCATGAAAGAACATGAATTGCATTTCCAAAGGCCCTTTATTAACTCCACATCATTCTGTGATTCTTAGAGTATATTAAATGCACCACCATCTTATTTTAGCCTTTCAGTGTATATCAGGTGTTATTTTTCCAGAGAGAAGCAATTAGAGGATTGGAAAATAGCACGCAGAATGCTCCTAAGAATTGATCCATGGAGAGTGATTCTTGCAGTGCCAAACAACTTGCGTCCCATGGCACTACTACAGTCAAGAGTTATTGCTATTTGAACAAAGAAACTTGCAGACACATACACAAAAACCTTGCAATTAAAAAACAGCTTTGCAGCATAATTGATATCTTACCAGGAGCCTACCTAGAATATTTTATCAGGCTGAGTATGTGGTACATACATCATACATGCTAAATATAAGACATTTAAAAATTAAAGCTAACAATTTTACACATTAAAGCGTTATTTTATAGTAGCTTTATCTTGAACTTTATGATGTTTGTATTGAGAAGCCTAAAAGTGTGCTTTGAAAATAAGCAACACAGAACCCTGTTGCCTCTTGCTGCTTCCTGCATAAAAATGAAACCACTACAAAGCTAGGGATATTAGGAAAGGTTCTGCGGGAAGGAAATAAAATAAAACCAGCTTGTCAAATGGGACTCCCTGCTGCTGAGCACCATGTGGTGCTCTAGTAAGTTGCATCTGTTCAGCTATTATATATGGTGGTGAATATGATATAGATAGCGGTGACATTATCAAATATGCTGAATGGTTATTAAGTGTCCATAGTGTAATCTTTTCATTTTTTATTTTAATTAGTAAAAGTTACTGTCATAGTAAATTCACAGATAATTCTCATCGTGTGTCCCCCTAAATGAGAAAGCATTGGTATATGACCTATGTTTATGGATTCTTCAACATGCAGCCATCATGCAGGAGCTCTGAGTGCCTGGAATTTTCTGTGCAGAGGAAGGAATCCTTTACATGATTCTACCAGAATTTAAGACTTTAGACATCATCCACATTTTACAGTGAATGGGATAAATTCATCCTGAACTGCCACCAGGTGATGCAACTGTAAATGCACATAGAGGAAGTGGAAAGTCCACTCAGGGTGGCAGAATGGAGTGAAAGAAAGTGAGAAGTGCTAACAAGGAAGGGAGCAGAGTCAGGGCTTCTGGGACTTGCACTGCTTTAGCCCTTCCTTCTTTGCTTTGGCTGGTACAGCTATTAAGGAGAACTGGCTAAAACTTATGCTGCTCACCTTACTGGAAAACCCTGACAGAAGACTCTTCTGTGGGAGTGGCTTTTCACTGGATTAAAGAATCCAGGGATCAAATGCTACTGCAGAATCAGGTGTTTATACTTCCCTACAATTCCTTTTCTGAGTTGGGACCCAGTTTTGCTTGCTAAGGGTATGTCTACACTAGCCCCCTAGTTCGAACTAGGGAGGCTAATGTAGGCATTCGAACTTGCAAATGAAGCCCAGGATTTAAATATCCCTGGCTTCATTTGCATGTTCCCGGGCGGGCACCATTTTTAAATCCCCCTAGTCCGAACTAACTGCCCGCGGCTACACGTGGCAGTTAAAAGTTAATTCGAACTAAGTCCTTAGTTCGAATTAACTGTTACACCTCATTCCACGAGGCTAGTGTAGACATACCCTAACTGATCATGATATGAGAGAATCTAGGCTGACTAATGAGAACAAGGCTTACATTATCAGCTACAGATTTTGTACACAATAAGTGGAACCTGACACACCACCTTGTCCCAGTGTGAAACAGACGTCAAGATAATTTCACATGGAATGAACGAAACTGAAGGGCTCACATATTCCTTTGTTCTTTCTGTACTTATTTCGTTTTTTCAGTGTAATCTAAGTAATTATAAAATGCCAAGAAATATGTGAGTCAGTTCCTTGAGTTAATCCACCCTCTGGAGCTCAAGAACTCTGCAGTTTAAATGGGCTATCAGGAACAGAGAGACACTTATGAAACACTTAATAGCAAAACACATCTGTTGTTACATTGCTTGTTATACTGAGCATTAACCACCAGTGTTGACAATATTAATACATTTAAAAGCCTTGTCACGTTCCATTGCTGTTGCAGAAATTCTTGGGACCAGCATGATGCAAACAGAAAAGGGAACTTAGCAGTGAATTGACTAATGTGAAGAATTGTTATGGAACAGTGGTGACTGACCCCACTATACTTGTATAGAAAGAGTCTGGAGAGGTTTGATGTTAAAAAAATATATTAAATTATACACCCTATTTACATCTGAAAAAAAAGAGAGTGGAAAAATTATTTGAATCAAAGCCACATTTTATTTTATGTGGATAAGTGTAAAGTAATGCACATTGGGAAAAATAACCCCAACTATATGTACAGTATGATGGGGGCTAATTTGGCTACGACAAATCAGGAAAGAGATCTTGGAGTTATCGTGGATAGTTCCCTGAAAACTTCCACACAGTGTGCAGCGGTGGTCAAAAAGCCAAATAGGATGCTAGGAATTATTAAGAAAGGGACAGAAAATAAGACAGGATATCTTACTGTCCCTGTATAAAACTATGGTACACCCACATCTTGAATACTGTGTACAGATGTGGTCTCCTCACCTCAAAAAAGATATTTTGGCCTTGGAAAGGGTTCAGAAAAGGGCAACTAAAATGATTAGGGGTTTGGAATGGGTCCCATATGAAGAGAGGTTAAAACGACTGGGACTTTTCAGTTTAGAAAAGAGGAGACTGAGGGGGGGATATGTTAGAGGTATATAAAATCATGAGTGGTGTGGAGAGGGCAAATAAAGAAAAGTTATTTATTAGTTCCCATAATAGAAGAACTAGAGGACACCAAGTGAAGTTAATGGGTAGCAGGTTTAAAACTAATAAAAGAAAGTTCTTCTTCACACAGCGTGTAGTCAGCCTGTGGAACTCCTTGCCAGAGGAGGCTGTGAAGGCTAGGACTATAACAGAGTTTAAAGAGAAGCTAGATAATTTCATGGAGGTTAGGTCCATAAAAGGCTATTAGCCAAGGGATAGAAATGGTGTCCCTGGCCTCTGTTTGTCAGAGGCTGGAGAAGGATGGCAGGAGAAAATCGCTTAATCATTGTCTTCGGTCCACCCTCTCTGGGGCACCTGGTGCTGGCCACTGTCGGCAGACAGGCTACTGGGCTAGATGGACCTTTGGTCTGACCCAGTACGGCCATTCTTATGTTCTTATTTTGGCTAAGTCAAGAGTAGTTCTATAGATTTCAGGTAGTCAGCAGATAACACTGCTGTAAGATCAGAATTAGACATCAATGGTGCTGGTGTAAAGTGAAGATGGTCTAGTGGTTCAGCACTGCTAAATTCTGCTCTCAATTACACTAGTATGAATCCATGGACTTCGTTGTAGCTTTTCCTAGTTTATGCTAGGGATGTTAAAAATCATGTACTTGAGTAAACATTTAACCTCTGAATTTTTTAGAGGTTATACATTTACATGCGGGGGGGGGGAGGTAGGTAGGAGCTGGTGCTTGTGGGGAGCAGCATGGGAGTGGGGCAGGTGGCTCTGTGGGAGCTAGTGTGTTCAGGGAGTCAACTTCCCACATATACCAGCTCCCACAGTCCTGCCCCACCCTCTGTGCTGATGCCTCTTATCAGAGGTAGCAGAATGGGGAGGGGCAGCCGGCTCCCCCCAAGCACCGGTCCTGCCTCCCCCCATCTCCCACACTGCTGCCTCTGTGGGAGGCACACGAGTGGGGTTGGAGGGGAAGGCAGGCAGCTCCAGGAGCTGGCACGCGCAGGGATCCAGCTTAAAAGACGGTTTCTCATAGGCACCTACTCTTGCCCCCTTCCTCACCTGCCTCGCTGCCTCTGATATAAGCAGCCTGGGCTTATCAGTCAATCGTGTAAATGGTTATACACTAATTTATACACTGGTGTAAAATGAGAACAATGAGGCCCAGATTGTTTACAAGAAGCCTGATAAATGGGAGGGGGAAAAAAAAATCACATGGAAAAACTTGAAATAAGTGAGCCAATTAATTAATTGTGAGTTACAATTATGCAGATATCTCATAAAAGCAGAACAATACGAAGGCAGGCTTTCATTATTAGTCCAAAGTGATTAACTATCATAGAAATATTTACTTAAATAAATACTTAAAAGCAAAGCATGTTGTCAGATTGCCACTGCAACTTACACCTTCCAGCTCAGGGCACGTCTATACTTATAGTGCAACTGTGGTACCTAGTGAAGATGCTACCCATGCCAATGAGCAAGCCTTGCCCATCAGTATACATACACTCCACCTGCCCTAGAGGTGGTAGCTGTGTTGACGAAAGAAGCACTTTTGTCAAGATATTGCTATCTATACTGGGAGTTTGGTGATAAACTGACACCTTGTGCTGCAGCCCATCCTATGTCCTCATACTCATTTACAGCTCATAAATTTAAAGATTTGAAGTTAATGGACCATTAGATCCTGGGATCTGGCTGATCTGTGTACACCCAAACTTGCCTGTAGTTCTGTACAGACCTGGTCAGCCTGAAGACTGCTCTGACTCACATAGGATGCAAACTGCTTTAAGGAGCTAAAAATGTAGCCGAAAGAGGACAGTGACAATGTTGGAAGCTCACATTATGCTGTTAGGTGAACTAGGAGTATATCTATAGTATTTGTTTCTGTAAGCGTTTTACTTGTTTTAGAGTATGTGGACAAGCTAAATGGCAGATGGCTAATTTTACTATAGCATTATGATCTTGTACATTGGACTAGAACAGGACACATGGGTAGTAACAAGTTCAAATTCAGCAATCATCTCCTTAAGTTACTAGTTTATATTCACATAGAAGGATGACATCAGTTAGGTATGTAGAGATCAATATCATCTGCCTGGCTCATCCAGAATTTGCCCTTGACCACAGAGGCTTTTTATTCTACAAAGCATCCTTTGAACACATGGGCAAAAAATTTCCAGTGATTCTGTCTTCTCCTTCGGGTGATAGCTAACCAACTTATGTTGCTCTTACAACTAAGCAAGTCTTTAAATCTTGGTAGTGTGGTTAAAATGTCATTAATGTTTGGATTAAGGATTTTTTTATGTAGTAAAATTCTGTACAATTAATTTAATGCAAACAAATTAACTTGACGAGACAAGATGGCAAAAGGTAATAACTTTTATTGGCCAACTTCTGTGGGTGAGATAAGCTTTCAGCTAAATGGAGCTCTTCCTCAGCTTGAAATCTTCTCCCTCACTAACAGAACTTGGTCCAGTAAAAGATATTACCTCACCAACCTTGTCTAATGTCCTGGGACAGACATGGCTACAACTACAGTGCACACAAATTAATTTGGTGCCATGGCAGCCATTGTAGGACACAAAAGGGAAAAGTGTTATGTGGTTGAAGCTGGAAAGAGCAAAGTCTGTTTGGAGCCAGACCTTAATGACCACTGACCACTTTCTAAAATTTAACCCATTTGACAAGGAAGTGAAACAAGGAAGCAATGAAACAGAAGCCAGAAAAATATAGCACAGGTTGAGCAAGGAAAAGAGCCTGATTGAGAGAAGAGTTATTTATTTATGCATTAAAAGCACACTCCTGAATCCCCATTTCTCAAGCCAAAAATGCTGGTAAATATTCCACAGATGTTCGTGCATTTTCACATATAAACAACCAAGTCAAGAAACATCTTCAGGGTAAGTATCTTAGTATTAACCACCTGCTTGTTTAGTTCTTTAAAATGAACCTGAGCTAATCAATAATCCTACAGAAGAAGGCTGCTTCATATGGATACACATCACAGTGAATATACTGAATTCTTCGTTCCTCCAGCAACATACTATACATCAGAGCTATTCTGAGGGGAAGAATTAGTATATTGTAATTGATAGCTCCCTGGAGGTTGATACCTGCTTTCACCAGGATGTACTGTGATTCCAGTTCTTAGTATATACCAAAGAGAATACTTACAATGAGCACGAATTTGTGCCTGTGCATTCAATGAAAAAAAAATACTCATATGAAGAAAGAAAAAGAGAAAGAATCTACCATTTAAGGCACTGGAAACAAACTCATATAATAATTCAGAATTTTAAAGTGACAAAATGATAATGTTAAGATTAAGAGAAACTTTAGAAAGATGCCATCAGGCTTAAAGAGAAATCCCGTCTATATTTAATTACAGCTTCCTAATCTTCCACCTGTCACCCCACTTCTGCTGCTACGGAAACAAATCAAGGTTCTGCTTTCTCAAATGTACGGATAATTTTGTATTTCTTCTGCCTTCCTCAGTAACTTAATTTTTTTTTATTCTTTGTACAAAATTGTTTGACCTGACTCTCTCTCTATTCCTAAACTGCTTAACTGACATTTAGGACCTCAAGTTATTTAATTGCTAACTAGTGTTAAGAAATGCAAGTAAGAAATTCCATGCTTGTAGCTCTCACTTCTGCTGGGGCAAAAGTACTGTGTAGGTAGACTTTGCGCCACTGAAGTTGATAGGAGCTTTGCTACCATATTCAAGAGACAGGATCAAGCCCTTAGCACTGCAGCTGATGGAAGGGTGGGCCATAGCACCAGCAGGACTCTCCTCTACACTGGTGCTTGGACCAAGATGTTGTGGTGCTGAGGCTTGAAGAGCACCGGCTACTTAACTCAGTTCCTGCTTTGGGTACAGCCTTTTCTTTCATCACAGGACAGTGGGTGGAACAATCCCCCCAAATTTTTTTTCTCCTCAGTTCCATAGCAAGAAACAAGGGGAAGTGGGATCTTCCCTCCATGACAGAAAAGAGGAAGAGGTAGGGTGACCATATTTTCCTATGCTGAATGTAGGACACCTGGTAAAATTACTTGTATTCAAGCGAATCAATGGCAATCAAAACTATGCAATAAACATTTCAAACAAACTTCAAATTGACTGAGTCCTCTGTTGAAAATAAATACGGCACAATTGGACTCTTTTCATTTATCTTCTGATCTCGAAGGCTTTAGTGTTCAAACCAAGAGGGGTAACACAAACATATAACCCTGTACTATTACCTCTCACATACAGGGAGTGACTAACTGACCCAATCTTCCCTGCCTGGCACTCTTCCCCCCTCCATGCCTGGCTGGGCCCCCAGGATGGACCTGCATCTCCTAGTACCTGGCACCACATCTTCCCAAGGCAACACATGGGGGTATGCAGGGTCACATGTCCTCCTCCCCCAAATCCTATCAAGGTTCCCACCACAATGTAACCAGCAGCAATCTTGGGGGCAGGGGCAGAAGGGGAGGAAGGGATGCTCTGCTCAGTGTCTTTGCTGAGCTTATCCCTTCCACCCTCTGTGTTTGGAAGCAGTTTGTCTCTTCCTGCTTGCACTGTCAAAAGGCAGCTTACCTCTCCAGGGTGCTGCTGGCCACCATCTTAACCCAGCCTCTTGTGCCACATGGCTGCATCATGGGATGGAAGGGGGTAAGCCCCAAGGAGGCTTTGTGCACCAGGACCTAAGGAACCTGATTGCTCAGATCTGTTCAAGAAAATATCAACCTTCTTTGAACAAGATCTTCTGGGGAATGGACTGCACATGGGACTCAAGGGGCATGTCTACACAGCAGGGCTAAACACAAAATAAGCTATGCAACTTGAGCTACACTAATTATGTAGCTTAGGTTGAAATAGCTTATTTTGACATTTGGCGCTATCTACACAGCAGTTATTTTGAGACAGAGCACCCCCAACTTCTCTTACTCTTCATACAGTGCAGGTTACAGGAGTCGGAGTAAGCAATTCTCCAGCTCAACATTATTTTGACATTTTGTCAAAATAAATAACATCAATTATTCCAAAATCACACTACTGTGTAGACATAGCCAAGATGAGCAACTCACAAGGATCTTATATAGAACTATTATCTTTTGTTAAAAAAAAAGATCAACATTTCTACTAACAAACTGGTACATTAGCTGAATATTTTAAAAAACAACTGTTGCAGTGATTTTTCTTCAATGCCAGATTTTTATCCTAATCAGTGAATAAAATGATTAATGTAGGGAATATGTGCTAAATGGAACAATTTACTGCTCCCATACTAATTACATTTGTGTACACTGAACCAGATTTCTCACCTGCTGGTCCAGTCATAAATAATCCTTTTGTGATTGCCTTGTGTTTGTGTCATTGTTTACTTGAGTTATAGAACCATATGCAAATCTGGAAATCTTTCTTTCACAATATTCTTGTCCAACTCATACTAACTTACAGGTAAACCTAGTTTCACAAGGCATACCAGCACCGGTCGACAAAAGCTTCCTTGTCAACCGCGGCACGTCTAGACTGCCCCGATCTGCCGACAAACAGCTGATCATCAGCTGGTCGGCAGAGTGTGGCAGCCATTTAAATTTAAATGAAGCCGCAATTATTTAAATCGTGGTTTCATTTCCCTATGCCGGGTAGCCTAATCTACATGCCTCTGTTGCCAGAGGCATGTAGTCTAGACATACCCCTTAGTGAGTATAATGAAAACTACAAATACTGCAAATAGTAAATACTTTGTTGAGATAATACCCGTTTTTCAATACAATACAGCAATTATACTGTGTACATACATTCCCATGCTTCCATGTTATATGAACCAAACTAGGGATGTAAGCAACTAATCGACTAGTCAACTATCTGGTAAGTCCCAGGTCACTGCATCTCTTAATACATTTAAGAAGGCAGAGCAGCAGCGGTGTTAGCTAACCCCACTGCAGCTCCCCTGCTGATCAACTATTTGATGGAAATTCCATCCACTAGTTGATTAAACTAAATGTAATGTCCCTAAACCAAATGTATACACACACTGCATATTAGTATAGCCTTGCAAGGAACCTCTCACATCATAAACTAGTTTTCTTATGCATAAGGATAACAAGTTTAAAAAAGTTCTGCCTTTTCAGAGGCTAGGGGTGATGCTCATATATATATCATTCATAAACTCTTACACATTAATTTATCGATAGAAACACTTTTGATCAGAGTGTGCATATAGATTAGAGAGAAATCTATCATTTTATTCATGCTCAAAAGACTGCTTTCTAACAGCCATACTATTTTTCCTCTTATTTGACCGTTTACCTCAGTCAGTCTCTGACGTGACCCTTGTTAAAAACTTTAACAAGGTTTTAACCAGAGTGGTTAAAAAAATCTGTCTACTTCCTCTGTAGAGGCAAAGGCATAACTAAAATACTACAGTCTCTTTTACTCTCAGTATAAGCTCACCATGTTCATTTGAGTGTGAGACGCATACTAATTGCCCGTTTCTCTCAATCCATTCAGACTATTATACAAGCCATCAATAATGAAACAGGATATAAAAACTTCTAATTCTGCCCTTCTTAGCAGCCTTTACCTGCTTGAGAAAGGTTACAGAGAGTGTCAGAAGGTCACATAAGCTATATTTGTATCAATTTAAAAAGGAATTGAAGGCAGGAGAGTCAGACATGGACAATCCCAAGAGGAAAGAAATCAATGGACAGTACTAGACCTAGCTAAACTTTATCCTGAGAACAGGTGGAAGTGGCACTGGTGAAATGAATGGAGACAGACTGAGCCTTGGATGTGACATCTGCTTCCTATTACTGCGGCCCACAACCAGAGGTTTTGGGCAGGAACTACTCTTCATTACAGTACCGGTCAAATAAGAAGTCACAACCATAAAAAGCAACTGTTTTATTTTTTTAGATATTATGTCAACTAACAGACCTTTAGTTAAAACGTAAGGTGCAAAAATTTCCACTTCTAGAATTATAAAGCTGCAGTGGGGGGGAATTTTATTATACTTCACCTTGAAATTTTAAATACTGGCTCTGGGACTGCTAAGCATCTGGTGGAGAAACAGATTATATAGTATTTGAAATGTCCCCCATATTAACCATAGTTATTTGGGAGATACAATGATTACTTCAGATGAATTGTTTCTACTCTATTGCCAAGGCTGTGATTCAGATGATCAAGTAGCAATTTTCTAAATCAGAATTGGTTATGAGCTTGGTTTCATTATTAGATTTACTTCTTCTTAAAGCAAGCAGTATATGTTTTCCCTACATATTATTCTAAGTTTCCCTAATCAAACTTCTGGTATTCTCTTCTGCTCTCAGAATGAAAGATTTTAAAAGGAAGCTGCTCTCATCTTCCTATTCTGAAATGTCATATGTCAAATACCATTCCCCAGCATGCTTGTATAACCTATTTCACATTAAGGTTTTTGACTAAAAGCAGTAGTTCTGAATTTCCTTGACTACCATCATGATGAAAATTGCCTCCTAACCGATTCTACAAGTATGTGAAATGCTTAGCCTTTGGAGATGGTTCAGGTATGCTGTATAATACTAGAACTCAATATCAGACAAAAACCAGCTTTCAATGCACTTTAATACTGAGGCATAAAGTACAAGAGGAGAACTTACTCTGAAACAGTGTCTGATTTAAAAAAAGGAGTCTGTGCATGCATATGCATTTATTACAAAGGTCACTGTCAATCCATTACACACCTGCTCAATAGATTTTAGATCCACTTGTGAATATACTAGATTTTCACATATACTTGTAATAAAAGTGTGGAATAATTATGTGGAATTACGGCTGCTTTCCTGCTCCATCACCCAATCAGGTCCTATTTATATTTTGTTTTAATATTAAACACTAAAGTTATTGCTCTTCATACAACATCATTGAGAGATGGAATTTTTGGATGTCATATAACCCTAGTACTACTACTAGGTTACAGATGGTTTAATCTTTCAGAACATTTGCATGTCTGAGAAAAAAAATGAACTTTAATCCAAAACATTATTTTACACATGCAATTTATATTTAGAACTCTGAATTTATACATACAAATTGAGATGAAGATCTCCTAACACCATGCTCAGCAAAAACAAAGTTTAGATAAAAATTTCAAAAGTGCTTAAATGACACAGGGACCCAAATCTTGTTGACTTTCAATGACTTACGCTCCCAAATCCCTTAGGTGCTTTTGGAAATGTTGCACTTCAACTTTCCTTCTAATACTATGCTGATTCCTAATAGTTACTGGCAAAATACATTCTAAGATTCCTCTAATACAATTACAGTGGTGTCCTTCAAAAATTTTATTTCTTCCCTATTTCCCCATGGAACAAGTGAGGAAAATTTTCAAAGTTTTGCCTACTTCTGTCAGGGACAGATTGAACCAAGGCATCCAGGAGGCTCAAAAGCTAGCAAGTGCCAACCTGCTACCTACTGATTTCCAAAGGTTTCTAGAAGAGAAATGGAATCTGGATAGAGGACTCCAGTCCTAAATGCTGAATGCCCAAATGCTGGCCAGCCAGCTTTGTTCACAGCTTCTATTTAAGTTAGCACAAAAACCAGAAGTTGTCCATGCAACTGGGTTTTACCTTTTTAGGGCTACTTCTCCTCTAAGATCTGCTTATACTGATCTCCTGGTAACCTGATCCTGCCTGCATCCAGACACCTTACTCCTGATTTTCTCTCCGGCCTGTCTTGGACCTGTCGTATCTGATCCAGCTTGTCAATTCCTGCTCCAACACTATTTGATAACTGCAGAACAAGCTATGTGGAGAAGCTCAAACATCACTGATGCCACAAGATCAGCAGGACTCCCGTGCCATTTAATGGAGCAATATTGACTAGAAATTCTAAAGGGCAGCATCTTGTGAGACACCTTGAAACTTTTTTCAAGGCCAAGGAGAGAATTCTGGCTGTATTATATATCTGCCCTAAGTCTGACCAGACTGACACGGGACAATTTGTTTTTCCCATCCCAAACCCATTCTAGCTTGTCCATTCTCCCAACCAAGATCTCAAAAATCTTAGGAATGTTCTTTAGTTACATCTACACTACAGGAGTGTACAAGTGCCCACACTAGCTCTTATGAAGCTAGTATGAGTATTAATAGTAGTATAGCTGCAGAAGCACAGAAGGAAGTAGTGAAGGCTCATCTGAGGCACACTGAATATATACCCACTTGTTTGTACTCATGTACACAAGCAGGAGAATCACACGCATACCTTGTAGTGTAAATGTAGCTTTCGCTGGGTCCAGGGAAAGGAGAAATGCTGCCACACAAGCCTCTAGACCAGGGGTGGGCAAAAAGGCCTCCATGGGCTGGATCCTGCTGCTCCCCTGTCCCCAGGATAATTAGGGCCTAGGGGCAGGGGAGCGCGCGCAAAGCCTTCTCTGCTCTGCCCCCACCCTTCAAAGTGCTGTGCTCTGCTCACAGGGTGGGGACAGAGCAGAGAAGGCTTTGCATGCTCTCCTGCCCCCAGGCCTTAATTGGCTTGGGGGAGCACACGAAGCCTCCTCCCGCCTTGCCAGGACCACGTGGTGCTTTGAAGCACCGCACGCTGCTCGCAGGGCTGGGGGGAGAGCGGAGGAGGCTTTGATGATTGGCCTGGGGGCAGGGAGCATGCCAAGACTCTTCCAGGGCATGGGTGCCTAGTGGGAAGGGGGGGCAAAGGGGCTCCCCTACCCCCAGACATCCCTGCTTAGGCCCCACCCCTTCCTGTTTAGGCACAGGGCAACTTCAAAAATTTGTGAAGTGACCCCCGGGTAAAAATTATTGCCCACCACTACTCTAGACCCACCCCCCTGCACATTGGAGAGAGTGTGCACCCATGATCCCTACTGCAAGCCAATCTCATATGTGCACTTAGGCCCAGTATTTGCATTATTCCAGATACCTCTTGAGGAAGTCATATGACAGCATCAGGAACATCAGATAAATGGAGGTAGTCTGATAATTATCTTGCCTAAATCCGACCAATTTGGAAATGCAGTAAAACTCAGATCCAAAAGTTCTGTGTTGCTCAATATTTCCATCTTGCACTAATGCTGATATAACTAATCAACACAAGCATATACTCTTGATTTATTAAATCAATGTTTATTGGATTCCTACATGGCCCATTTAAAACCCAGTACCTGATGTACTGCTCTCTACAATTTACTGTCTCAGAACAGCAAATTTGTAGAATTGTTAATATTTCTGAGCTACAAAAAATGCTCATTTCTTGTTTTATTTTAATGTTTTGTCACTAGAAATCAGTATAAAGAAAGAATAAGTCACTTTGGGGCAACATTATTTACAAGTTCACTATGATTTTTGCTTTGTGAATATTTACTTATAATTGCTGAAGAGGGATTTCTGGAGTGTTAGGATTTTGATAGACTTCTGGTATAGTAAATCTACCCTTTCCAATATCCTATTGTGATGCTGAAAGATACAGCAGAGTCATTACAAAGCAAGGAAAATATTACCCTGCTTTGGAGGGACCTTGCCACTGGCTGGAAAGCTACCTAGCTAAGTCAAAATCTTGCTCCCACTGAAGTCTATGGGAGTTTTGCCAGTGATTTCAAAGGAAGATGAAGGATTGGGCACCTGATGTTGTCCTGTGATTGGAAGACACTTTTTAATCAAGACAGACTTGATCTCTGCAGCTTGCCTTGAAAAATTTGAACTCTCGGATCTTTTGGCATCAGAGAGAAGTTGCCTTTTGAAACTAAGACTATGCAGTCAAGTAATTGGATAAAATGGCTGGCAATTAAGGAAAAGCATGAAAAAATTGAAGTTCATGTAAGAGTTTCATTCTTTATTTGATCAAAACAATAAGTGAAGGAAGGCTCTAGACTGCAAAAGCACCTTTATCGAAACAAAAGGGCAAGGTGTGTAGGTAACGGGGAATTGAACACTGTAGTTCCTGTAATTCAGCAACATACTCCAGTATGCTTTGGGAAGGATCATTGCAGAAAAGTAACTGGTCACATATAATTAATTCCTTTAAAGAGAAACTATTCTTGTTTCTGGAAATATCAAGGTTCTTAAATAAAATTCAATCTAATACATAAACAAAGTTGAAAATAATCTGAGCCATGGGATTTTATATTATCCTAGTTACATTTATTTCAACAGATCATTTATTTATGTTGCCAAAAAATCCAGATGCTTTCAATTTTAATTGCTAGTTTATTTCCTTGAAGGCATTTGAAATTACTTTTCTAGACTTCCCAGTGTGACAACTGTTTTTTTACTAAAAAATATTTGCCCAGTAATGGTAGAACTAGTAGACTCCTTTCACTATTAACAACGAATATGCTCAATCATAATTAGTTTAATTCCAGCAACACATTTCACCTGAAATCCTTCTAGGCACCTTCCTCTGACATTGTTAAGTCCTGTTTCATGTAATTAAACTGGAGCAAACTGCTATATTTGTATAGCTATTACAGTGCAATTTTAATTGAAAAAGCCATACAAAGGAATGCTACATAAAGGCATTTTGAGTTTGTCTGAAGTCCTGTATAGAACTGTATCTCATAAGCCATAATTTAATTCATTATTGGTCTTATAATTATACAATAATTTTGATAAAGAGTAGTTAACAGAAATACTTAGACTGTAAAAAGGTATGATCATTCAAGACATATACAGAAACAGCTTTCAATTTGTTGATAATACTTACGATATGTAGCTCTAAATAGTCTCCAAGCCCCGTAGAACTGTCTACTCGTACCAAAACTGCTTCTTTTTGAACAGTGCTAAACCCTATTGCCAGTCTGTCAGCACGAGTGCTTGGCCGATCATTAGGAGGCCACGTGTATGTGATTTGTCCACCACCTTTGCTAAAGATATATGTTGTTCCTGCTGTAAAACAGAAATAAAACCATTTAGTTCATTTGCACCAGTGCCAAACTGCACGGCAAAACATGTGCTCTATAACAATCAAAATGTTCTCTTTAGAGAAAAATGAACTGTTGAAGCAAAGCAAAAACTGTCACAGTTTGGAAGGATCTTAAAAATTGGTCAGCAAAAAATTTTTACAGCAAACTAAATTTTTTTTATACAGTAGTCCATGCAGAGTACAATATAACTGCACACCATTCTAAGGACCATGGACCTGATTCAGGAAGGCATCCCAATTCAAAAATTCATTTAATCAAGTGCTTAAAGTTAAGCTCATGCTTAAATGACTTCTTGATTCTTCCTAAATCAGAACTTAGATGGAGAAGAGAACACATAAGGCAGTTATTTCATGACTGATTAAACATGCAACACTTTATAACCACCTCGGCAGTGAAAATGGCAAGCAAGATATCATGGGTCATCCTACACAGTGAACCAAAATGTAACATACATTCAGATACAACGTTTATGAGTATAGCTTTTATCATCTTGTGACAGGTAAGATGGAAGGGCAGCAATGTGCCTCTTAATGAATACTCAATCTATTCAAGCACTGTCAAGTTATTTGCAGTAATCAATAATATATTAAGTTCCAGTAATTAGGAGAGTTCCCAATGGCAGAAAGCTTTTCATGTTATTCACAATAACAAATATGATCTTATAAAATCTAGGTACTGTATGAAACAAATCTTAGGGTTCTATAAAGAGACATGTTTAAAGGGCTCACATTTAACTTCATCACCATTTGCACATTTTCTATGATCTAACATCACAGAGATTGGGCCAAAAGAAATCAGATGAGGTTCAAAAGGTTCACTTAGGACAGAAGAGTCCCAAGCACTGCTACAGGCTGTGGACCAACTGTCTAAGATTCAGCTCTGCAGAAAAGGACCTGGGGATTAAAGTGGGTGAGAAGCTGGGTATGAGCCAAGAGTGTGCTCTTGTAGCCAAGAAGGCTAACGGCATATTGGGGTGCATTAGTAGCAGCATTGCCAGCAGAACTAGAGAAGTGATTATTCCCCTTTATTCTACATTGGTAAGGCTACATCTGCAATAACGTGTCTGTTTCTGGGGCCCCTCCATTACAGAAAGGATGTGGATGCATTGGAGAGTGTCCAACGGAGGGCAACCAAAATAATTAGGGCACTGGAGCACATGACTTCTGAGGATAGTCTGGGGGATTTGGTCTACAGAAGAGAAGAGTGAGGGGGCATTTAATAGCAGTCTTCAACTACCTGAAATGGGGGATTCTAAGAGGATGGAGAGCAGCTGTTCTCAGATGACAGAATGTGGAGCAATCGTCTCAAGCTGAAGTGGTAGAGGTTTAGGTTTGATATTAGGAAAAACTATTTAATTAGGAGGAAGCACTGGAATGGGTTACCGAGGGAGGTGGTGGAATCTTCATCTCTAAAGGTTTAAGTCCTGGCTTGACAAAGCCCTGGCAGGGATGATTTACTTGGGATTTGTCCTGCTTTTAGCAGTGGGTTGGGCTCAATGGCTCTCTGAGGTCTCTTCCAACCCTATGATTCTATGAACATGGCTTCTTACCTAAAGGTTTTGAATTTTAAAAAGCATATCCTTAAAACAGTGCCCAGTGTGACAGCTGTACATTTGATCTCTGATGTACAATACAATGAGACTCAGAAGCAGTCTTATTCTGAATATGGAACAGGAACTTCATAAGCCTTATACAAACTGAACACTTTCCTATAGCACTGTGACAAGATGGAATTATTCTATTCATGTTTTGTTGTTCAGAAATATATTGTAATTTCATTTTTTCCCTCTTTTCCTTTTGTATAGCTAAGGAAATACCACAGAAAAAGTTCTCTGAACATTCACTGAAATTTAAATGGAGGAAATAGTATGAGATGTAAATGATAAGTGTTATATGGCTAAATGTCTATTCAAATTGCCAAGAACCCTGCCCTCTTAATCTAGAAAGCTTTGCCTGAGATCTCAAAGAAACTGAGCTACATTTGCCTTTTAAGCATGTTTCATGTTCAATTCTGACAACTTATCTGCTAGTATTACCAATCATTAATTAATTTTGCAGTTATGTGGCTCCTGTCAATTTTATTTCCTGTTTTGTGCCAGGGTCTTGAAAAAAATGTTAAATACACTTCACATCAATAATTCTGTCAGACTGCTCTGAGAATCAAAATCTCTCTTGATGGCAAGTTGCCAACTGGCATCTGGTGCAAGGAAACCTGTCAGCACCCTTTGGCAGGGAGTATGTGTGAAGGTGCTGTTTACACTTCAAGTCAAGTCATAGTTCTGTACTATTCATGTGCAATATAGACAGCACACTCAAGTTTTAGGCAGTCACAAAGGTGCTTACAGATGGCCATGGGCCTAGAGTATCTTGGAGAGAAATCTGACAAACAGCAAGAAATCTGATTTTATCACCTACCATGCTCAGTAACTGCTGTAAACTTTTTTGGAATAGCAGACAGGGATAGCTGCATCCCTAAAGACTGATTATATGGGTACTGCAACTTCTGGTGGCAGGGCAGGTTTTAGGCCGATTCGCCCGATTCCCCTGAATCGGGCCCCGCGCCCTAAACCCAGAAGTGTGCCAGGCGCGCTGCGGGAGGAGTGCAGCGGCCCCGGAGGAGGAGCGCCGTGGGAGGGGGAGTCAGCCCCTGGGTTTGGCTGGAAGGCGGGACTTTGCCCTGCAGCTGGGGATTTAAAGGGGCCGTGACTTGTGCTGGTGTTTGTTTGTTTGTTTTTGCTCAACCAAAATTAATTTGTGTGAGATTTTTTTTTTTTTGCTCAACAAAAAAATCCCGGCTGCCAGGGCCCCGTCGAAACAGTTTGAATTGGGCCCCGCACTTTCTAAAGTCGGCCTGTCTGGTGGTACAAAAGCACCTGTTTATGGCATTAGCATTAACACCTAACAACGTATTGATTCATACAGTTCAGATAGCCATATCGCAGCCATATAGCAAGGATTAGCCCCAGGAGAGCTGCTGCCAATATATTTAGCTGTGTCTCCACAGGAATGGTTATTTGCAGCTCCCGTTGGCTGTGGATCACTGCTCCCAGTCAATGAAAGTTGCGGGAAGCAACATGGAGAGAACACCATTTTCTGCTGCTCCCATTGTCTGGGAGCAGCGATCCGCAGCCAATGAGCGCTGCAGCCACCCTTATCTGCAGAGGAACAGGTGAATACAGTGGTGGCACCCTACCAAGGACGAACCCTGGCAAACTGGATCTGGTCCACAGCCAGTATTTGCCACATTAATTCACCAAGGCTACGTCTACACTATAAGGTTTTTGCGCAAAAACCCACGGAGCGGCCACACCTCAAGCGTGTTTTTTCCTTCTACGAGGCATAACTCCTTTTTGCACTATAACTCTTGCACAAAAAGGTATGTGTGGATGCTCTGTGGGGGTTTCTCGCACAAGAAGAGCCTATCAGAAAAAGCACAGGTGCTCTGATGGCCATTCTGTCAATGGAAATCAGAGCTTTCTTGCGCAAGAGCATCCATGCAGCGTGGACACTCTCTTGCGCAAAAGCACATCGCAAAAGCAATGCGCTTTGAGGTGTGGATGCAATTTTGTGCAAGAAGTTTTTGCACAAGAACTCTTCCGCAGAAGATTTCTTGCACAAAAACCCTGCAGTGTAGACATAGCCTAAAGGATTGCTTACACTACAGAGAAGATCAAAGCTGGTGCAGTCAATCTTCTGTGGTTTGAATTATTGGGTCTAGTGAAGACACACTAGTTCAAACTGAGAGGGCACTCCCGTCAGCACCAGTAGTCCTGCACCTCATGAGGAGTAAGGAAGTCAACAGAAGCATGTGCTCCCGTCAACTTCCCACTTTATGGGCAACGCCAAAACAATTTAAGATATTTCAACTCCAGCTACATAAACAATATAGCTGGAGTTGCATACCTTAAATCAGCTTTCCCTGTTAGTGTAGGCCAGGCCCAAAGGATGGGATTTACTCTCAATCCTGTATTATTGAGAGCCAAACCAAAAGCTCTTTGAAGTCACAGTCTTTTCACCAACTTCACTGGACTTTGGATCAGGTCTTGAATGAGGCTCCTATAAAAAGCAGCATAAGTAAGGAACATAATTCTGTACAGTTCAGTGCTATTGAGGATACTGTTGGAACAGTACAAATATATTAAGGGGGGATAATTTCCCTCTCGTTGGTTATAACATATTTGCTATCTGAAGACTGAAAAAAGTGAAGTAAAGTGCACCTGCTAAATGACAGTGGAGTCCTTTGTCCATAATGCACACAATGGCCCCAAACCAAGTCCCTGAACCTAAACACCTCCAGACACTGAAAAAACCTTAAAAATAACGAATAATCCTACAGCAAACTTTGGGTATGTCTACACTAGCCCCCTAGTTCGAACTAGGGAAGCTAATGAGGGCGACCGAAATTGCAAATGAAGCACGGGATTTAAATATCCCGCGCTTCATTAGCATGTTCCCGGGCAGTCGCCATTTGGGAATTGACTAGCCCGGAATAACTGCCCACGTCTACACGCGGCAGTGAAATGGGAGTTCGAAGTAAAACCCTAACTCAAATTAGCTGTTATTCCTCCTGGAATGAGGTTTAACAAACAGCTAATTCGAGTTAGGGCTTTACTTCGAACTCCCGTTTCACTGCCGCGTGTAGACGCGGGCAGTTATTCTGGGCTAGTCAATTTCCAAAATGGCGACCGCCCGGGAACATGCTAATGAAGCGCGGGATATTTAAATCCCGTGCTTTATTTGCAATTTCGGTTGCCCTCATTAGCTTCCCTAGTTCAAACTTGGGAGCTAGTGTAGACACCCTCAGAGACTAACAAAACAAATGTAAATGGTATCATGAGCTTTTGTGGGCACAACCCACTTCTACTGACTACACAGCTACCCCTCTGAAACCTCCACACACTGACATTCTTATCTAGACTGGATCTGTGTAGTACAAGCCCTCCTCTATTCAGAGGGGTAGTAGTGTGGTCTAAAAAAGTGGATCTGCTATTCTTCGTGTGCAACTTATAAAAAGGCAGTTCTATCCAATAAACTAGTGAACAATTCAGCCCACACTACTTTTGCAGTGACGTCAAGGTTAATGTTAGAAGTGCATAAATCATTGTACAGTAGACTTCCGATAATTTGGAACCTTTGGGACCTAGGTGGTGCCGGATTATTGGATATGCCGGACTATCAGGAGGTACTATAGGCTGTTTTTATATATATATCTATATATAGATATATATACACACACACACACACACACACACACACACACACACAGAGTATATACTGTAAATAAAATGTTTTTAACTCTTTTTATTGTAGCACAAGCACTCTCCAGCGTCACACAATGACAGTGGCAGACTGACTCGGTCCTGTCCGGTTTCGCTTGGTTCAGCTGCTGCCGCTGCTGCCTTTTAACTCATATTTTGCCGAAGCTCACTCACTAGGCTCTCGCTATTTTGATGCCAGACTATCGGGAGTGCCATACAATTGGATGCCGGACTATTGGAGTTTTAAATTTACAAATTTGTCTTTTTGTAATTATTCGTTTATGTAAGCACATGCTTTCCCATTAGATCCTCCTATTTTCTCACTGCCCATCACTTTCATAGCCTTACATACTAACTGAACATTTGATAAGTTAATTAATCTGTATTAAAATCAGAACTGACTTTTTATAAGCTACACATGAAGTCATGTCACTTGAGTTTCCTATGTTAAATATGCCGTAACAGGCCATAACCTGAGAATAGGTCTTTATTGTCCAAGCTTTGTCAAATTATTAAAGCTACAAAATACTTAAGCAGTGGTTCCAAATCATCTTGTTTGCTATCAGATATATGCTAACATGTTTGGTTAGACTTTAAAGTGCTACCAGACTATTTGTTGTTTAAGTTTTTCCTGTTACAGACTAACTTGGCTACCCCTCTGAAGTAATAACTATGTTACTCATGGTTAACATAACCCCCTAAGCAACTTGGTTATACCAACCTAACCCCTGGTGTAGACAGTGCTATGTTGACTGGAAGGTTTCTACCATCAACATAGCTATCATCTCTTGGGGAGGTGAAGTACCTATATTAACAGGGGGAGCTCTACCGTCAGTATACATAGTGGGTTCAATAAATGCTTCAGGAGCACTGTAAGTATAGATGTAACCTATGCCTCCTTGATGTGGTACTTTGTCTCCCTCTAGAGGTACATAGCAAACTCATAAATCTGTAGCTGAGCTATTGCTTTAACTAAGAGCTGTCTGGCTTTGCTCATGCAGTGAAGGCTCATACATTTAGGTCCAGATGTTCCCAAGTTCAATTCCATCTGCTGATAATTGGGGTCTGCTGGCATTACATAAGCAAGCCCTCAGATATATTCAAAAATAACTGAAGAAAACTAGTTCATTTTCCCCACAAAGACTTTTATGCTGCCTGACAAAACGTAAGTTTCTTTGCTATTGTTTCAACAGAACACCACTGAAAAATAATTAGGTTACTTGTTCTTTCAGTGTATGGCATTGCTTTGTTTGGGACTCATCAGCACTCAAAGCAGTGGAATTAGATTGTCATGAGCAGTGATACTCTCTCCATGGTACTCTCTCCAAGTTGGTAACAAGCAGCTTGCAGCTCTTAGCTGTATAATATACCATACCATTTTTTGTATACTCGTGAATCAGTAAAGAGAGTTTAGAAAAAATAAGTACCCATAGAATTATTTGAAATTCTCAACCTTGAAAATGTGGTTCCGATGGTAAAAAAAAGCCACCAGTGGTCAGAAACAGTAATGGCTTTACAAGTCTCAAGTCCTCCTTTACAAAATTCATCTTTCTGAACAATTGTTTAATTTCAGTATCACCTGGCAGCAAATAAAGGAGTATCTGCTCACCCATATAGCATTAAATGAATACACATTGTTTCATATCCATTTCCTGTATCTGTTATGTATACAACTGCAAAGCTTTTTAATATTTATTTCCAACATAGAATATGGTACATATTAATGTTTCATTTAAATCAAACATCATATTTGTATGCTTTTTACTTTCTTCACGTTCATCTAAATTTTGTTAACATTTTTTGCATTTTACTTTTCTTTACTGTTTTCCCCCATGTAATTTTGGTATGCTAATGTTTACATTCTCCACTAAAATGACTGTGTGAGATGTTCAGTTAGGCCAAATGGTAGTATTGACCTGTGGAATTAGTTACATTAAAATGTACCATAGATGGTCTCAAAATTCAAACACATAAAACTCAATGGCAACACTGCATTTTGTTATTTTAATAAAAAAGTGAAGTGCTGTTTAACTAAGTGCTGTAAAAATAATCAGGTGTAGCCAATGCTGGCTGCAACAGAAAAAGGGGTCAGTTGTCTTATATACAGCATTTTCCTTCAGTATTACACCTTAACAGTACTTTTGATACTTTTGGGCCAGATTGTGAAGCCTTTTACTCCCACGGGTGAACAATTACTTGCATGAGTAATCCCATTGAATTCAATGTGCATATTTGCTCAATTTATAATTCAGCAAGGAGAGTAAGCGTTCCACAAAAATGCCCACATAGGGCTTATTTTACAGGCATGATTAATGCTGTGGCAATTGAACCACTGAAGGTGGATTTAGCGGATTTTGTGATCAGAACACGATGAATAAGGGGAGTCAACCAAAGTGTTTCTCCTGTCAATACAGCACAGTATGGACTAGGGATGTTAAAAATCGTGTAATAGGATTTTCAGCGGTTACACAGTAACCCACCCTTTAGGCTCTGCAGACTCCTCAGCGAAGCCTCCCTGGGAGCAGGGCTGCCAGCCTTTACCCGCCCATCTCCCAGAGATGAAGATTCACTGCCCTGCTGCAGCAAAGCTGCCTCCTTGGGAGTCTGAGTCTAACCTATACCATTACATTCTTAAATCTCTTGTGTGGACCCTGTGTTAAGCATACCTAAGCTACGTTGACTTGTATTACACTGCAAGCATAACTCAAATTGTGCAGCTTAGATTAACTTGAACCTGTAGCATAGGCCTGCCAAAACACATCTACACAAGTATTATAGCAGACTAGTCATGTTAGTTCTGGCAGCAGCTGCACAAGAGTCTTCATTTTAATTCTATTTTTCATATGCTCATAATCTTGGAGGAGACATTTTCATGGTTGGTTTCTAGCCAAAGCTGAAGTTTGGGGAAAGTTTAGGCTTAATGTCCAAAATTGCTTTTACCATTTCAAAAAAGTATCTTCCTATTTTTAAATATAGCTATAAGCAAAGCATAGCTGAACTCAGACATGAACATAGCATGATATAGCCCTCATTAAGGATGAGAGCCTTTCTTTAGAGGCATGAATTTAAAAATAAACAGGTAAACATGATTGAAAAATCTCAGAATTTTGATTAGATATCTGAAGAATGTAACAGAGCTGAATTATTAATCATTGAATACAGGACTGCAAGTTTGCAGTGTGTTTTATAAATTCCTCCTTTCCATCAATAATGCCATTGATGGTTCCATCCCCATCATCTCCCCCCTCCCCCCCCAATTTTTATTGGTCTTGTCTTGACTTTACTTATTTGGTCGCTCTTAGGACCTAAACTGTACAATGCTGATCACATCTTGGGAGAAGCTGAAGGCAGTGAATAAGACATCCTCCCAGCCACAATAACTTAACAATCTAAGGGCCTATGTGATGTTACATGCTCCTATGAAGTGCTGAGCACCCATAGCTACCACTGGAAGCAATGGCCTAAACCTTATGGTTCCTATTCAAGATGCCCCCATGTTAAGAGTGTAAGTGTCAATACAACATTCAGGTCTGTAGTTTTGCCTGAGACAGTTCTGTAAGTTCTACTTGCTTGTTTGGGTTTTGATACGCACACATATTTACTGGTATGCGTGAACAAAGGGATTCTTACCAAGAACAAAGACACTGTAAATGTTGCTTTTGGCTGAACCAAATGGACTTGTTAGTATAACAATTGCTCCTATTTGTTTTTGAAGTATTACTAGGGATGGTGGGAATTTAAAATATGAGCACACACTTGAAGATTGCCTCAATTCCTTATCTCAAAGTGAAATCAAGAAACCAGTCAGGAGGGGCAAAGGGGGTATAGAAGGGAAGGTAAAATACCAAAAGACTAAAAAAATGCTTCCCCTGACTGGAATACAGCCTCACTCTGCCATTCCCACAGGGTACAAATGGGTGGGAATGAAGACCCCAGCCTAACAACCCAGTAAACTGAAACATAACATGTCCATCATTTTTAAGAGGTGGGACTGTGAGCCTGCATCTCAATTATAATTATGTTTGTTGAGGAGGGGAGCGGGGAAAAAAGCACTGGGAAACACAGAACCCCAATGGATTGCCTACGGTTTGCCCACCACTGGGGTCCCTTCCTGCTCTCATCCCACACTTTTAACTATCCAGCCTTGGATTTACATATCTTTTCTACATTGGAATGTAACTATATAGTGCTGACAGTACCCTGGAAAATGTCAAGGACACTGAACTCGCATGAGCCACATCTTGAGGTCCATATTCCATTTTTATTCAGTCCTCACTGAATTCACACTGATTTCTCTGACTTCAGGGATAGGGTGGGATGTTAGAGGGCTTTCTTTTCATCTTCTCCTCCTGGTTCTTGTCACACTTAGGGTTTGTCTAGACTGCATCCCTCTGTCAAGAGAGAGGTTTACAGGATCTGCAAGAAGGTTTACAGGATCTGTCGAAAAAGGCTTTCTTTCTCGACAGATCCCCCTCTAGACTGCCGCTTTTTGCCGACAAAGTGCCGAGTCGGCAAAACATGGTGGCCATTTTTATGCAAATTAGGCACGGGATATTTAAATCCCTGCCTCATTTGCAATGTCGACCTGCCTAATCTGCATCCCTCTGTCGGCAGAGGGATACAGTCTACACATACAGAAACCATTCAAGATTATGGGTAAGTGGCCAAATAATACCTCTGTCATAGGAGGGAAAAGAAAAAAAGAAAGCCATAAGTAACAACAAACCTTATTGCCAATGTGTTTATTCAGACCCTGATTTTTTAATGTCTAGCAAAGTTATGAATTTAAATGAATCTTTTGAAGGTGTTGTGCTGAGTTTTGAGGACAAAGACTGAGTGGCCAGAGATAAGGATATTAAATTGTGATTATCTGGCTAATCATGAAGCTGATATAATTTGTATCACTCCACAATTAGTCGATAAGAACTGCTCTGCAGAGCTTCAGGAACCGACTTGAGCTGGGACTAAGAAGTCCAGGCTTGTGCCGGATCTGGGAGCCACCCATGCTGTGGCTCTGCATTTTAACTACATTTGAAAGAAGAGGTGCAGCATCTGAGACTAGTGTGAGCTGTGACGCCTCGTGCTGAATCCAGCAGCCCCTGTTTGCGGCAGACAGCCCTTGCATCTGATGCTCTGACAGAGTCTTGTGGCACTTGGAGTTGATGTGTCCTACTCTGTGAGAAGCTTGCTTCTCATGATAAACTTGGAGAGGTTAGAGGTGTGGGGGTTGTTGCCCAAAAAGGGATTTGGGCAAGTTTTTCTCCCCAGGATGTGGATTTATGATTTATTATTACTACAATCTATAACCCCCTCCTGCCATCACCCTCAGCTTAGGGTTTTTCCCCCTTCTCCTTTTCCACCTCTAACTGGAAGAGTGTGAAGGGGCCTTGAATAATTCATTGAAATGCGTTAGCTACTTATGCTCAGCTAAATAATCTGTTTCACCTTGTATTTGGCTGTGACACTATACATGCCTCTCCCAGACATAAAGAGCTCTGAGTTTTGTCTCACCAACAGAAGTAGTCCATCAAGCAATTACTTCATCCACTTTTGTCTATAATATCCTGGGACCAACACAACTACTACAACACTGCACATAATAAAGTAATATCATACTGTTTGGAACCTATATGGAAGTCATATGTTAAGAAAATGGTCTATTTCTAAAACCAGAGACTGTTATAAATGCCACATTGCAGTCAACATGAAAAATTCTAGTCCATTATATTTCTATTAAAGGCAACAAGAATAAAACACACCTTTCTCTGAGAGTTTGCCAAGCAGTCAGATGGAAATTAAAAGTCAAATATCTATAAATACGAGTGCATTTTATTCCTCCTACAATCTTGTCAACAAATAATTTGTTAAGAATAAATTTCTTGAACAATTTCTACAGAGGAGGAAATTGTACTTTTGGGCAAGTGCATAATAAGACTATGAGAAGAAAAATCTTTTAGGAAGGATACTACATAAAGACATCTATCAGACTCAAGGATTAAATTGGGAAAATTAAATATGCTTTTAAAGATGAATAGGACTGTTACAGCCTCAAATTCTTCTTGCATTAGAAACAGTTACAGCTTCCTAGTGGTTTTTTTTTTTACCTCCTGCCACAGTAAACTGCATTACTATAAATGACAATTGCATTTGTGGGACTAGAGGAATACATAGTCCACTGATTTATTTTTTCATGGTTTATTATTTCTGCCAGAAGCTCATAATGAAAACAGAATGTAGTTGAGAGGCAAGCTAGCTAAAGGGATTTGTAACAGGAATTAAGACTAGGATACCAGTTCAAATCCTACCCATGTTAACAGCAACCAACTGTTGTTACCATCTGTTGGTGGCTAATATAAAATGAGTTGATGGTCCTGGCTCACGAAGCTTGGAATCTCCAGATCCACCTGGCAAAATTTGGAAATTTTATAAGGTAAATAATTCTAGTTGAAGGAACTTTAAATCTCTTCTAGCAAAAGTAATGAAACTTGTAAATTGCACCCCCCCCAAACCCTCCCCCAAAACCTAGTCATGAATCAGCTTTTGCACAGAACTTGATACTAGAACTATCCAAATAATTGATTTTTCAGTTACCTATCCAAACAAGTAAGATCATTTCTAGTTTTCAATTTCAGACTTTGTAAAATAAAACCCTGAAGTAAAATTCAAAATTAAAAGCCATTTCAAATCAGAAAAATCAAATTTAAGTTTAATATAAAAATGAATTATTCCAGTGTTTCTTTTTTTTTTTTTTTTGCTCGCCCTCCCCCCGAACAAGACAATTTGGCAATTTTACATAAACTTCTGAAATATTTTGGGTCATTTCAAATGCACATTAAGTAAAAAGGAAAGTTGTCAGAAAAAAAATTTGCCTAGTTCTTTGTTATACAACACTAGTTCTGCCCAGACAGAAGGCTTATGTCAGAGATTCTGAAACCAAGGGGTTGTAAACTAAAACTGAACTTTCATTTCAGGTTCCTCATCGTTATATATTTATGTAGTGCCATAAATATGAATGGTGCTGTACAGATAAATATTTCCAAAAATGGGTGCCTAAAACTAAGCTGGTAAGTGCTTACTTAGGGTGCTTCTACACAGCGGGGCTTAATTTGAAATAAGGTACGTAAATTGAGCTATGTCAATTGCGTAGCTTATTTCAAAATTGGGAGCATTTACACAGTACTTATTTTGAAATAAAGCACTCTTCCTCCCACTTCCCTTACTCCTCGTACAATGAGGGTAACAGGAGTCAGAATAAGAAGTCCTCCAGCTTGACAGTATTGCGACATTATTTCAAAACAACTGTCTTCTGTGTAGACGTGGACTAAGCTATCTAGAAATAACGCTAGTTATTTCAAAAATAAACTTGCTGTTTAGACGTACTCTTAGTCACTAAACTAAGAGGCCTCATTTTCAAAAGGTGAGCTCCCACAGAAATTAATCCACTGAAATTAATGCGAGCTGCTGAATTATAAAGCACCTTGGAAAATCAGCCATCCTGTTATAATGCCTAAATAAGGATTTGGTAGATCAAAGTTTGAAAATGCTGACCTTACTTCATTCAACCTACCTTTGTATTGAGATTCTTTTTGCTTAAAGTATCTTTGTTTCTAAAGTTGAGGTCTTTATTATTTTTGTGTTTTGGAAACATGCTGAGTTCTGGTCTACACTAGAGACCCCTTATTTTGAAACAGGCAGAGCATCCACACTACCAAGCCTGTTATTTCAAAATAACGGGCTTGTTACTTCAAAATAGTGCTATTTCTCATGACAAGCAGGAGTTATTTTGAAATAGTGTTTAGGGGGTTATTATTTTAAAGTAAATTATTTCAAAATAATTTCCTAGTGTAGTCATGTCCTGAAATACTCTGCCTTATAATTACTATGACTATCTTTTTATAGCATTCCAATTACACACCTTTTAAAATGTCATTTGTATCATTTACTTTGCTAACATATAGAAGTGCTTCCCATATTTTATGATGTCTCCAGAGTAAATTAGTTTGAAGGGCTCTCAACTACTACCCTTCTTGGGAAAAAAAAAAGGATATAAAACATCACTTTGATTTTTCAAAGTGATGCTGAATGGAAGCGTGTTGTCCTCATTGAAAGCAGTGGTGCAAATATAGTAAGAAGGTCAAATGTTGGTTCAAGAGCAAGTAACAGTATTACTGGTAGCACATACATATCAGTGACAATGCCTCATCTTAGACAGTTTGCTGTGATGAATCTTCCTTTGAAAAAAGTTAGCTGTATCGTACATTGTATGGTGAAGGTTGCATTTGTTCCCTAGTGAGCATGATGAACAATCTAACCACACAATATTCTACCAGATATAGTGCTATACCTTCCTATCAACAATTAATAAGGTTAATAGATGAAGTAGGCTTGTAGTGTGAAGAACATTTCTGAACCTTTAATTGTAAGTGGACTCTCCACCTGGGAAATATGAATAGAAGGAGAGTGAATTCTGCAGAGTCTCTCTCGATCTTATTGTCACCTGAAAATGTGAAAACAACAACTTGTTTGCTTCTAACAAAAATAATTGGCAGGGATCTCAAATATTTGACCCACCACCCCACTTAAGTTCCCATGATGGAAAACAGAAGGTTTTATCAGTGAAGCAGCTGTGTAACTGCCAAGTGGGTCTCAGTGGCAGAGACCAGCACCATTGAGCAGGCTGTATATGGGCCACTGACTCCTTGATTATATAAATCTCTTGACTCGGATCACTTGAGGAAACGGTGTTGAGAGAGTATGGCTACAATTCCAGCCTTTTGACTGCAGCGTCGTGTCGCTGAGTTTCAGCCCTGTACATCTTCTGACACTTCATCTGCATAAATCCCAATAACTTTAGCTTTATGTGGGTGAAGTGAATTTCATTCTTTAAATGCATGTACACTCAGACATTAAATACATTGTATTAAGCTCTTTCAATCAAATGAAAAACATAGCAATTAGCTCATTTACTTATCTGCAAATGCATATTACTTTACATTTTCCAACAAAAACGCAAGTCATTCTCTGAGGTTACCAGCTGTAATAATTTAGCTGTGTCACTTAACCTGTCAACTCCATTAGCTATCAGGATGACCATCCAAAGTTTTTAATTGCTGGCTGATAGCATTATATTGCTGATCTTAAATGAGCACATATATGTTCGACCGTACACAAGTCATTTTGATTTGCAGAGCAACAACTGAGGAAATCAAGACCTCTAAATTTACAAGGCAAAAATTCTATTCATCATCATTGTGATTACATTTCACATAGAAAAGTATTGGTTAAGGAACCAGGGTATAATACAGAAAATATCTAGTTGGATCAAAACCAAACTCAGTCACCATAAACAGCAAATGATGTTCTACCTGGAAAGACTTCCCAGTTATTATGCCAAATACTGATTGTAGGACCTCAGAATTTGCTTATGATACCAAAATTGCATATAAAACAAACAAATGGCCAACAGTGAAAATAGATTCAATGGTATCCAGATCTCTTGGATGTACACCTTTTCTATGAAAACTAAAGAGGCAAGGCAGGTTGGACCACTTAGGTTTTTTTCCTCCTGACCAACAATTCCTTCTGTCCTACCACATAATGGATTTCAAATTGTACTCTGGCACAAAAATGTGACATGGTTTGTCATTATGATAATTGCTACCATTCTTCTTTGGAAAGTCCTTTTGCTGCTGTTTGTGAGCTACAGCTTAATGCCAGATTCAGAGGAATGAGAATGGAAGTGACAAATGAGCATATTAAGTTTTCAACTATTTATTTTACATAGTTCTGGCAATTAAAGAGCATGGTTTAACCATTGAAACTACTACAATATTTATGTTATCAAAATTGAGATGTACTCTCTAGCTATCCTCCCTCTGTGCCTAGGATGCCTCCTTACATTAATCCTGTATATCTGAACCATTAGCATTACATTATGCTCAGTGGACCAATCTTAAATTTCACCAAGGAAGTGGTACATGTGGTATGTTTAATAAGGCTTTTGATGGTGTTGTGCATGAGTTTCTTAAACAAATTAGGAAGTAAAATCTAGATGGAGCAATTATAAGTTAGGTGCATAGCTGGTTGGAAAATTGTTCCCAGAGAACAATTATCATTGGTTTATAGTCAAGCTGGAAGGCCATACCAACTAGTGTCCCAAGGGACCATCCTGGGTCCAGTTATTTTTAGTATTTTCATAAATTATTTAAATAATGGCATAGAGATATACTTACTTATATACACACATGCACTTTGCTTTGGAAGGTAGGATTAAAATTCAAAATGATTTGACAAAGGGTCTAAAGTAAATATGACATTTTAAAAAGACAAATGCAAAGTACTACACTTAGGAAGGAAAAATCAACTGCCCACATACAAAATGGGAAATGACTACCTAGGAAGAAGTACTGTAGAAAAGGGATCTCGGGATTATAGTGAATCATTACTTAAATGATTCAACAGTGAAACACTCATTTCAACAGTGAAACCATCATTCTGGGATGTGTTAGGAGGAAAACTGTAAGCAAGATACAAGAAATAATTCCTTTCTACTCCATGATTCTTAGAACTTAACTACAGTATTTTGTCCAGTTCTAGAAACCATATTTCATGAAAGATGTGGACAAACCGGTAGAGTAACCCCCACCTCCAAAAAATTAAATGTCTACAAACCCTATAAAGATTAAAAAAATGGATTTGTTTATTATGAATAAGAGAAAACAGAGACATGATAGCAGTTTTCATGTACATAATATTTTGTTACAATGAGAGGCGTGAAAAAGTGTCCTTAACCTCTCAGGATATAACAAGTAGTAATGGGCTTAACTTACAGCAAGAGAGATTTATATTGGACATTAGGAAACCCTTTCTATCCCTCAGGGTAGTTAAGCACTGGAACAAATTGCCTAAGCAGGTTGTGGAATCTCTGTTACTGGACATTTTAAAGAACAGTTATTACTTAATCCTGCCTTAATTGTAGGAAACTGGACCAGATGACCCATTGAGTCTGTTCTACTCTTACACTTCTATGATTCTATTAAGAAAACGCTATTCCTCAAAAGGAATTTCAAAATGCCAGGGACCTTAGGTTGTATGGGGAAGGTAGGGATCGTAAAGAAGTAGAGAATTTCAAAATATTTTTTAATTAAAAGAAACTTTGCCTTTTAAGAAATTTGACATCTTGGAAATAAGGACCTTTGAGCTAGTATAGGAAATAAGAAAGATCCATATTATTCTCAGATTTTCGTTGAAACATTCTGATAGAGGGCACTCATGTATGTCCGATAACAGTGGTCAGTTAAATGTTTTGTAATTTGCCATCTTGTAGCATAACAACTGTCTGGGAATATTTAAGTAGCAGTTTGTGTGTTCAAATATTCATAGAAACTATTTTTTAATCAAGTAATGGTCTATAAAATTAAATATTTAAGTTAATTTATTTTTTCTCTTTGTAACATTTGGGACAAATGTAATGTAATTTTACTTTGTGACACTTCATGATTTACGACAGATTGCAAAAACCCCTGTGGGAAAACCCCATTCAATTGTTTTCCTGAGCCTCCGTTTTTATTAAAAAAGAAATTGATCTCTAGATGTTAGGGTGAGGAAAACCTCAGAAATATCAACCAACTGCAACATATGTAGCAATGTCTTCCTGAGTTTGCAGAGAATCTGAAACAAAAGCTCTGAGATATGAACTGCTTGTTCATTTCAATGAGGGCTAACTTAGACATACATGTGGGAACTATGGGTCTGGGGGGGTGCTGCTGCAACTTCAGGTTGTGTGGGGCTCTGTTTCCAGCCCCATGCCTGGAGTCCCAGCTGCCTCGCTGAGCCCAGGTCTCTCTAGTAAGATGAGGTTGCTTGAAATATGGATCACAGACCTTAGATCCTTATCTGATTTTTTGGTCTCTGGGGGGCTCTTGGAGTCTGCTGTGGTGGCTAGTTATAGAAGCACGCACAACACAGAGGAGTGCGCGCGCGCGCACACACACACACACACACACACACACACACACGAACAGTTATCAGACAGAGCAGACCTGTCAGGACACCACACTAGTGAATCCTAACTACTACAGTCTCTGTTCTTGATCCCACGCTTGCCCCCAGTCTCAGCCCCCTTGTCTGAGTTAAAGACATACATTTTACTGCAAGATACACAATTGCCAAATATAAAAATAAATAAATTAGAAATAGTGTAAGTCTACCTGTGGAACTCATGAACTCTGCCTAAGGAAGAAAAATGTATTGGGAGATCTCACTTCAGTTCATAATGAACAAGGTTTTTGCAACCTAGACACATCACAACTGCAATAGAATGCCAGGCATTAATGTTGGCAGCTCCACACAAAGTGCAAGGAATGTCTCTGGAGCTTAGCTGAGGCATATTGATGGAGCAGTGCAAGAGAGATTCTACTATCAGTCGCTCTGCTGGGAACACAAATAGCACTTTCCTTGCTAGAGATATCAAACTGGCATCTCACATAAGCAATAAATCCATTGAAAATGTTTGTAAATTAAGAGTACCAATGATTGTATTATCAGGGGTTGGCTGCCTTCAGCATGTGGCCCATCAGGATAGAATCACAGAATCAGAGTTTGAAGAGGCCTCAGGAGTCTAACCTCATGCTAAAAGCAGGACTAATCCCAACTGAATCATCCCACCCAGGGCTTTTTCAAGCTGAGATTTAAAAACCTCTAGGGATGGAAATTCCAACATCTTCCTAGGTAACCCATTCCAGTACTTCACCACCCTCCTAGTGAAATAGTTTTTCCTAATATATAACCTAGATCTTCCCCTCTGTAACTTGAGAGCATTGCTCCTTGTTTTGTCATCTGCCATAACGGAGAACATCCTCTCCATCCTCTTTGGAACCCCCTTCTGGTAGTTTAAGGTTGCTATCAAATCCGGCCCCGCAGGGCCAGCCCATAACATTTTGGCAGGGAGCTCAAATGACGCCCTCATGCCACCTTTTCTCCTGCCTGCCTGTTATGTCTCTTGTGCCCTCCTTCTTCCAGCACAGCACTCTACCATCTCTGTGCATCTAGAGCAGAGATAATACATATGCACCAGCAGCAGACAATTTTCTACACTCTGGGTCCTAGTGGCGCCCCCACCCCTCACAGTCTGGCACCTGAAGTGGCCGCCTGAGTTCACCTCATGGTAAGGCCAGCCTTGCTGCCTCCTCTCCCCCTTCTCTTTTGTAGGCTAAATAAGCCTAAATCCTCAGCCTTTCCTCATAAGCCATGTGCTCCAGTCCCCTAACCATTTTTGTTGCCCTCTGCTGGACTTTTTCCAATGAGTCCACATCCTATCTATAATGGGGGGGGGGGGGCGGGAAGAATTGGACATAATACTCCAGATGTGGCCTCACCAGTGATGAAAAAAGGAGAATAATCACTTCCCTACCTCTCTTACTAATGCACCCCAATATGCCACTAGCCTTCTTAGATAATCTGCAGACATGACCATTTCTGGCCAATGGGAGCTGTGGGAAGCAGCATGGGCTGCAAGAATATACTGGATGCCATTTCCCGCCAGTGGATTATTCTGATGGGCTATGTGCCAAAGGCTGCTGACCCCTGTTGTATGCCATTCAACTAACAATTTGTTTGTGTTATTTTTCACACTCCATATAGAAAAGAAGAAAGTAGTATTTGCCCTGGCATACATGTTCCTTTTATCTTACTGCTCTCAATCAGTAATTAAGATAAATTGTTTAAAACCTAGATTTTTTTTTTGGCTCATATCTTGTTTAATTCTCAGAGGATAGTTTAGATGTCTTGCCTGCAAAGATTGGCGTCTGAGTAAGATGAGTATTCAGTGAGAAGCTAGCTTTTTGATTTTGCTAGTATATAATCACTATGCAATCCTGAAGCACAGTTAAACAAATGAGCAGTATTTTTAGAACATTTTAAAAGTGCATTGTGAATA
Organism: Pelochelys cantorii; assembly: GCA_032595735.1. Taxonomy (NCBI): domain Eukaryota; kingdom Metazoa; phylum Chordata; order Testudines; family Trionychidae; genus Pelochelys; species Pelochelys cantorii. The sequence goes on from CM064328.1 coordinate 173,583,968, forward strand.
TTAACATATTCAAGTAAATTAGTTTGCAGTCATTATCATAAGCAATTACTAACTGTTTAGATGCTGCTGGTATTAAATTGGCAAGCAATTTGCAAGAATTAAAATGTAAGATAAAACTCTTCTACATTTCAACAATATAAAAACACACATGATTTTAAAAGGACAGTTCATATCTGTTCTCGACGTCTGTCTACCCGAGGTATGATTGCTTCATTAGTTACTTACTTTCTATCTGGGTTTTTGGGATAAACTTTTTTATAAAACCGGAGTTAGCACTACTAAGTAAACTTGAAGTACTTAATACTAAATTTAACAGTAATGCCTCTTACATTGGTGCCTCTTGCCTGTCTTTATGAAAATCTCAGAGAACAATATTTAATTCTGTGCTCTGACACTAACCTTATAAATCGCCAGCACATGTCAAAAGTATGCTAACACTCTTATCCTTCAGAAACAAATAGAAATGGAACATATTAGGAGGAAGTGTCTTAATTTAGGCTAAAATAGCATTTTTAAAAAATATTCTGTGTCTGTCTTCTCAGAGCAAAACATGAGTAATTGCCATGGAACTCTCTGGGGCATGTCTATACTAGGAAATTATTTCAAAATAACTTAGTTATTTTTGAAGTTATTATTTCAAAATAGCATTTCCATACTACAGGGGAGCTGCAAAATTAGTCTGAGGCAGCTCCATTAATGTGGACGTGTTGCCTCAACTTACAGCCCCAGGAAGCACTGGGGAATAGTTACTTTAAATGACTCTGGGAATAGTTATTCCAAAATAGCAGCAGTGGAGAGTCCACACTACCACTATTTTGAAATAAGCGTTATTTCTCATGGGCTACGTCTAAACTGCTTATTTCAAAATAGCACATCTACACTGCAGGGAAGCCTCAAAATTGGTCCAAGGCAGGCATTCCTAATGTAGACATGCTATCTCGATTTAGACCTCCAGGAGGAATAACTTAGAACGGCCCTAGTGAGGGGCTATTTTGAAAGAGCAGAAGTGGAGCATCTACGCAGCCCCTATTCCAAAATAACTATTTTGGAATAGGCATTATTCTTTGTAGAATGAGCTTTACAGAAGTTAAAATAAGCTTCCTGTTATTTCAAAATTATTTTTAAATAATGCTATTGCTGTGTAGATGCTCGCATAGTTATTTCGGAATAACAGCCGTTATTACAAAATAACTTTGCTGTGTAGACACACCCATGGAAAGCAGGGTTATTTTGAAAAAAAACCTAGCCCCTTATTTCAAAATATCGGGCTTGGTAGTGTGGATGCTCTGCTTGTTATTTTGAAATATCTCCCTAGTGTAGACCAGGGCAGTGGCGGTAAGAGAGAGGAGAATCAGACCCATTATGTTTATAGGAAATTTAACACATTTGAAAGGGGCTAGCTTGTTAAATTTGGAAAGTGATGTGTTCTATTTAGCCATAGAAGATCTGTAGGAGAGAAGTATTTGTATGAGCAATGATGGATTTACCGGTCTTGCATAGAGTGTAAGTTTGCCAGTTACTTAGGTTATATTTTGACCTAAATTTTCAAAGATGACTAGGCTCAATCCAGGAAAACATAAAAACACATGCTTAACTTTTAGTATGTGAGTAGCTCCATTGACGTCAGAGGGATTAAGTACATGATTGGCTGTCTTCCTGGGTCAGCTCCCAATGGCCAGGAATGGCAAACCATGGCCAGCGGGAGTTGTGGGTGGGTGGGGAGGCCATGCTTGTGGATGGTCAACATCAGCAAAACGTCTCCTGGGTCACCAGTAAGTTGTCCTGATGGGCTGCATTGCCCATTACTGCTGTAAACTATGTGGGGTTGACATCTTGTCTGTGTAGGTGCTTGTACAGCATCTAGGATAGGCCTATAATGGCGGTCTGGGGCAGGGCCATATTAACTCTTCTGGGGACCCAGAACTATTAGCTTTTGTAGGGAGAGGCAGCTAAGCTATGGGGTAAGGCCAAAAATGAGGGGTTCAGTGTGTGGGATGGGCCTGCAGGTTGAGGCAGGAGGTTGGGGGCAGGAGGGATGAGGTCTCTAAATAGGGGTACAGGCTCTAGGGTGGGGCTTGGGATGAGTTATTTGGGGTACAGGAGGGAACTCTAAGTTGAGACCAAGGGAGTGGGATTTGGGTGGGAGTTAGGATGCAGGAGTGGGTTCGGGGTTGTGGTGCAAGGTCTGAGAAAGAGCTAAGGGATGTAGGGGTCAGGAGCAGTCTCTGGGCAAGTGGGAAGAAGGTTAGAGTGCGGGATCTAGAAGTCTCCTTACAGAAGGCAGTTCCTATTTGGTGGAGGGGGAATGGTGGTGCCATCTGCAGACATTGGCTCCTACAGCTCCCACTGGCCATGGAGCTACAGTGCATGGTGCCTGCAGGCGAGACCAGCCTGAAGGATGGAGCTCCCCTCGCTGCTCCTGGTGACGTTGCTCCAGCCAAAGGGAGTAACAGCAATGTGCAGAGCTGCTTTCTCCCTACCAGGACAGCTGGTCCAGAACACAGGGGCTTTAGAGGCTGCAGCTCAGAGCCCTGGGCTGAGGGGAGTCTCCCTACCTTGGGGCCCTGGTCTGCAGCCCCTTCCTTAATCTGGCACTGGCCTGGGGAAACTAGGGTAATAAACACGAATATCACCAGCAACATTTTAAATAATTACACAAATATAATACAAATAAGCACTCATCTGAAGTCTCCGTTCATTTAAGTTTCAGTCTGGAACCAATTACTATAATCATCATATTTCTCAAAATGTGCAGCATTGTAATAGAAATATTTACACTTCCTTACCTACAGGAGTGGAATGCTTCCTGTCTGCAGTCCTCCACTTTGTTATTTGGCTGAACATATCTTAGATAAAAACAGGCGCCTAAAAATCACCCAATTACTTACTTAAGCATCTTCAACACTTTCCAATATCTGCAGTATCTCTTCTGGTTATGATTTTTTTTTTTAATTTACCAGTTGTTAAGGTGCTCAATTTTTTAAAAAAGCCTGACTCTCCCAATTATTTTGTTCAGTTGCAGTTTATTAATTTCACAGCTGAAAATGTATATATATTTTTGCCCAGGCAATAAAATGAAACATGCAGCAGATCACCACATTTTTTGTTAATGAATTTAACTTCTTAATTATAGAACTGTTTACAATTAAACTTCTTTGGATAGAGCAGCAAGGTAGTCAGAGCAGTGTTGGAGTCATCCTATATTTTCATCCTTTCATTGGTTCATCATTCTAGTCCTGATCTGCAAGGAACTGAAAATCATCTACTAATTGTTCAGTCTCCATGCACATTGTAAGAAGTACTCAGCACCTTACATGATTTTTCTCCTCTTGGGAAAAAAAATATATGTACACATAGCTATTATCCTAGGAGCTCAGTCAACGTCCTCAGGCTACTATCACTACAGAGATAATTAAGGAGCTGCTGTTCCTTGGCCAAGTCACCTTCTAAAATATTAGGACAGGAGGAATAAAAGATGATTTATAGCTGCATTCAAGGAAACATTCAATTGTACATGGATCAAAAAAGTGCAACTTCTGCAGTTTTGCATGCAAACAATTAGGGGCTGTTCAGAACCATATGCTGGCATCAGATAATAAGAACAGATTTTCAGATTTGTTTATAAGATTTGTAGATGATTAATATTATGCTTTATGGTCTGTGATCTTCCTGTGTAACTTGTGTATTTATAAGAAAGAATCAGGAGACTGATGTACTCTGGAAAATGGGTGGACCTCTCAAAGAAATCTACCAGCCCTCTTTCCATCAGGGACTAAAATCCCTTGCATTTGCATAAATCCGCAAGCTCTCTCAATCTTTGCTGATTCTTTATTTTTCCTACAAGAACCACTGAATGGGGAATTATTCAGTTATCAGGTGCAGGCTTTTTGATGAAAAGCACAACACTGGTTTTAAAAACTAAATATGAGCGAGCACTATAATGTTATTGCAAAAAAAAAAAAAAAAAAAAGCCACACCCCACCCACAAAACAAAACAAAAACAAAAAACCCATCCTTCTAGGGAATGTTGCAAGCAAAACATGAGAAGTAATTCTTCCTCTTTACTCCATGCTGATCAGGCCTCAACTGGAGTAGTGTGTCCAGTTCTGGAAACTATATTTCAAGAAAGAAGTGGAGAAATTGGAGACAGTCCATAGAAAAGCAATAAAATGATTAAGGGTCTAGAAAACATGACCTATATGGGAAGATTGGAAAAAAAAACGTGTTTGCTTAACCTAGAGAAGAGAAAACAGAGGGAACATATAAAGATTGTTATAGGGAGGAGGGAGAAAAATTGTTCTCCTTAACCTCCGATGATAGGACAAGTAGTAATTGGCTTAAATTGCAGCAAGGGCAAGTTAGCTTGGACATTAGAAGAAAAATCTCCTAATTCTCCTAGCATTCCAGGTGGATAAGCACTACAATACATTGCCTAGGGCCATTGTGGAATCTCCATCATTGGAGACTTTTAAGAGCAGGTTAAACAAACACCTGTCAGGGATGGGCTAGATAATTCTTAGTCCTACAATGAGTACAGGGGACTCGACTAGAACTACTGAGGTCCCTTCTAATCTAATGATTCTATGATTAGTAATCGTACAAATTCCAATCATATGGTAGAGTAAATTTTTATCTCAACTTACTGTTTGTTTCCCCTGTGTCTTTAAACAGTGAGCAGAAGTGGCAGCATCATTGCCCATTGTCTTTGAAAACTCGTGGTGACTGGGGGAGGTCTCTGACAATTGGAAAAAAGGCAAATGTAGTGCCCATGTTTAAAAGAGAAGAAGGAGAATCCAAGAAACTACAGACCATTTAGCCTCACCTCAGTCCATGGAAAAATGAAACTGGATTCCTTGAGGATTCCCTCCATGAAGCACTTGGAAGAGGGGAAGTGATCAGGAAGAGTCAACATGCAGTCACCAAGGGCAAGTCATGCCTGACCAGCCTGATTGCCTTCTATAATGAGATGACTGGCCCTGTGGATAGTGGGAAGGCAGTGGATGGGATATACCTGGACTTTAACAAAGCTTTTGATATATTCTCCCACTGTATTCTTGCCACTAAGATAAAGTAGAATGGATTGGACAAATGGACTATAAGGTGGATAGAAAGTTGGTTAGATTGTTGGACACAAGGGGTAGAGATCAACAGTTTGATGTCTGGCTGGTATAAAGCAGGGTGCCCCAAGGTTTGGTTCTGGGACCGGCTTTGTTTAAGATCTTTATTAATGACCTGGATGAGGGGATGAATTGCACCCTCAGCAAGTTTGCAGATGATACTAAGCTCGGGGGAGAAATAGATACATTGGAGGGTAGGGGATAGGGTCCAGAGTAACCTAAACAAATTGGAGGATTGGGTCAAAAGAATTTTGATGAGGTTCAACAAGGAAAAGTGCAGAGCCCTGCACTTGGGATGGAAGACTCTCAAGCACTGTTACAGGCTGGGGACCGACTGGCTAAGCAGCAGTTCTGCAAAAAAGGACCTGGGGATTACAGTGCATGAAAAACTAGATATGAGTCAACAGTGTGCTCTTGTAGCCAGGAAAGCTAATGGCATATTGAGGTGCATTAGTAGGAGCACTGCCAACAGATCTAGGGAAGTAATTATTCCCCTTTGTTCAGCACTTTGAGGCCACATCTGAATAGGGTTGCCAGATGGTTTAACAAAAATACTGACACCCCCTCTCACATCCCCCAAAAAAGGGGAAAAATCCTGTTGAGAAAAACAGTCACAGCCCCTTTAATTCCCAGACTGCTCCATCCTCCCTGTGACCCAGCCAGCCCGAGCTGCGCTGCATGTCCCAACCACCCTTCTATCGGATGCCCGAGCTGGGAAAAACAGAAAATACTGGACATTTTACATATCTGGTATTTTCTGAATTTTTTTACCGAACGGAAGGTGCAAATACCAGGCTGTCTGGTTCAATACTGGACACCTGGCAACCCTACATCTGGATTATTGCATCCAGTTCTGGAGCTCTCACTGCAGAAAAGATGTGGACACATTGTCCAGTGGAGGGCAATAAAAATTATTATGGGGCTACAGCACATGGCTTCTGAGGAGAGACTGAGGGATTTGGGCTTGTTTAATCTACCGAACAAAAGAGTAAGGGAGGATTTGATAGCTATCTGAAATGGGGTTCCAAAGAAGAGGGAGAGATACTGTTCTCAGTGGTGACATGACAGAACAAGGAGCAATGGTCTCAAGTTGTAATGGGAAAGGTCGAGTTGGATATTAGGAAACACTACTTCACAAGAAGGTTGGTGAAACACTGGAATACATTACCTAGAGAGGTGGTGGAATCTCCATCCCTAGAGATTTTTAAGTTCTGGCTTGATAAATCCCTGCTTGGGATGATTTAGTTCAGCTTGGTCCTGCTTTTAGCAGGGGTTTGAGTCTATGATTTCCTGAGATCTCTTCCAACCCTATGATTCTATAATGCTATTATCAGTTTGATTACATAAATTAGATGCAAGTTGGGTTTGGTTGCTAAATGCCATGCAAAGAGTGGAGTTTGTGCAATGGTGCACTGTTCAGCAATTCCCCTTCCCCTATGTTAAATTTGCTGTTAGCAATAAAGCAGAGTAATTTGGCTAGTAAATGCAATTAAAAAAAACAGAGACCGTCAAGAAACTGTTTTCCCATCCCAAAACATTTTCCAAGATGGCCAAAAAATGTCCCATCCTGATTTGAAGTAAAAAAAGTCAATCTTGAAATGTTTTATTAACTGAAAGTCCACAAAACTGGTTTGGGTCAATCTAAACATTTTATTTCAATAATTCCAAAAGGTTTCATTTTGATTTTGAACTTGTCTTTAACCATTTTCAGACTTAATATATTAATTTCAACACAACTCAATTGACTGAAACCCCAACAATTTTCTGGTTAAAAAATGTTAACGCATCATTTGACAGTTTCAAAACCTTCCCCCCCCCCGCCCCACAACATTTTTTCAATTGCAAGCTTCATTTAAATGGATTTGCTTTTGTGAACAGCTTTGGATTGATAGAAAAGTTTCCAAACAACTCCAAAATAACACCAAATCAAAAACAAAACTCCCCAAAACAAACACACCCTTTTTGTCCTCCAAGAATATGGTCTGTCCAAAGTTACTCAGTAAATTGGTGGCAAAACTGAGATCTGAGATCAGATCTGTGGAGTACCAAGCCCAGTTCCTTGCCCATACAATCATCTTTCTTGATGGATACATTTCTGTACATACTCATGTTTCAAGAATTTATTTTTGCTCAAAGCATGAAGCCTGATATAAAATAAATCAGTAGAGAAGAAAGAGAGCTAAAGTTACAAAATGCCAAACCAAACACACATTATGGGTTCTAAGAATGCTATAAAATTGTCTGTCAACCCCTACGAAAAAATACCTAATTAGGCCTATTATCTCTATGAAGTTCATGTTAAATGTTACTAAGCACACTCTGTTCTCTTTGTTAACATTCATTACAGTAATTCCTGTTTTAAAGGGGATGAATATTGGTGTCATTAAGGGGCTCAGGCTCAGCATGTTACACTGTCACTGACATACAGAAAGCTCAAGTTCAAAAAAGAATTCATTATCTTAAGTGCTGAGCCAATACAAATTGTGTAAATTCCAGAGAAAATATACATGTGCTTTGTGTATGGGAAGAAGTTTAATGCCTCAGCAAGCAGCACTGTTCCTAATTCAACCCTCCCTCTCTGTCCACAATTTATGGAGGGGCCCTGGATCCCAGATCAATATCTCAGTTTATTAATTCTAAACAGCATCCAGAAAATTACTCCTTTGGTGCGCTGTGCATTGAGGGGGGAAAAAATCCCCCTCCAAAAATAAAGTCACTTTAGCTGTCACATCATGTGTAATAATCAATGGTTTCTCTTTCTCCTTTCAATTCCTCCCCTGTTAACAGTCTTAAGTGTGAATTATAAAAAGAAGGTAATTTGGTATATTTACATTTCAGCTCCTTGTTGCTGCTATATGTGAGGAATAAGAGGCTGTGCTCATCAGAGAAAATCCCTTGACTAAGTACATTTTTAATATTTAGATTTATTTTATTTGGATTCAAGAGAGCTAAAGGACAAGTAGGTTTAGCCCTCTACACACCTGGGACAACTCACAGAGCCTATTTCTGATCATATGTACACAGCTTTTACATTGGCAAACCTCCCTTGTGGCTGCTTTAGTGTAAGTGATAGAGTCAGGCCCAAACATTGCACTATAATACCTATGGTATCTTTCTTCAATTTTTCTGTTTTAAAATAGAGATATTTATTTCTGGGTTTTCTATCTGTGTTTCCAATAGACTGTGATACCTTTACTCAATGTTCTGTAAAAATATAGGCTGAAAGCAATCCACCACAGCCACTGTTAAGATTTCATATGCTGACAGCAACATTCCTTACTTAATCTGAATGAACATTTTTAAAGGAAGATGTGGGGGCAAAAGGAAAATGTATGCATTTTGGAAGGTAGTAAATTATAATGAGGTAAAGGCAGGAGCAAGAAGATAATAGCAAGCAGTCATAACACGTGGACCATGCAAACAAACGATACTGGGGAATCAAAACAAGATAACACAATGCGGGAAGCTTGGAAGCAACCATATGGATAGACCAAGAGAAGGAAAATATCAGGTTGTTACAGAAAGTAGAGACAGAGGAGCAGGAAAGACTGTGAGTGTGTGTGAATGAAAGAATATATTTTTGGTATTTATCTGGAAAGGAGTGCAAAATAGGGGCACCAATTAGGGGGCAGAGAAGGGGGAATTTTGTACTAGGAGCTAGGAGCTACTCACTCTAGCCCCAGACAGAGCACTGCAACACAGCTTAAGTGTGATGCCTAATGAATTTGCAAGCTGGGAGCAGCACAGTCTTTGTGGCTGAGGCAAGGTGATTAAGAGAACAAAAGGCTTGTCATTGTCAGGCATTCCAGGTAATAGACAAGCAACAAATTGTGGGAATAACTGATGAAAATAAAGGGAAGTTATTAGTGGGCAACACAAGGGCTCATAAAATTCAGTGTTGATAAATGCAAAGTTGTGAACATGGCAAAACATAATCCCAAATACAGCTGGTCCCCGAGTTATGAACGATGAATTTATGACCGTTCGTACTTACGAGCAAACCTCCCATTAAGCGTTCGTAAGCCGGTCCCTGATTTACGAACACGCGATCCGTGCTTACGAACAGCACAGTTGCATTTAAATGAATGTGGTCCAACTTATGAACACTTCAAATTACGACCAAGTGTTTGGTATGTAACTCGTTCGTAAGTCAGGGACTGGCTGTATGCTTCCATGACGATAGGGACTAAATTAGCTGAACCCAATGATAAAGAGATTTTGGAGTCTTTGTGGATAGCTGTTTGAAAATATATGCTCCATGTCTAGTGGCAATCAAAAAAGCTAACAGAATATTGGGCCTATTAGGAAAGGGATAGATAATAAAATAGAAAATATTGTATTGTCTCTATACAAATCCTTGGTACACCCATATATTGAATACTGTGTGCAGCTTTGGTCATCCCATCTCAAAAGAGATATATTGTATTTGAGAAAGGTACAGAGAATTAAGGGTATTGAACATGTTCCATATGAAGAGAGATTAAAAAGACTAGGACTTTTCTGTTTGAAAAAGATTAAGGAGTGGGACATGACAGAGGTCTATAAAATTATGACTAGTGTGGAAAAACTGAAGGAGAAATGTTATTTACTCCTTCACATAACACAAGACATAGGGGGTCACCAAATTAAAATTAGTAGGCAGCAGATTTAAAAACAAACAAAAGAAAGTACTTCTTTACAGTCAACCTGTGGAACTCTTTCCCCAGGGGTTGTTTTAAAGGTCAAGAGTATAACAGGATTCAAAAAACAAAACAAACCTAGATACTTTCATGGAAAGAGGTCCCATAATGGCTATTAGCCAGGATGACAAGTATCTACCACCATGTTCTGCATGTCCTTCACCTCTGTTTGCCGGAAGCTGGGAATGGTGACAGGATGAATCACTCAATGATTGCCTGTTGTGTTCATTCCCTCCGAAACATCTGGCATTGGCCACTGTCAGAAAACAGGATACTAGGCAAGATGGACCTTTGGTGGTTTAACCCAGTATGGCCATTCTGAGGTTCTTACATAGAACCCAGATTGTCTGACTTTGCTGTAACCCACTAGACCAAGGGTGGGGAATCTCAGGCCCAGGAGCCGGATGTGGTCTGCAGCTTGCTTGGATCTGGCCCCTGAGGCTCAAGGCCCCTCCTCCCCCCAGCATTGGGGAACCTGCGCTGGTACTCCAGCCTCCCCAACTGACTCACCATGGGGCTGGAGCACCGAAAATCTACTAGCCTGTCCCCCCTAAGTTCTGGTGTGCAAGGGGAGTGTCCTTCTTCTCAGTCAGGGGCCACGTCAGTGAAGTTTTTTTCCCTTCTCTTGTGTGTGGCCCCTCTCCGATATTTGAGCTTTCTTTCCAGGAAACAAATTGAGAAAATACCAGACACATAAGTGTCCGGTATTTTCTGATTAAGTTTTTATTATTATCATGAGTATCAGTACGTAGTTGCATACTGCCTGGCTGGCAGACACACTCACGCTGCGTAAGCGTGGTGACCCCTTCCCAGCCAGCCCTGGTTCCCGCCAGCCGGTTCTCCCTCCCCTCCTACCCCCCGATCTTGCCCAGCTAGCCCCGCTCCTCTCCCAGCCAGTAGTCCCACCCCTCCTCCCCCGGATCAAGTGTGTCCGATATTTTTTTTTAAACCATCTGGTAACCCTACCCATGCATGCATATTACCCTTTGGACTATTCTTGAGTAACCCACTGGTGACTATGCATTACAGATCCCCTTCATAGAATCAGCTGTTGCAAACCGAGACAGGCCAAGTAGCAGCTGATGCATTAGATATTCCTGGTTCAACCCTTATTGCACTAGCCAAGATGGCAGCCATAGCTGTAACACTTGCACCATTTAAATTAATAATGAGCCAAATAATGTGACAGATTCTGTCAATGGACTTATTCCATGCTTTCAATGAGATAATGGAGACCAGAATCCGATGACTGAGATTTTATCTGAACTTGGCCCTTCTATATGGCTGGGTGACATGAGCCTGTGCCCACTGATAATGATGTGCGTATTAATCATTCCTTTCAAACAGGAATGACATCAGTGAACATTTAAAAAACCCAGTAACACCATAATGTACACTTAGTATTTGAATAATTTTCAACATAATTGTCATTTAGCTGATGAGCTCAAGATCAGTGTTTATTTTCCAATCAGAATGGCCATAAATTGACTCTTATATACCTGTATATTGAGAGGATCAACACCAGGCTGTTTCTGGTTGGGGAGGAAAGGAAGAGTGCAGCTTCAATTAAATCAGTAAGCAGATCAACAAGCAGAGGGGGAAGACACAATGCTCATCTCATTACTGAATATAATTTATCACTTGGCATTTTGCACATTACTTCTGATTTTTCCGTTTCATTAGTACTAATAAGATATTTACCCTGCTGCAAAATGTAACTACAGCTTTAAAAAGCAGGTAAGTTTTCATCTGTTTATTTTTATTACAGGAAAATATAAGGAAACAAAAGAACCATATTCTTATCAGAAAAGTACAAGTAGGGGGCCTGATTCTTTACATTGGGGGTGAATCAGGAATATCTTTATTGCAGTGCAATTGACAAGTAGTATGCAAGAAGAATCACACTAGCATTTTAAAATGCAGGAATCCAACTTATGCTGCCTATACAACACATAATCCATCATTATTTTCTGCAATGCTGAGATTCTGTACAAGAACCAGACCTGTCAAAGCACTGTCCATAAACCCCAGTACACTAGTAGCAACTTGTTGCTATACAGTACACCCTTTTTTCTTCCTGTCTCACCTAATGCAATAGGCAAAGTTGATAATCTACATTCCTCTGCAACCATATTGGTCTGTGGTTTGTATAGATCTGAGAGTGCCTAACGTGAAGTGCTACTTGTGCTTTAACCAAACAATCATGGAGATAAATATTTGGGAACAAATAAAAAGGTGCTTAGGGTTATCAGAATGAACTTGGTATAAAGGCCTATCTGTTAGAACTGTAGGACAAGAACAGACTGACTTGAAGTCATAGAACACTATGTCCAGGGATGAAATCCCAGCCCTATTGAAGTTAATGAGATTTTATTTATTGATGTCATTGGAGCCAGCGGGGCAGCACAATTTTGCGCATGTGCCACGGCCACAGCCGACAGGTAGTAGCGCGTGCACGGGGCCTATTGAAGCGTGGGGCCCAGGGCAGTTGCCCCGCTCCACTCGCCCTGCCCTATATCCGCCGCTGGAAGCCAGCATTTCACAGCAAGTGAATGTCCACTATCTTAACATATTATAGGACCCTCTCATTGGAATCCACAGTAAAACTCCCACTGACACAGCCACGAGCCCTAATTACACAATGTTGTGAATCCCTATTGTACAGTCCATCCCATCTAGGCAATAAGAAATTACAGAGCTAGATAATACTTTAGGAATCAAATGTCCAGACATACATATGTTAAGAAGGAGCTGCCTAATAAGGTCATGGCACTAGATTTTTATTTAAAGAGGAAAGACAATGGCTGCACCACCAGTCTCCAACACCAACACAATTAAGTCATTGAACTATCTTTCATTGCTCAGTCATAAGAAGAAATCCAATATCAGTGATTAAGGATTACTGTGAGCAGGTACCTTATGCCTACACACTAGTATTCAGTGTATTCTGAGTCACTGCTGTTGTCTGTGTTTGCTATAAACAGAGGAGAAAAATCTAGAGAAGAGCCTTTGGGAAAAATAAAAATAAAAAATAAAACTGTACTATACTGTATCAGTCTGTGAAGTGTAAACAGAATGCAAGAGGAATCTTTCCTACAATCTGAAAACAGAAAAGACAGATTTGACATTGGACCTGAAGGCATTATTCAGGAACACCATATAAAAGCAAAATTAATTACTGTACGCTTCCACAGTGAAAAGACAGGAGTATTTCAAAGACCAAGAACATAGGTTGGGGGATCTTAAGTCAGAGGCAACAGGAAGCAAGCAATATATAAGAATCTAGAGTGAAAGATTTGAGTTACTAAGAAAGAAATGTAAGTATATAAAACACAATAAAATCTAAAGAGCAGTCCAAATGAAGGGGACATTATAGGACAGCAAGGGGTATTAGGGGAAGAGGAAATTGTATAAAGAAAATGGTAAAAGAATGTTAGAAAAGAGCACAAATGTTCTTTCTGCAGTTGAATTCTGGAGAATTGTAGAAAATCAAATGCATTCAGTTACTTCTCTGTGGGCTGCATAATAGAAAACACACGGAAGGACAGAGGGAAAGCACAGTAATCAGATCTGTTGAAAATGAAATAGGATACTCTTCTTGTTTTCTTAACTCACTTCACCTTCCAGAGCCCTCATATCTTGACTTCTGACTAGAGCACTTCTAATTAACTTACCACCTATATTTCTTGTGTGGCCACTTATGAAACAACCTTTCCCTCCACTAGAGACCTTTTTTGTTCCTCTAATGCTTTGTGCAGCTCTCAGATTTTTCTTATAACCACTGACCTTCCCATTTACAGAGCACAGGTCTGATTCTTCATTGCCTTGCCCCATGCACAGTTGTTTTCACCTGTGCAAAGTGAGGGAGTGCACAATGCTAGCAAATCTTACACTATATGCAACAGCAAAAGGACTGCTCTTGGTTGAAGCAACATCTTACACTTCCCTTTGCACACATACCAAGTTTACATGAAGTTGCAGGGCACTGGAAAAGTACATTCTGAAACTCCCTACTTTTTTACTTTTTAAGTGTTACAGTGTTTTCAAGCCTCATACCATTCACTAGGCAGTTTAAACAGTTTTGAAATCCAGCATAATGCATTGTAGCAAAGCTCAGGTTTTCCCTCCTGCTCCTGCACTTCCAGAGAGTTAGGGTATGCCTCAGAGGCTCACTGTGGCCCCCAACGCAGCCTTTGTCCCTTTCTGGCAGCAAGGCTCACAGTCTGCTGAGCCACCTTCATCAAAGGCCAGTCAGTAGGTTTGGTGTGAGAACCCACTGTCTCTGTGATACGGTTGCCAGGTGTCGGGTATTGACCCAGACAGTCCGGTATTTTTGCCTCATGTCCAGTAAAAAAATTCAGAAAATAACAGACACCTAAAAGGTCCAGTATTTTTTTTCCCCTGCCAGGAGGTGAAAATACTGGACAGCTAGCAACCCTATGGACACACCCAGCAACCGGGCCCAGCCCCCACTTATGTGGGTCCGCAGGGAAGCTGCCTTCTGGTTCCAATCAAGAAAACAAGATGGCCACCAGCAAAAAGCCTAAAGACTTTTCTTAAGGGGCCATACTTTGGTTTTTTTGCTCAACAACTTCGGTCTCCCCCTTTTTTTTCTCAACAGAATTTTTTCCCCGGTGTTTTTTTTTGTGGGGGGGGAGAGGGGAGAAGTGTTCGGTATTTATGGTTAAACCATCTGGCAACCCTACTCTGTGATGGGGTGGGGGGGTGGGAGCCTGGGTTTACCCTCCACTCTGAGCTCAAGTGCAGGAACCCAATGGCAGCAGTAACAGGTAGTTTTTCCTCCACTATCAGAAATATAGCCCTACCCCACTTCCCCAAACCACCCCTCCCAGCTCCTTATTCCTGGTACCTGACCACGCCCATCTTCTGAGTTCTTCCACCTTACAATCAGTTCCTCACACACACATGCAAAATACTACCCTCCCTGAAGGGAAGCCTTTTAAACTAGTCCCAGACGGTTCTTAATAGGCTGCAGGTGTTCTGATTAATGTGTTTCTCTTAATTGCTTCTAGCAAGTTCTTAATTGGCTCCAGGTATCTTAAAGTGTCTGCCTGACTTAACTGATTCTAGTACATTCCTGGTTGCTCTGGAACAGCCCCCACCCTGGCCACTCAAAGAACAGAAAACTATTCATTCGGTGGCCAGTATACTTACCGTCTACTAGACTACTGCAAGAAGTAGACGGTGGGGCGCCCCAATGGGCCAATGTATTCCACCTTGGTCTTGCAGCCTGCCGGGGACATCAGTTGGAGGATCCTGCATGGCGCTGTGAGCATGGGTGTGTATTTGGTGCAGTTTACCCTTGTCCCTGACATTTTCCTTTCCTGTGGTGGGAGGGAGACATTGGTGCATGTTTACCTTGACTGCACAAGGTTACAGCTCCTTTTGACTCCCCCAGAACCTCTAAGTGAGATGCTAGCTGCACTTCTCCCTTCACTTGTTCATTTATGCACATCACATCCATGGCAACACAAAGTTGTTGGACCTCCTTGTCAACCTCAACCTGGCTATAGCCAAGATGGCAATTTACAAGACTAGGGAGCAGAGGTGAGTGGGGCAGGTGTGCAATAGTGGGGCCTCTTTCCATTCCTTTATCCATTCATGTGTCTGGGCAGAGGTCTTATGTGCAGTGTCTGCCAGCTCCCTCGATGCTTTTGAGGAGCAATAAGTGCTGTCCAGGGCTCTCTGCTCAGTGTCATAAGAACATAAGAACATAAGAATGGCCATACTGGGTCAGACCAAAGGTCCATCGAGCCCAGCATCCCATCTGCCGACGGTGGCCAATGCCAGGTGCCCCAGAGAAGGAGAACAGAAGACAATGATCAAGTGATTTATCTCCTGCCATCCATCTCCTGCCCTTGTTATGAAGGCTAGGGCACCATACTTTATCCCTGGCTAATAGCCATTTATGGACCTAACCTGCAAAAATTTATCAAGCTCTTTTTTAAACCCTAATAGAGTCCTGGCCTTCACAGCCTCCTCGGGCAAGGAGTTCCACAGGTTGACTGTGCGCTGTGTGAAGAAAAATTTCCTTTTATTAGTTTTGAACCTACTATCCATCAATTTCATTTGGTGTCCCCTAGTTCTTGTATTATGGGAAAAGGTAAATAATTTTTCTATAATCACTTTCTCCACACCATTCATGATTTTATATACCTCTATCATATCGCCCCTCAATCGCCTTTTTTCCAAACTGAAAAGTCCCAGTCTCTCTAGCCTCTCCCCATATGGGACCCTTTCCAAGCCCCTAATCATCTTAGTCGCCCTTTTCTGAACCTTTTCTAATGCCAATATATCTTTTTTGAGGTGAGGAGACCACATTTGCACGCAGTACTCGAGATGTGGGCGTACCATAGTTTTATATAGGGGAAGTATGATATCTTTTGTCTTATTATCTATCCCTTTTTTAATAATTCCTAACATCCTATTTGCCTTACTAACTGCCGCTGCACACTGCGTGGATGTCTTCATAGAACTATCCACTATAACTCCAAGATCCCTTTCCCGATCTGTCGTAGCTAAATTTGACCCCATCATGTAGTACGTGTAATTTGGGTTATTTTTTCCAACATGCATTACCTTACACTTACCCACATTAAATTTCATTTGCCATTTTGCTGCCCAATCACTCAGTTTGCTGAGATCTTTTTGTAGTTCTTCACAATCCCTTTTGCTTTTGACTGTCCTGAACAACTTTGTGTCATCTGCAAACTTGGCCACCTCACTGCTTACCTCATTTTCTAGATCATTGATGAACAAGTTGAACAGGATTGGTCCCAGTACTGACCCCTGGGGAACACCACTAGTTACCCTCCTCCATTGTGAAAATTTACCATTTATTCCCACCCTTTGTTTTCTGTCTTTTAACCAATTCTTGATCCATGAAAGGACCTTTCCTCCTATCCCATGACCACCTAATTTACGTAAAAGCCTTTGGTGTGGGACCCTGTCCCCTTCCATTTCCCTTGTTTTGGCCCTTTGACCTTCACACCTGTCTCTGTTTTGCTTTTGCCCACATAATTAGTTGGTTTCCAGGGTTCAGTGGATCCTCCCCATGGGCTGTAGGAGGATCCTTTACATTTGGTCAGGCTTAGAACCAGACTATTACATCCACCTGGTTTGGGTCTGTCACAGTGTGTATATTGGTTATAACAAAAGGCATGGTTTCTACTAGGATGGGCCAGCTGGACTTGATCATGCAGCTGGGAAGCTGGTTCTTTTTCCTGGTGGCTGCATTCTGTGCTGTACCATTAAGGGCTATGTTTTTGCCCCAGTCCCTAGCAAGTAGGAGCCATAAGGAGGCCAAAGAACTTGCAAGAGAATGACCACAGTACAGGATCAGCCTCAGCCTTTCTGAAGATAGAAGAAAAGTGAAGGGCCATAATGCTCAGTGCAGCACTGTTTGTGGTGGTGTGTCGAGTATCCCCCCGACCCTGCACCCCGTCTTCAGCAAGATGAGACTCTGCCAGCCAGTAGAATAGAGAGGGTTTATTGCTTCTGCGAGGTACAGCACAGCCTGGGTTCTATGTCGGCATTGAAGTGAGGGGCCAGGCAGCCTCAGACCCCTCGGGATAGGGGTCCACAGGCTCCCAAACACCCAGTACTCAGCTTAGTCTCTTCTGTTCACGTTTTTCCAGCCAAGACTGAATCTTTCCCAAACCACACCATTCCTTTGTTCAGACCCCTTCGCTCGTCGGGTAGGAACCAGTTGGGTCATTGTCTACATGACCTGAGGTTCCTCAGGGTGACCCCCCCGCTGGGCAGCACTTACAGACGCAGGCCAGTAGTGATCACCCCCAGCCCACACAGCAACCAGTGAATGCCCAACCAGAGTGGGCCTAGGGCTGCTAGAGTAAACAGCCTCCCAACGACGTTACATCTCTCCCCCCTCCGAGAACAAACAGAGCGGGGTCACTCCACTTGTGACCTGGAGAAATTCGGGGCCCCCCCCCCGCTGGGTATCGCAATGACGGTGACATTGGCACTCCCCTTGGCTTGGGCCTGCCACGACAGTGCCCTGCAGAAGCTAGCTCCATCATGTTCGGCTGCTGGACGGCTTTGAGGGGCTGGCGTGGGCCCACTCTCTGTGGCTGTACCAGCCCTTCCACTTCCCTTGGGCTCTGCCCAGGGTCTCCCTGGCCAGGCCCATGAGCTCAGCGAGCCTTTCCCAGACATTCAGGACGTCCTCCACCCCTGACTCTCCATTCGGGAAGGTCTCCCCCTCCCATAGGTCTCTCAGCAAGCCCAGGGGGTCCTTCCCCCTTCTGCGCCATGGTTCGGTTGGGAAGAACCTGGTGGACCCTTGGGGTGCCTCCCTGTGTACAGACAGCAGGTGGGGCAGGTACTTGTCCCAGTCCTGTGGGTGTTGGTGCATGAAGGCCTCCAGCATTTGCTTCAGGGTTCCCTGGAACCTCCCCACCAGCCAGCTGGACTGGGCACCATACGCTGAGGCCCAGGTGAGCTGGGCCCCGTGCTTCTCCCAGAAGCACCAGAGTAGAGCGGACATGAAGTTGGATCCCTGGTCCGTGAGGACCTCCTGGGGGAACCCCCACCCTGCTGAAAATGGTCAGCAGCGTGTCTGCCACCGTGTCTCCCTCAATAGAGGGCAGAGCCACGGCCTCCGGGCACTTGGTAGCCAAATCCACTGCTACCAGGATGTATTTTTTCCCTGTCCGAGTCGCCTGGCCAACAGACCCCACTATATATATTGCTGCCTTCCAGAATGGCTCCTCTATGGTGGGCCAGCGCCTCAAGGCAGCTTTCCCCCATCTCGGGCTTTCTGCACCCTCTGGCAGGAGTTGCAGGCCTGGCAGTACCACTGCACTGCCGCAAATATCCCGGGCCAGTAAATGGCCTGAAGTAGCCTCAGCTGGGTGTGCCAAATACCCCAGTACCCCGCGAATGGGACATCATGGGCCAGATACAGCAGCTTGGGATAATATTTTTGGGGAACCACCAGCTGCCACTGGACCTCCCATATCCCCACCTTTCCTGGGGGGAGCCATTCCGGGCACAGAAATCCCGTCTCCCACAAGAATCTCTCCTGGCAGCCTCTCCCCAGGGGCTGAGCTGTGCCAAGGCCAGTCCGGTCCCTCAGCATCTGTAAGGAGGGATCTGCCTGCACCTCAGTCTGGAATTCCACAGCTGGGGCAGGGACAGGGACCTGTTGCCTTGGTCCGGGGCTCCTTGCCTTGCCCCCCCCCTTGCCTTGGTCCGGGGCTCTAGCCCTGCTGGGCCCCATGTCTGCTGGGATGGGGCCCTGAGCCCCCTGCAGGGAGCCCTTCCCTGGGTCAGGATTTCCAGCCCCTCGCTGGTTCTGGCTATGGATGCTGACCAGGACACATTGGGGTCCGTTTGGCCATTCCTATAGGTCATTCCCCATCAGCACCTCCGTAGGAAAGTGCTGGTGCACCCCCACTTCCTTGGGGCCCTCCTTAGCCCCCCATTTCAGATGCACCTGGGTTATGGGCACCTTAAACGGGGTCCCGTCTACACCCTGCAGGGTCAGCTGGGTGTTGGGTATCATGTGGTCTGGGGCTACTACATAGAGCCGGGCCAGCATCACCTCTGCACCCGTGTCCCAGTAGCCCGTCACCTTCCTGCCATCTACCTCCAGGACCACGAGGCACTCACTCCGTAGGGGCTGCCCTGCCCCCACCTGGTACACAGAGAAATCCACCTCCAGAGGGTCAGATCTCCCAGGGGAGTTGGCCTGAGCAGCCTTCCCCCCACTTTGAGCTAAGGTTTGCCTGCCGGCTCCTGCCTCTGGGGTGGCCTGCCCTTCTCCCTGACCCAGCCAGTTAACTCTGGAAAGTCTCTGGTTGTGGGACCTGTCCTGGTGCCTGGTGCACTGAGCCCTCTGATGGCCTCTTTGCCCACAGCGATGGCAGGTTAGTGCCTGTGGGTCCCTTTGGGCTGGCTCCGTCCGGGCCTTGGCTGTCTCTCTGGGGGGCGGATGGCTGGTCCCTGTCTCTTGGGCTCGCCCCATAGGTGATTTTCTCCATTGCTCAGCTGAGAACCAGTCTCTCCAGAATTCCCTTTCTCTCCTGGACTGCCGTTCACACCCAGACCGGCTGTCCATGAACTCATCTGCCAGCCTCCCAGCGTCCTGGGGGGTCCTCTGGCTTCCGGTCCTTGAGCCACAGCCTCAGGATGGGCGGGTACGCTTCATAGAACTGTTCTAGGATCATCAGCTTAACCAGGTCCTCTGTGGTCTGGGCCCTGATCCCGAACACCCACTTGCGGCAGTATTGTGCCAGGCAGGAGACCATATCCACATAGGTCTCCCTTGGCTACTTCTGTACCCCCTGGAACTTCTTCCTGTACGTCTCAGGGGTCAGCCCGAATTTGTTCAGCAGGGCTGTTTGACCCATTCGTAGTCGCCCGGCTGCAGATTCTCCAGCTGGTTGAGCACCCCTGCGGCCTTCTGATCCAGCAAGGGGGTGAGCTGTTGGAGCCGGTCTGCTGGGGGAATCTGGTGCAGATCACAGGCCCGCTCAGAGGAGCTAAGAAACCCATCCATGTCCCCCACATCTTTACGCTGGGTGAACACGAGCTTCTCAAAGTGTCTGGCCATCCCGGGCCTCCTGGGGTCCTCTCCACTCACCACAGCCGGGGCCCCTCGCCTTCTCCGCTCCACCATGGTCAGCTCATGCTGCCGCTGTCTCTCTCGTTCCTGGTACTCCTCCCTACAGTCTTGCCGCTCTTTCTCTTGTGACTCCAATTCCTTTAGCCTCTGCTCCATCTCCAGGTGTCGCAGCTCTACCGGGATGGATCCCGCCCTGGATGAACTGCTGCTGGCGGAGCGTGGCCTGGTGGGCACCACGTCCGTCTGGTGGACTCCAGCCTTCCCTCTGGTCTGAGAGCCTGAGATGCTCCCAGGGGGTGTCTGGCTGCTCCCTGCTGGGACAGGATCCAGGCCCCTGGACTGGTCATTCTCTTCCAGCTGGGCAATCAGCTGGGCCTTGGTTGCTTTCCCCATGGGCAGGCCTCTCTCTCTGCACAGCCCCACAAGGTCTGCCTTCAGGAGTCAGGCGTAGGCCATCTCCCTGCCAATCCCTGCGGTGTAGACTCACCGACCGAGTGCTGCAGTGCCCCACAACTTCCAGGAATTGCTTCACTCTGCCTCCAGTACGCCTGGCTCTTGCAAGCCCCTTCCTTCTACTGCGCACCGTCACTTGCTGCTGGAAGCTCCATCCACGGGGTGCAGTGCATCACACTTCTGACACCACTGTGGCGGCGCGTCGAGTATCCCCCGACCCTGCACCCCATCTGCAGCAAGGTGAGACTCTGCCAGCCAGTAGAATAGAGAGGGTTTATTGCTTCTGCGAAGTACAGCACAGCCCGGGTTCTATGTCGGCATCGAAGTGAGGGGCCAGGCAGCTTCAGACCCCTCAGGATAGGGGTCCACAGGCCCCCGAACACCCAGTACTCAGCTTAGTCTCTTCTCTTCATGTTTTCCCAGACAAGACTGACTCTTCCCCAAACCACACCCTTCCTTTGTTCAGACCCCTTCCCTCGTCAGGTAAGAACCATTTGGGTCATTGTCGACGTGACCTGAGGTTCCTCAGGGCGACCCCCCCCCCCGCTGGGCAGTGCTTACAGACGCAGGCCAGTAGTGATCACCCCCAGCCCACACAGCAACCAGTGAATGTTCAACGAGAGTGGGCCTAGGGCCACAAGAGTAAACAGCTTCCCAACTACGTCGCACTGTTCTGCAGCTGTCTGTGCAGTTGCAAAGGGACTGCTGTTTGTTAAAGCAGCCCCCTACTATAGGCAAAATAAAGGCTACACAAAAGTGACTTAAAGCCACTTTTGCCCCTACTCCTTTCAGTCTATACCTTGTCCTTCTGTGTTGCATCTTCCAGGAGAAACAACACAGAACCCAGGCTGTACACATTTTAAAATATGTCTCTAGCCCTTTGTATGTGTAGTACACCTTCAAAATGTTAGTCAAATATAAAATGATGTAATGATATCTTTCTCTGGGCCTGTCTTCTGGAACAAATCACCTGCAAAGTTGCTCCCTGAACATTTTCTAGACTGTAGCCAAATTCTGGCTGATGAAGGGCCACAATAGCTGGTCCTAAACTTCGTGCTTTCTGGTTCCCCTTCACCTGCCTTCCAGCCACAGGGGTCTTGGAAGGAACAGAGAACACAACGAGATCATAGTTGCATGCTGCTGACCACATAAGAGCTTTTGCACCAATGCATAGATAAAGCAAGTCCTGAAACTATTCTAATTTTCACCAGGGGCTGAACAGGTCCCAAGCCAACTTGACATTTTAAAAGCATAAAGATCACTGTGTTGAGTACGAGTTGACTAGACCTGTGAACTGACTCAAAGAACAGAGTGAACTGTCAACTGTCTTCATCTATTTCGGGAAGTTTATTCACTATGGAGCCTATATCATGTCAGCAGATACATAAACTATTGTGGTGAGGAGCATCAGAAATGAATAGGCCAGGGTTCAAGGCAAAACCTGAAAGACTTAGTATATTTCCATTTTAACTTCTAGCAGCCTCTTTCCCCCAAAAGGAAAGAAAAATCAATATTTCAGAATGCCATTCTTGAAATTTGCAAAATAAGCTCTATTTTAGCAGCAAATTTCATGGGGGTGAAAAAAGGAGCACTATTGAGATCTTCAAATGTGTTGCAAGTAATCACAAACTCAGAACAAGAGCATCACTGATGACTAAGTGGACTAGAAGGCCATTCCGTCAACCTTAGCTCATGCAAGCAACACTTACTCAAATGATCAATCCAAAGCAAATAGGACCATTTACTTGACGGAGGGCTGCTGATATGAATAAGGCCAAGAGGATTCACACCCTCCACCTGTACAGCAGTCCTGTACAAGAGGAAATTCTGCACTTGTTTATTTTATATTTTATTGTTTTAAATGTGATGTATGACTTCAAGTAAAAAGCATATACATTTATTCAGATTCCGCTGATCCACTGAATTCTTCCAAATAGTCTGGGACACAGAAAATTACTAATACAGAGCTTCTCACAAACCCCGCCTCCCCAATACCTCATTAAAAAACTTTCAAGACACGATACATAAAAAGAATGTATAGTGAAACTATACCTTGAGAACTTGTAACATCACATTTTAGAAAGCAATGCTGAAAATGTAGTGAACTTCAGTTTAGTTTTTAACAGTTTTTTTAACTGAGGGAGCACTTCAAATACCAAGCCCGTGCAAATTCCACAGCAGAGAGATATAAAATGGAAGTCTCTAGCATCATACAAGAACAAAACAAACAACAGAAGAGCGATAGCAGGCATAGCTTTCTTAATCTTAAAGCTATTACAGGAGAACAAAGAGTGAAATGACTGGAAACACAAGGACAGCTAAAGTAATGGGGAGTATTAAATATCACAAGGAAAAAAAATAAAACTGTTTGTTAAAAGCTTCAGGTACACAATAAAATTACTTTGAAGTGAATGCAATATGCCAAATTCAATCCGCGGCAAAAGGAGGAGTCATTTTCATTGGACCCAATAGGAGTGGCATCTCCCTTTACTAAGGGCAAATATGGTCAATATATCATCTGGTTTTGGTCCTAAAAGGACCAAAGATTTCATTAAGAAAATATTGTGCTCCAATGGAGATGGGAAGAAATAATTCCTCGGATAATATTCATACATGTGTAGAACATTATGCACCTTTTAAGTCCTCAAAATAGGGAATCAGGGAGCAAAGTATGTTCCAGGAGGTACTGAGTACCCTCGATACACACTGAAAAACACTGATATTTTGAAAACTTAGGTGCTGCATAAGCTTTGTACTAGCATTCTGCATCGTTGAATTTTATCTTCACTTGCAAGGTGCTAGGCACTGTAAAAATCCATGGACTTGAATGAGCACTAAGGGTGATCTGCACCTCCTAGAACTTATTTATCACCTTGCATGATGAATCTGCAAACTCCAGTCATTCATAAATTTTCATAGTTGGATTCTATAGCAGCTCTTCCAAGTCCTCCTATAATGAGACCCAGGAGCCCAAAGAATAGCCATTTCACTGAGTCTATGCTGTTTTCACCATGTCAATTACTTAGATTTCAGTCAGAAGCATACTTAGTATTGACTATGACTAACATATCCATCTGCTTTTGTTAAACACAAATCTTGGAAAAAATGTCATTCACTAAGAGTATTGCACATCATTTTCAAATAACCATACATAGCAGCTGTTTCAGAACAGCACTATAAAAAGAGTTTGAGCACTTCTTATTTGTATCACATAATGATGCATGCTTACATAACAAAAGCAAGAGAGGCTGCCTCTAAAATTGTATCCATACATAGATTTGTTTTGTTATACGAGGTTTATGCAACATGCCACACAAAGATACACAGTCCAATTGGCTTAAAGCGCCTGTTACTACCATGAATAATTCATCAAATTCATAGTTACATTTTAGAGATTACTTTTCAAAAGCTCACATTACAGCACTAAGGTTTGTGAACTCCTTGCTCACACAAGCAAGCTGTTATTCATACAAGCAGCCCCATTGTGATAAAATTGAAGTACAATTGTAAGTGCACTATAGCAAATTGAAATCAGAATTTTGATTTTCTCTATATTTTTATAGTTCTGAAACAAATACATCAGAACAATTTATTTGGCCAGTCTCAGAATACGACACCCTCCCTCCGGGGAAGGTTAAATAAAAGATATATTTCAAATGATTTTCAGTTACATACATTTAACAATCTGCCATTTAAAATCAATATTCTGCAGTGATTAGTCTACAAGGTGACTTTTGCTAATTGACTAATTGCTTTTGCTTTGTGGAAAATCCCTAAAAAAATAAATATACTTACAAATGAATTACCAGTAACTGTGTATAGCAGGAGGTCAATTTCTACTATGGCCTATGTAGCAAGCCAAGTGCATAAACTGGGCTGGGCACTGCAGTCAGTGTATGTAGAGTTTTTGAGCACTGGGCAGGAAGTTTAGAAACCAAAATACTGGTGGTAAAATTCTGTTCCTGTTTGTCCAAAATGGATTAAATTTACAGCATTAGAGTTCCTACAACACTCTCTGAATCATTAAAGAACAATTAGACTGTAACCCAGCGATGGGCAACCTAGGCTAGTGAGCGGCCCTCCTTCATCTCAGTAGTCTGCAAAATTGCCATAACCAAGATGGCCTCTGGGGATAAGGTAGTTTTGCTAACTGTACATGTTTACCTAGAATTTGCAGTATGTGCTGATTGATCCATAACAGCACTCTGACAGGATGCAGAGGGAATGTATGCCCTCACAGTCAATGTTGTGTGCAAG
The DNA here is from genome assembly GCA_032595735.1 of Pelochelys cantorii. Classification (NCBI taxonomy): domain Eukaryota; kingdom Metazoa; phylum Chordata; order Testudines; family Trionychidae; genus Pelochelys; species Pelochelys cantorii. Next base: position 173,609,083 of record CM064328.1, read on the forward strand.
CAGTATGCGCCTCACTTCATGTGCCCTTGTTTTACATGCATGTCATTTTAGTAATACAGTTGGAAAAAAACCCCTATGTGGATGGAAACCAGCAGAACCTGGCAATCCTGTGTGTGGCCAGTGGAAAAGAAAATATCTCACAGGCCACACACAGAACCCTGATGGACTGCACACAGCCTTTGGGCTGCAGGTTATCCACCTCTTTGTTCTATGTTTGTATGGTGCCTAGTACAATGGAGTCCTGGCCTATCACTGAGCCTCTTTGTTACTACAGCAATACAAAAAAAATAATCATTTATGTCTCTCCATGGTATCAGGAGATTTTTGAGAGGCCTTGTTACTGGGGAGAATTTTACTCATGCATATTGAGTTGATCTATTCACTCTGTGCCCCAGCTTTTCTCACAGTATCTCAGGGGGAAAAAAGCATGGAGTGGAGAATGGATGGGCTATAGATAGGGCTTCTTACTGTTCATCTTGAAGAAAATCTCAGGTGCATAGTGGCCATTTTGATGAAAATGAGTATCCCAGGCAGTGCACAAGAGTACTTGAAGACATGCACATGAGTAGTCAGCAGCAAACAGCATAGGAAGAAGGGATTCTGCTCTCTCAGGTGTATCTCACTTCCTTGTGCAAATGCACATCTCCCCGCTGCTTTTGCATGGGACACAATCCAATGCCAAGTATTAAAAGTATTAACAGAAAAACTGACTGCAAAGCACACACCCCATAAGCTCGATCATAGAACATAAAGGCTCCTAAGGAGCTGTTGTGGTCTAACAAGTCAATGATCCCTGCACTAAGAAGGATTTACATGAACAGACTGTAGTAACTCTGAAAAGCTGTTATACTCAATGAAATCACAAATTCACATTTAGCAAGTCCCCTCACCTAAGAGACTGAAGCAGCTGTTTGGAGTTTCTATTGTTGTTCAAGTGTATGATTGTTATTATTAAAAGCAATGTAGGCAATAAAATATTACACTGATGAATGAACTATAAAAATATTATGTCTAACTAAATGTTCTATGTATTCTATATTATGCATAATTGAATTCACAAGTATAGTTATCTGCTCTTAAAAAAATCAGAACAAGTAAGTACATTCACAGTATCATGGAAGATTTTTTTTTTAATTAAAATGTTTAATTTCTAATTTAAGTGTAGTAATAATATATTTGATAAGTACACTGTTGCAGGTCAAGAAATTGCAAGTTTAAGATGTATTTTGCTGTCAGTTCAAATCATAGTAAAGAGCAAGTATTTGAGGATGATGGTTCGTATTACTTGTTGACAGACCCTTTCCATCTTCAGCTGCTACAAACTTTTCAGCTCATATAAGCATGGGCAGCAGGCAAACCCCTGCTTTGGGGGGAGGGCAAGGGGGTTGGCCCACACCTTCTGCCCAAGACCCCACTGCTACAAGCTGAAGTGGTGCCCCCAATGCTGCTGCCCCCGTTCCCTGTGAAAAGCCCTGAGGGGTCCCCCAAATGAGATGAACCCTATACAGCCTGGCCCAGGCACAGTGGGCTGAGCCAACCCTCTTGTACCACTGAGCCTCCATCTCCCTGGCCCCTGAGCACTAGGCTGACCCCACTGCCTGGCTGAGTCAGTAGCCTCCCCAAACGCTGTGCCGGCCCCAGCACTGGGCCCAGCTAGCAGCCTCTGCAAGCATCAGCTCCTTCCATCCTGAAGGCCCTGCCCTACTGAGCCACAGGCCCCAGTAACAAATCCACTGGCTCTCCACCTCACTCCTCAATCCCCTGTCCTCAGGAGGCGGGACACAGTGACCTTTGGAGACCTTTGAGGGTGGGGTATGGTGTGGAGGAGCCAGTGGTGTTCTTGGTGAAGGAGAGGAACTGTGGCCCATTGTCTGGTGGTGGGTTGGTGGCAGCACCAGAGAAGGCAAAGCCTTCCCTGGTCTATTATGCCCACCCCCCATGCATATAGAAATGTTCTAAGGGAAAAATTCTTCTCTTGGTTACAAACACTGCAATTCCACAGACTTTAAGTGGATGCCGTTCAGCAGGATTAGCCCCTGATGGGCAACAACACTTTTATTTACCTGCACATCTGGAGGTATGGCCACTTGCAGCTCTGTTGGCTACAGATTGCCATTCCTAGCCAATGGGAGCTGTGGGAAGTGGCATGGACCAGAATACTAAATTACTTCCCACAGCTTCCATGGGCAGTGAACAGCCATCCGTGGTCAACAGGAGCTGCAAAAGCTGTACATGCAGTTGCACAAGTAAATAAAGCACCAGCGACCCACCTGGGGCTAACCCTGGCTAACAATGAATCACTCATTGCCCACCCCGACTTAGATCACACATAAACCCTAAAAAAAACTTTTTAAAAAATGGTCATGTAGCACCTTGGAAATTAACCAAAATATAAATAGATAGTATAATGAGCTTTTTGTGGGCACAACCCACTTCTTCAGATAACAAATATGGAGCAAAAGGCACAGAGGTTGAATTATAAGGCAGAAAAGAGGAGAGAGAGGGAGGAGGGAAAAACCTGTCAAAGTGTCTGTGCTAAATGAGGCTAATAGGGTGGGCTGCATGTGCCCAATACTTTTGATGTCATTTGAATGCTGAATGTAATGGCCCATCCAGTTAATGTCTTTGTTCAAATTTGCATATGAAGGCCAGTTCTGCAGTTTTTCTCTCTCTAGTTGGTTCCTGAGATAGCTTTTAAGAGAATAGGCACCTTTAAATCCATTAGTGAATGCCCAGGTAAGTCAAAATGTTCCCCAACAGGTTTCTGTGTGTTACCATTTTGAATATCTGATTTGTGTCCATTAATTCTTTGTTGTAGAAACTGTCCAGTTTGGCCAATATGCATGGCAGGGGGGCATTGCTGGCACTTGATGGCATAGATCACATTAGTTGATGTGCAGTTCTATGAGCCTCTGATGTGGTGGCTTATGTGGTTAGGTCCTGTGATGATGTCGCTTATGTAGATGTGTGGACAGAGTTGGCAATGAGGTTTATTGCAGGGGTGGGTTCCTGGGTGAGTATCATGCAGGTGTGTTACGTGGTTGTTGAAAAGGATTTGCTTCAGGTTAGGGGGTTGTCTGTAGGCGAGGACTGGCCTGTCCCCCAAGGCCTGTGAGAGTGAGGGATTGTTTTCCAGGATAGGTTGTAGATTGTTAATGATACGCTGGAGGGGTTTAAGGTGGGGGCTGTAAGTGATGACTAGTGGTATTCTCATATGTTGTTTGTTGGGCCTATCTTGAAGAAGCTGATGTCTGGGTAGTTGTCTGGCCCTATCAGTCTGTTTTTTCACTTTCCCAGGTGGGTATTTAAGTTTAAGAATGCCTGAGAGAGATCCTGTAGGTGTTTGTCTCTGTCTGTGGGATTGGAGCAAATCCAGTTGTATTTTAGGGCCTGGCTATAAACAATTGATCAGATAATGGGTCCTGGATGGAAGTTAGAGGCATGTAGGCAAGTATAATGGTCAGTAGGTTTCCTGTATAAGGTGGTGGCAATGTGGCCATCATTTAATTGTACTGTAGTGTCACGGAAGTGGATCTCTTGCGTGGACTGGTACAGGCTAAGGTTGATGGTGGGAAGCAAGTTGTTGAAATCCTGTGGGATTCTTTAAGGGTCTCCTTCCTGTGGGCCCATATGATGAAGAGGTCGTCAATGTAGCGTAAGTATAGTAAAGGTGCTAGAGGGCAAGAGTTGAGGAAACTTTTAAGGTCAGCCATAAAGATGTTAGCATCTTGTGGAGCTATGTGGGTACCCATAGCTGTGCTGTTGACTTGAAGATATAAATTGTCCCCAAATTGGAAATAGTTGTGGGTGAGAACAAAATCACAAAGCTCAGTCACCTGAGATTCAGTGGCATCATCAAGGACAGTGTTCCTGACAGCCAGCAATCCATCAATGTGTGGGATTTTGTAGTAAAGAGCTTCTACATCCATAGTGGCCAGGGTGGTGTTTTCAGGAAGATTACTGAGGTGCTGTAGTTTCCTCAGGAAGTCAGTGGTCTCTTGAAGATTGCTAGGACTGTTGGCAGCATAGCGTCTGAGAAGAGAGTCAACATAACCGGATAATCCTGCTGTAAGTGTGCCAAGGCCTGAGATTTTAAGGTTTGTGGATCTTGGGTAGTAGATAACAAAACTCCCGATCAGGGATTTTGGGATGTGTTAACATAGATTTGGTCCCAAGCAGTAGTAGGGAGTTTTATGAGCAGATGGTGTAGGGTTTTTTTTTAAATTGTTGTTATTCTTTAGTGGGATCAGAGGAAAGGAGACTGTAGAACCTGGTGTTAGTGAGTTGTCTGGCAGCCTCCTGTTCACCCTAGTTTGTGATATATGCCTTAATACAGGCTCTCCAGACAGTAATTAATGTCACCCAAAATGAATTTAGGATGAAATAGGTATACTGGGCCAAATTCTGTCATCCTGACTTACACTGTGCAATGTCATTGATCTAAATGAAGTTGAAGGGGATGGGCAAAATTTTGACATTTACACTTCCTATTCTTTGTTGATGTGGATTAGAAATAGTTAAGTCAGGACAGCATCTTACTATGCCTCAAGGAGGTATTTTGCCATTTGCATCACAACAGTAACAGGAAATGGAAAATAAATGTTACCATTATTACTGTCAAGTACAACAGCCCATTAATGTGATTTTTTTTCTAGTTCAACCTTTGGCAATGTAGGCTTCCGACTCCTACAATGTTCATCTTTAATTTTTTTTTGTAGAAGTTATTGCAAACTCTCTGTGACCTAGATATGCCTCCACAAGACTTTTCTCTCTTAATAATACTGATGTGCATTTCAACAGTCCTGTTTGTATTGCCAAATATAATTTCAATAAACTTAAAAACAACAAATGGTCTGGTAGCACTTTATAGACTAACAAAACACGTAGATGGTATCATCTACATGTTTTGTTAGTCTATAAAGCGCTACCAGACCATTTGTTGTTTTTTAAGTTTAGCCTGTACAGACTAACTTGGGTACCCAGTATAATTTCAATAGTACATCCCTAAAATATATATATGTGTGAGAGAGAGCGCACAAGAGAGGGAGAGGGAGACAGCCTGCCCAGTGGTTTGAGCCTTGACCTGCTAAACCCAGGGTTGTGAGTTTAATCCTTGAGGGGCCATCTAGGGCAAATTTGTCAGGGATGGTACTTGGTCCTGCTATGAATGCAGGGGACTGGACTCAATGATCTCACAAGGTCCCTTCCAGCTCTATGAGATGGTATATTTCCATATATTATTATTTTTCCAGTCAATCATATGGTCTCTGACAAGGGGGAGCATTTATCTTTTAGTTTATCCATTTACACTATTTTATGTAGTTTTAGCCCAACAGCTGGTTGTCTGCAGAACATCAGAACATGAGCTTTTTTTTTTTAATTTTACATTAGTATATGGGATGACACAGACTCCAATCTCTTGCATGTGCATTTTTGTACTGAGTTGTGAAACACTTATTCAACAATTCAAATGGTTCAAATGGAAAAGATTTTTAATTATAGGGAATGGTATTACAATAATGGGCTGGGTCAATCTCTAGGTAGATGGAGTTTCACTTATATCACCCTTGAACAGACACCAATGAAACTGCAGAATTGTGAAGCACTAATCTAGGAGATCAAGAAGCTGTTGCTATTTTCTCAGGTGTAGCTGGCATAGCACTCACAATAAAATACATGTTTATATTTGGAGAGATATACCTGGACGAGGTGAAATAGGTTGAAGAAAGAAATCTCATTCCAGATAAGTCAGAAGGAGGAAGAGATGGGAATGTATCCATCTCCAAAAGGACTCCCTGTGTGCCCACATGCATTACATCCCATGCCTCTGAGAGCTAAGGCTGTTGTCTCGTAAATGTCACCACTATTTCTGGTTTATAAAAGAGAAACATCAGAAATTATGCCTGGCATGACAACATTAGATGGATAGAAAGCTGGCTAGATTGTCAGGCCCAACGGGTAGTGATCAACAGCTCGATGTCAGGTTGGCGGTCGGTTTCAAGCGGAGTGCCCCAAGGATCAGTTCTAGGGCCAGTTTTGTTCGACATCTGTATTAATGACCTGGATGAGGGGATGGATTGCACCCTCAGCAAGTCTGCGGATGACACTAAGCTAGGGGGAGAGTTAGATATATTGGAGGGCAGGGATAGGGTCCAGAGTGACTTAGACAGATTTGAGGATTGGGCCAAAAAACAATCTGATGAGGTTCAACGAGGACAAGTGTGGAGTCCTGCACTTGGGACAGAAGAATCCCAAGCACTGTTATAAACTGGGGACTGACTGGCTAAGTGTCAGTTCAGCAGAAAAGGACCTGTGGATCACAGTGGATGAGAAGCTGGATATGAGTCAACAGTGTGCCCTTGTCTCCAAGAATGCTAATGGCACATTAGGGTACATTGGAAGGACCATTGCAAGCAGATCTAGAGAAGTGATTATTCCCCTTTATTCGGCAGTGGTGAGGCCACATCGGAATATTGCATCCAATTCTGGGCCCCCCACTACAGAAAAGATGTGGACTCATTGGAGAGGGTCCAGCAGAGGGCAACCAAAATGATTAGGGGGCAGAAGCACATGACCCACGAGGAGAGGCTGAGGGATTTGAGCTTATTTATTCTGCAGAAAAGAAGAGTGAGGGAGGATTTGATAGAAGCCTTCAACTTCCTGAAGGGAGGTTCCAAAGAGGATGGAGAGAGGCTGTTCTCAGTAGTGACGGATGGCAGAAGAAGCAGCAATGGTCTCAAGTTACAGTGGGGAAGTCTAGGTTGGATATTAGGAAGAACTATTTCACTAGGAGGGTGGTGAAGTACTGGAATGGGTTACCCGGGGAAGTGGTGGAATCTTCATCTCTAGAGGTTTTTAAGTCCTGGCTTGACAAAGCCCTGGCTGGGATGATTTAGTTGGGATTAGTCCTGCTTTGGGCAGGGGGCTGGATTTGACCTCCTGAGGTCTCTTCCATCCCTATGATTCTGTGAACAGACCTTGGAAATTTTGTTTGTTTGATTTTGCTCCTGGATAGGCTGTATTGAGTTTATACTCTCATCTAAAACCTTAAGTGCTTGATCATCTCCCCAAGAAATATTGGCCGGTATAGCATAGTGACAGTAGCTTGAACAGAATGTTCTCTTTCAGACCATGATTTAAAGCAAACATTCTGCAGGCTATCATTAGCATGATCAGGAATTTAGCTGACAACCTAGGGGTGTTATACAAATATTGCATTTAGAAAGGTAAAGATCTTTCATGGAAACCTGAGGTAAGTCTTATGTAGAGGAAATAGTTGTTCTGTAATACATTTGAATAAGGTTCTGGCAGCATAGCAGACCTAATCTGACTCCCACTGAAGACAATGGAAATAAACCTGTTGATTTCAATGGGAGTTGGACTCTCACAAAGTGAATTGATAGGTAATGCTAATTATCTGTAGAAAACTTCATAAAATCTCCTCCTGGATACAGCCCTCACTAAAAAAGTCTGACTTACTTAGTTTTATATGGGTTGAAAATAAAGGGGAAATATTAGGCAGTACAGAAAGTTTAAAGCTAAAGGCAGACATATTTTTTCAGACCGTATTATCGTAAGAATGACCATTTAGGGACACATTCTCTCGGGGCACAGAGTGTGGGAACAGGTTTAGCAAAGACTAATGGAAAAGCAAGATTCTATCTATTGGATTTTTCTGTTAGGTGTCAGCAGTTTTTTGGGCTTAAAGAGAATAGTAAAAGCATTATCTAGTGAGATTCATTAAGGCCCTAGCTAGCAATGAAAAGACATTGGGGGGTAGGAGAGCGGGTGGCTGGAGGTTGCTCCTTGTTACCTATGGAGAAACCTAAGGTCTGAATTACCTTGGAAGCCACCACACAATGCCAGCCAATAAAACATGGAGAGACTCCAGTCAGGCCAGGTTGCACAGCTTCTCTGGAACTATTGGTTTTTATCCAGTATTTCAGTCATTTTATATAATTGTTCTAAGGTTCCTATTCATTTCTTGACTATTCAGAGTTGACAACTTTTGTAACCTTCTTCCAAAACTCAAGATCATACACCAAGCGGTCACACAGATTGCTCTCTTGGGTCTGCTGATGCTGAGTCTTTACTCTCCTCTTTGGTTGTCTTCCATCCACAATCACTGCAGGTGACACGCTCGTGATATAGCCCTCCAGACTCTACTACATAATCTCCCTCAGTCCATCTTCAGTTGCAACCACCTGCATTAGATCACTTACAAGCTCATTTTGTTTTCTATCACAGTGTCCACACATCTGACAATCTCAACATTTTCACTCTATGGCAGGGAGCATATGAATGCCCACAGGCGGAACCAAAAATGATCATGGAGTACTTTGCTTTTGCCTTTGTGGAATTTCATCCTATTTACCTCAGATCATTTCTCCAGTTTGTCTAGAAAATTTTGAAATATAATCCTATCCTCCAAAGCACTTGCAATCCCTCTCATTTTGGTATTATCAGCAACCTTTATAAGAGTATAAGAGACTCTCTATGCTATAAGCAAAATCATTGATGAAGATAGTGAACAGAACTGGTTCCAAAACTGATCCCTGAAGAACCCCACTGGTTATTACCTTCCAGCGTGAGTGTGAACCATTGATAAACAATCACTGGAAATGGTTATCAAACCTGTTATGCATCCATTGTATAGTAGCCCCATCTAGGTTATATTTCTCACAGTACAGTAGCCTTGTCTATGTTGTATGTTGTTTCTTAATGAGAAGGTCATGCAAGATTTTATGAAATGCTTTACTAACGTCTAGGTGTGCCACATCTATTACTTCCCCCAAATCCATAAGATTTGTTATCAAGACTTTTAATTTTGCCCCTATATACTTTTGTTATTGCTCTATATTCATTGATTGTAACTCAATGGAGTTTCCACTTTTTGTAGGATTCTCTTTTGATTTTTTGATCATTCAAGATCTCCTGGTTAAGCCAGGGTGGTCTCTTGCCTTACTTCCTATCATTCCTGTGTGGTGGAATAGTTTGCTCTTGGGCCCTTAATAATATCTCTTTGAAAAATTGCCAACTTTTTTCAATTATTTTTCTCTTTAGAAAGAAAAACACGGGACCCTTACCTGCCAACTCCCTGAGTTTGGTACAGTAAATTATTTACTTATTCCCACAATATAAGAACTAGGGGTCACCAAATGAAATTAATAGGCAGCAGGCTTAAAACAAACAAAAGGAAGTTTTTCTTCACTCAGCGCAGTCAACCTGTGGAACTCCTTGCCAGAGGATGCAGTGAAGGCTAGAACTTTAACAGGGTTCAAAAAGAGCTAGATAGATTCACGGAGGTTAGGTCCATCAATGGCTATTAGCCAGGATGGGTAGGAATGGTGTCCCTAGCCTCTGTTTGTCTGGAGGTGGGTGACATGGGAGGGAATCACATGAGGATTACCTATTGTGATCCCTCCCTTTGGGGCATCTGGTATTGGCCACTGTCAGCGACAGGATACTGGGCTAGATGGACCTTTGGTCTGACTCAATATGGCCGTTCCTACATTCTTATGTTCTTAGTCTGCGTTCTTGAAATCCATTGTCTTTATTTTGCTGTTCTCCCTTCTACCATTCCTGTATGAGGAAATCAAAAAGTCCAACTCCCACATACAGGTGTGTGGAAAAATGACTATATATGTATAGAAATGATTTCCCAGTGATCAGAATCCTATGTGAAAATGTTGCAATGCATTAGCTGAAGGAAAATAAATAACCACTATCTGGTAATGAATTACAGATTGTAGAGTTCCAGGTTTTTGTTCTGCACACTCTTTGTGAGTTGAAACATGAGCTCCCCAAAAGGTGTATATAAGCAAACTGCTTCTGAAATCCCAGGATTCTTCTCAATTATGTTATAATCACAATCACACTGTAGTTTATTATAGATCTTCTACCACAAGCACACACCAGTCTGGATACCTCAAATAATCCCATCCTTGTTCCCTCACCAGGTACCTGTAGTCTCCTCCTATCTGTGGCATAGAATTTGGGACAGAAGGTCAGACAATCTTGAGCCATGCAACTCCAAACCAATCAATAACAGGATTAGCAGTAAGCTTCATATTTGATCATACCATGCTGTATTACATATTTCAGTTGGAACACTTGGATCACCATCCAAAATGATGGCAGAAAGAGAAGGCATTGTATATATAGTAAATGCTATCGATAAAAAAGTGTTATGAACTGATGCATACAGAGGCAAGATATATATTTCAATATAATTTGGAGCTAGAAAACCTATACCATAAACCCGGGGTGGGCAAATATCAGCCCGCAGGCTGGATCCAATCCTCCAGGATTAGCTCCTGGTGGGCCCCCACAGCTATACTTACATGCACGGCCACAAGTATTGGGGATCAAAGCTTCTGTTGGCCACAGATCACCGTTCCCCTTTCTGCTGCTCCTACTGGTTGGGAACGGTGATCCGTGCCAAGCAGGAGCTGTGATCACTGGTACCTGCAGCTGTGCAGAACATAAGAACGACCATACTGGGTCAGACCAAAGGTCCATCAAGCCCAGTATCCAACAGTGGCCAATATCAGATGCCCCCGAGAGAGGGATCACAACAGGTAATCCTCACGTGATCCCTCCCCTGTCACCCACTTCCAGAAAAACAGAGGCTAGGGACACCATTCCTACCTATCCTGGCTAATAGCCATTGATGGACCTAACCTCCATGAATCTATCTAGCTCTTTTTTGAACCCTGTTAAAGTTCTAGCCTTCACCGCATCCTCTGGCAAGGAGTTCCACAGGTTGACTGTGTGCTGAATGAAGAAAAATATAGCAGTGGTGGCCTCCCAGGACTAACCCTGGCGAACCACCACTGTGTTGTTGCCCACCCCTGCCATAAACACTGGTGCTAGAACAGTTTTTGGAGCAGAAGCTGAGTTGCACATCCCCATACTCATGTCCATGCTCCTAAACTCCCCCTAGAGCTGAAGCTGACCGTCAGGATCCCAAATATGAGGCTGGCAGCCAGGACTCCAGGCCTGGGTGGGACCCCTTATGCAGGACCTACTGGGGGCTGGCTGCCAGCTGGGACCCAGGGCTGGCAGTGGAAGTCCCAGGTACCAGTGGGCCCAGCAGCCAGGACCCTGGGAGGTAGGGTCATGTGCCCAAACACCCATCTGTCCGCACCCCTGCTTCTTGTGCATATGGCTATAAACATAGATTCATCAATGGGGGCACATAACTGAACTGGACGTTTCAGAAACAAACCACGCTACAAACTTGAAAGGAACAGTTCTAGTCAATGCTTATTACTTTTCCATTGTTATTTTGCATTTCTATTGTGATAGCACCTAATATAAACAAATTGAGCCTCTTTGTGCTACATGCTGTAAAATCATAAAATAAAATAAATGAGCTTAAGTGTCAGATGGGGGAAGGAGGATGTCAAAATGTTTGCACTGTTACTCATCCACATTCATACCCTGATTTCACTGACAGTTGCACTCAGACACATGGAAATAGAATTTGGGTCAGGATTCATGGCTCAGTGTTTTGTCTTGTTTTAATCCCATCTCAATCTTTTTTTAAACATAACAATAATAATAATAATAATAATAATAATAATAAGCCTTTCCTATAGATAAGTGAATTTAATCCTTTATGCCTAGTTCCACAAACATTGTAGATTTACAGATGAGAAGTACAAGTATTTCATGGCTTTATAGCACACTTAAAAGCACGGAACCGGATCCTCAACTGCTATAAATCAGTGTAATTCCAGTGAGCTAGGACACTTTATACCATCTGAGGATCCATCCCATTTATTTTAGCTAATTTTAAATGTAGACAAGTGCAGACTAGAAAATTATTGTATTTCATAGAAAAAATGCTTATGGTGCCTCTACCTTCACTTTACATTTTAAGGTATAAACATAAAGAGATCACTAATGCAGTATTACAGTTTATTGAAAGCTGATGCAGGCAATCAAAACCAACCCCTTGACAATGACAGACTTGACAATGACCGACTTGACAATGACACTTTTACTTATTTAGAAATGCATAAAGGTGCCTCTCACCAAAGCACCTAGGTATCTTACATCATTACAAACAATTCCCAAAGAATATAAACAGAACCTGTAGTGGGATAATGCAACAAACAAAAATCCTTAGTGTATATTGTACACAACGGAAAATTAAATACATTTAAGAACAAATGACACTAATGATATTGGTCTCTATTTTGAAGCCTTTTCCCATGCTCACTCCAGCTAAACTTTCTCCAAGGAAATGGAAAATATTACTTCATTTAGGTATAAATATACCTATGTCTTTACAGTTTACCAATGGAGAAGAAAGATACTGGCAATTATAATCCTTTCTTTTACAATTTACTGCATATTTCCCTTGAAAGCAGCTTAGCATAAAGATTCCCTGAGAGAAGATTTCTGCAATGTATTTATATTATATCTAAATCAGTATTGCAAAGATTTTTGTCATTACACTGTTAATGCTAAATTGTGGACATTGTCTGGACACTAGTCTTATCTTTTCCTATAATATGACATTCAATAGGAAGGTTAAGACTGGAAATTATGATCTGTTCTCCTAAGGTATATTATGCAGTTTCAGAATATACTAAGTGAAAGCTTTGTTATCCAGCACTCTGTTAATCAGAAAACTTTGATAACAAGCATCACCCCCAGCCACAATACTACCATGTCTTCTGGTGCACGCCTGACTCCTGACTGTCCAGCCAGCCGTTGAGGGGTTTCTGACAGCAGCACTTTCAGCTGACATCATCAGCAGGCACCTCCTTCCCCCTCAATCTGTCTTGAGCTGCCAGGAGCCGGATTTGCTGGTAGGGGGCAGGGGCAGAGCAATAAGCTTTATTATCCAATACATTCAATTAACCAGAGGCCCCTATTCCCCATGATTGCCAGATGACAGAGTTTTCACTGTATTTATGAAGAACATATACTTTTATGCTTTTACCTCTTCAACTAAGCTTTCATACAAACTTATTCCAAAGATGTTAGGTTAAGAGTCACTTTAAACAATTCAAAGTGAAGCTTGTTTCTGAGATCTGTGTGCAGAGCAGGAGTGTGCCATATATCGCTGGGTTACTCCACTATCTATTTGAAAAACTCCACAGAAGAGGGCAGACATTTGGCAACAAAGTCAACCCAAACCCATGCCATTTCAACATTCATTCCATGGCACACCATTGGGTTTGAGGCCTCTCACCTATATGATAGTAACATCATAAAGACCACACACAAGTACTTTAGTTAGACAAAATAATGCTCAAAAGTCTTGAATTAGCATTTATGCAATGGACTTTGGGGAATGAAAAATACTCTAAACAAAAAGGTAACATAGGTAACATATAGTCACTTATTAGAAATGGAGGAGAGGAGCTGAGACAGATGACAAGAGAGAACAATTTCCACAGTCTCGGGACCCCAGGAGATAACCTAAAAACTAGGTGGCAGTGGACCATAAGCAGATGTCAGAAGAACGATAGCTCATTCTCTGTATGTATATATACAGAGATACAGATTATAGATAGAGATAGAATATAGAGACATACCACTAATATTGATTTATAGTAGAATCAAGTCACTTCTATTCAGCACAGGAAGGAAATATGATGTCAGTACATTCCATAATCAGCTAATCTTTGGTAAATTCATTAAAGTTTTAAAAGGAAGAGGATTACGTTTAGAATTACAGACCTCAAATAATAATGGTATTTCCTGAGCAAGCCAGTTATTGTTAGCACTTACCATGCTTAGAGACTATTAGAAATTAAATTTTAAATAAAAAATAGAAGGTGGCTTTGCAAGGTGATTGAGCAAGACTATTTCTATCAAAGACAAAATGCTTTTCATGTTTCTTCTAACAGAACTCCTCTCTTTACTGTTTTAAAACTGTTTAAGATTATGAAGAGAATTATAAGATTTTGTGCAAATAACTCTTATTTAGATAAAGTAACCTGGAAGTTAAATATACCAATTATGGTCAGTTTGATCATGAATGTTCCTATCTATTTTTATCATTCATGTTACACTTAATTGCTAGATTCGTTCCATGTCTCATAGACACCTGAAGAAGCCATTGAGCACTAAGTATCAATTACATTACTTACAATAATGTGACAAAGAATTACTGTCCTAATTAAGGACACAGAATCTTTATTGCAAGAAAAGTATTGATTCCTAAAGACAACCAGATGCTCAGCCAAAATGGCATTTATCTATTGTATATTCTGAAATAAAAGAATGTTCCCTGGAGAAAGTAAAAAGGAGGTACTAAGTAAGGTGCAGACTGAACCTGTTTTATTGTGCTCAATATGTTTTAGCTGTGATTTGCACTAGTGTATCAGGGAGCAATAATGGTATCTCAGCTGGAAGGGAAGGAAATATTGGTTAGAAAAATGGTAGAAATGGGTTGTAGGATTCGAATTTTTAAACTATGTATTTTTTCTGACCACAGGCCAGGCCATCTGTACTGTCTGTTTCAGGGACTTGAACAAGTAATTCACAAAATTGCAGGACCTATTGTTAACCATGCAGATATGGCAGATGAGATCTGTGTTCACATAGCACAGTGCTTTGTAACACCAGCGTGTTTTCTGCAGGGAGAGGGCTTCTTTATTAGTGGAGGCTATTCTATAGTGCGCTAAGGAGCCTAACCACACAACCCCAAAGGAGCTGAATGCAGAGACACACTGATTTTGAAAAAGCAAGACCCCTTGACTCATCTGTTTATATACATATCTGTGCCTAAAGATTTGATCCTGCACCCTTTGAAATCTATGGCAGATTCCCATTGACTTTAATAGAAACAGGATTGGGCACTAAGAAGAAAATTTTCAGCAAATTCTTCTTTTCTCTGTTAGAATCCTTGATTTAGAAAGCCTTTCTTCTGTCTACAGCTAGGTAGCTAATGTAAGTTGCTATATGACACCCATCACTGTGGTGTCCTTAGTGAGCCTATGGCAACAAAGCCTTGAAGAACATGCTCATTGAACAAAATGCAGCCAAAAGACATACAGCCCATTCCTGTGAGGTTCTGATCACTCTCAACATGCACTAAAGTCAATGGAAGTTAAGAGCACTCAACAATTCCCAAAAATATACTCAGCACTTCACAGGACTAGACACAGAGGAAGCCTGAAAGAATCCAACTATTACTTGGAAAGGAAATGCTGCTAGTCTGTCTGGAAGCTATTTCTCAGAGAAGCTATTAATTCTGAAGCAGTGCTTCATTGGCATAAAAGGGTCTTGCAGGACTTTGCATTTTTTGGAAAATATATTTTTAGTGGTGCTGTACAGTTTTAATGGGATTTGTTACAGTTTCAGTAGCTTTTTTCATAGCTATTACAGCATGCATTAAATTCTATACATAGCTGCTGAAAACACACCACCCTATTGTTACCCTATATCTGAGCACTGCTTTGTACAACTCTCCCCTTGCCTAGGAACAGGAAGGAATCATTTACCTTCACAGGATCATCTTGGGACTCCAAAAAATGCTGCCCATTTTATCTGGTGTTCATGCAGAGCAAAAGACACATGGGAGGGAAGGGGGGGGGGGGGAGAGGGTGCTAGTCCTTTCAAACCAAACAGGGAATTTGTCCTACAATTCATGCTACTCCTCACTAGCATTTCCACACTGTGGGAAACCCCCTCCAACATGGGTAGCTACCTATGTGGGATTCTCTGATTGTCTTGATTGTACATACATGCCCTGCTTAGGAGTCAGAGCCATGTGAAATGCTCTGTAGCTAGGGCAGATTTCCAAGGCCTTTCCAAAATTGCTAGGGATCTATAGAGCTTACAGACTGCTCTTCTGCAAGGGAGAAAAATCACACATGCACACCACAGCTCCTCAGAAGAATTTGGAGAAAATTCTTTTCACAGAGAATGACCCCTCCATTCTCACACATAGGTTAGGCTTTTCCACAGGAGGAAGCCAAGAAATGGCTCCTGGAAGCACCTTATGCTACAATAAACCACCACTGCACTTTACTACCGCCATATTCTAAGCCTCTACTCAGAGCAGATACCCTCATTTTAAGAAACCCTGAAGTATTTTGGTCAGGCTCAAAGGTAAACATTTATGATTATCTAGATAGAATGGTGACTGTGTGCATAAGATGACCAGCTAACCAAATATGGAGTAGTCTGATCTTGAACTCATTCAGACTGGTGTAACTCTGATGATTTGAAAGGAATTACTCCAGATTTCCACTAGAGAAGAATCAGGTGCTAATTTTCAAAAAGTAGTCAGTACTGTATTATTTTTATATCTACAGGTACCATAGTTTAGTAGGAACCCACCACAACAGCCTCTGTGTGCATTTAATATGATTTAATATAATATGCATTTAATATAATTTAAAAAGTAACATCAAAGCTATCCATACTGCTAAATAACAACTTAATAACCCCCTAACATTAAAAAATTGTTCCTCCCCATATCAACACACATCACCAATATATTACTCAAGCCAAGAAAATACAGAGCAAATTCACAACATTCAATGTAATGGTGAACATGTCACATGCATTTCTTAGCAATGAAACCCTAGTAGCAAACAGAGCATTTAAAAATGTTTCACTACTGGGACTTTGTAAAAGGAAAAATGACCCAGACCAGTGGCTTTTCTGGAGTAAATGAGCAGCTGGGATAATGGGGTTTAGCTTCACCATAGACCATCAACCCCTCTCACCTGATCATTAATCACCAGGAGAAACCCTTCACCTTATCACTTAAATGAAAAGAAAACCTTAGAAAAATGTTTTCATTTTATAGCCTTACTGAAGGCGATCTAACAGCTACATAAAAAGAATAATGAAAAATCAGTGCAGACTTCATTGACTTTTATAAATACTTGTTTTTTCTCCTTTTTTCCCCCAAAGTTGCTTAATTATGAGAAGTTGGGAGAGTATACTCAGACCTGTTACATTACCCTGACTTCTATACTCTGATCTGTTTCATACTGGTGTCTATAAGATGTAATGGAATGGAGGAGGTATTAAGTGCTAAAGAATATACATTAACAAAGATATAAATTCTCTACCAGTTTCAGTTTTAGCATAAATATCCAGCTTACATTATTACAGGTGTACTTTTTTCCAAATAAACACATCTTTCATTAATAAGAGTCAGCCTATTCATTCTTCAGCTGATTCCTACTGTAACCCATGCACTTATTAGGGAGCTATCTCTTTAAGAGACCTCTGAGGGTGGGAGGAGGTAGGAGAGAGTGGAGTGTTACTGTTGCTGGGCAGATTCAGCACTCCACCCAGAAACTTCTGGAGTTCGGTCCAGTAGTTTGGGAGTCAGACTTCATGAGCAAGTAGGCAGGGCAGATGCTTTTCTAAGGCCTGTGTGAGCTGGAAGAAGCTAAGCCAGGAGCGGAAGACTAGCTGCTGTTCCTCACTCTGCAGCAGGGTTTCTTTAAGTCTGTTCCCTTGTGAGCTAACTGACTAGTCAGTCCCTGAGCTGGCTGCCTAGCAGTGACTATAGCAGATGAAGAGTCCTACTGGACTCCAGCTGAGGATTCCCTACAAGCAAGTGGAGAGAGACTTCAGACTCAGCATATGGTGCAGCTTTGATATCAGAGGCACAAACTGAGACTTTGGTGAACTAAATCTAAGCTCTTGGGACCTTTCAGTCTTTTCTTACTGTGTTTGTATGGACTGAACTGTTCAAATTTCACTTTTAGTTTTCTCTTTACTTATGTTTATCGTAATTATAGATATTATTTGTGGGGTATAAAATAGCTGTGTTCTATTGTAAGAATTAGATTATTTGTTTCTTCATAAAATTTTATAAAGTTATTTAATTAAATTCATTCTTTTGGAACTTGAATGTAGGGAGGCTGACACTGTAATCCTTGCTGAAATTCCTTACAGACTAAACTCGGGGTCTCCAGTACTGCTGTGGAAGTTGGGGTTTCTTTAGACACTGGGGAAGGCAGTGAAGTCCAGCCCACTCAAGGTTACACTACCATGATAATAATTCTTTTCTCTTTATTCCATGTAGTGAAGAAGATTCCTTTATACTCAGAGGAAAAACGTCATAAATATTGAAAGAAAGCAGACTTTCTACAGAGCAAAATCCCATGCTGAGGGAGTTTTCTCCATATGATTTCTGAAAATATGACAATCCCTTTTATTACTTTCGTAAACGCACCAAAGATGAGTATAGAATGGATGTGAATGGACAAGAGTAGTCAGTAATTTACAGTGATTCTCCTATATCCTATTCAATACAAAACAACAAAAAATGAAAATACAAACTTCAGTTTGTAATGTCAGTCTCTAAGGGTGCATCTACACAGCAGGGCTTAACTCAAAATAAGCTACTCAAATTTAGCTAAGTGAATTATGTAGCTTAGTTTGAAATAGCTTATTTCGAAATTGGGAGCATCTCCACAGCACTTATTTAAAATAAAGCACTGTTCCTCCAACTTCCCTTACTTCTCATGCAATGAGGGATACAGGAGTCAGAGTGAGAAGTATTCCAGCTTGACAGTATTTCAGCATTATTTCGAAATAACTGCCTGCTGTGTAGACATGGACTAAGATATTTAGAAATAATGCTAGTTATTTCAAAATAATGTTGCTGTGTAGACATACCCTAACTGATCGTATTGAATCCTCTTTATATTGGTTTTACAAAATGATTTGCTTAAACAAAAGTTATTAGTGGTGCCCTAACATATATGCAGCTGTACCTTAAAAAGCTAGCTACTAAAATTGCCTGCTGGCTATCTTAGAATTTTCCATAGCATCCATGGTTATTGTACAATCTCTAAGAAGTACTTATATTCCAATTACACAACTATAAGCACAAAACAAGAGTACAACTTTTGTTCCACAAAAGACTAAATCTGTTCAGTGTGAATAACATTTTTACCATCTCTACTCAGCATTTTCCATTAATTTACTGTGAAAGTATTTGCGTATAAAGGTATATTTTAATCTTTACTAATCACTAGCATATTCAAAATACAAGATAATATATTCCATTGTGATGTTGTACACCCACACTTTCCATGTTCATGGATCAGATAATATTCTTCAACAGCCTCAGCATTAAGGATCTTTTTATGTTAAAATAATACTCACTGTTCTCTAGAAAGATGAATGAAGTGCTTGTCTTCTATACCATCTTTAAATGCAATAATTCAGGATAAATTATAAATAGATTATACGTAATTTAATTATGGAGCTAAGATACATACACAGAGATGTTCATTTTCATAGAAAACTTGTTAAATGGTATAAAGAAAAAATTAAACATATAAAAAGGGTAGCAATAAAAAAAAGCAAGTGGTTTAAAAGCTGGCTATTATATGTTCAAGAAAATTAGTTTATATGGAGGTGGTCTATACGTTTTATAGAACGACTTGTTCAAAATACAAAAATATCCAAGTAGACTGTTTTTATCACATAGAATCATTCTTTACCAAGCAAGCTCAGTATAATGGATTTTAGCTCACTCTGGCTGCATCTACGCTGCGGAGTTATTTCGGGGTACTGGAAGTATTCCAAAATAGCTATTCCACATCTTTAAAGAAGCCTATTTCAAAATAGGCGGGTGTGCTATTCCGGTGTCCTTATAGCCCAGAAAGTGAAACAGAAATTTGGGTCTGTGACTGGACACTCCAAGGACCCACACTAGATTTTTTTTTGCTTTGTGACTACACAAAACTGGCTATTTCCTGCATAGGACAGCCTCCCAGTTGGAGTTTTCATCTGGATAATTGGACTTCTCACACTGACAATGAGTGAGCATGAGACTCTCCCTGGAATCCGCATAGGATGGTGTCCACCTCGAACACGTTATACCTACAGATAAACTGAGGCCCTTTTCCTGAGCAACAGGTCATCCGAAGAACTTTCCATGTTTGGGTTGGTATATGATAGACCACCAAGGGAGGGATGTTTCAGACTAGCACTTTATTTTGAGCTAAGGGTGCAGTGCAGACACACCCTCTGTGGCTATCTGCCACTTTTACTGCTCACGTAAGGTTCCACCAAGCAAACCATGCATGAAAGCTGGGCTTTTTTGTATGGGAATAAGCTGCTATGCATTTAAACAATGCATTTTGGAAAGCAGAAGAGGACTGGGTAAGTCACAAGCCAGGGTGCTCTGCTACAACTACAGCTATGGTAGTTATGTTTTTGTACAATATATAATATAATGAGGCCCTGATCTAGACTGGGGCCTCTGGGTGCTATTATAATAGAAATAATGAACAACAATATTTTGGCAGCTATCTACCTGCCTCATTCCTTCTCAACTGTAGCCCACAGAGCTGACTTTAGCATTTTATTTTATTTTATTTAGCAATAACCTACAGTCTAATAAGACATGGCTTCGGCAGTTAGCATAAGGCTTGAGGCCTATGAACTCTGGCACAGAGGCAGGGTGCAGTGATAACCCCCTAGGTTATGGTAGGGTTGCCAGGCGTTCAGTTTTCAACCAGAATGCCCAGTGACAAAGGGACCCTCACAGCTCCAGTCGACACTGCCAAACAGGCAGTTAAAAGGCCAGGCCTTCGCTCACGCGCGCGCTCTCTCTCTCTCTCTCTCTCTCTCTCTCTGTCTGTTGTGTGTGTGTGTGTGTGTGTGTGTGTGTGTGTGTGTGTGTGTGTGCTCACGCACTCTCTCTCTCTGTGTGTGTGTGTGTGTGTGTGTGTGTGTGAGGGAGGGAGGGGGGGGGCACTGTGGGACATGCAAGGGGGGGCAGCACATAGAGTGCCAGCTCCATAGCTCCCATAGGCTGGGTACCATGACCAATGGGAATTGCAGGGGCCCGAAGCACTGTCATGAGTCTGGACCTCCAAACCCCCTCACACCCTAACCACCTGCACCAGTTCACAGTCCCCTCCCACACCCACACTCTCTCCATCCCTCACCCCACCCCCAATCTCCTGCCCATCCCAGAACTCTCTCCTGTACCCCAACCTCCTCAACCCCCAACCCATCCCAGAGTTCTCACCCCCCCACATACCCCAACTTCTGGCCACAGTGCTGAACCCCTCTCCTGCACCCCACACCCCTTAAACCCAGCCCTGCTCCAGAGCCCGTTCCCCCCAGCTGGAGCCCTCACCCCCCACATCTGAACCTCTGATCACAGCCCTAACCCCCTCTCCTGTACCCTAAACCCCTTATTCTTGGCTTCAGCCCAGAAGCATCACACCCAGCTGGAGCCCTCACCCCACCCATGCCTCAACCTGGTGGAAGTGAGTGAGCTTGGGGGACAGTAAGATATGGAGGGAAGGGGTGCAGGGTCTCAGAGAAGGACCAAGGCAAGGACAGGAAGAGGGGGCAAGGATGTTCAGTTTTATGCAATTGCAAAGTTGGCAAGCCTAAGTTTTGGAAAAGTTTAAGGGGGGACTCTGTACATAACACCAGGCAACAACAGGAATATGAAGTAACACCAACTTTTGGATCAGACCATCTGCCGATGTGTGACACAAGAGTGCAAGGGTAATGAACTGACAAATTCATAAGCTGAGATCATAATATACTAACCTATAGGAGAAGGGTGCTCTAACATTTGCACAGTGAGGAAATACTTAGAAGGAAGAAACCCTTAAGGTGTGTCTAGACTACATCTCTCTGCCAACAGAGAGATGTAGATTAGGCACATCGAAATTGCTAATGAAGCGGGGATTTAAATATCCTGCACTTCATTAGCATAAAAATGGCCACCGCTTTTTTTTGGCACGGAGCTTTGTCAGAGAAAAGTGGCAGTCTAGAGGCTGATCTTTTGAAAAATAAAGCCTTTTTCGAAAGATCCTGTAAACCTCATTTCACAAGGGATAAGGGATCTTTCAAAAAAGGCTTTATTTTTTGAAAGATCAGCCTCTAGACTGCCACTTTTCTCTGACAAAGCTCCATGCCGAAAAAAAGTGGCGGCCATTTTTATGCTAATGAAGCACGGGATATTTAAATCCCCACTTCATTTGCAATTTCGATGTGCCTAATCTACATCTCTCTGTTGGCAGAGAGGTGTAGTCTAGACACACCCTTAGTGAATATGCATTAAACATAGTGATGTCAGCACAACATATTATTAAAATTATATCCTAGCCAGTGTGCAAGAAGGGAGAGAGATGCAGACTTTGGGGGTATGTCTAGACTACATTGTTTTTTTTTTTAAACTGCCCTTTTTTCTAAAAAAACTTCACCTGCGCCCACACTGCAATCGTGTTCTTTTGAAATTAAATCGAAAGAACGCAGGGTGTTTTTGACATTGGTAAACAAATTACGAGGAAGAAAACCTTTTTTGAAAGAGCTCTTTCAAAAAAAGTCGTGTGGATGCAGAACAGAGACATTTTTTGAAAGAAGAGGCAATCGAAAAAGCACAGGTACCCTGGTAGCCATTCTGTGAATAGCAATCAGGGCTTTCTTTCGAGAGAGCGTCCATGCAGTCTGGACGCTCTCTTCCTAAAAAGCAGATCGCTTTTTTGATCCAGTTTTGAGGTGTGGATGCTCTCTTTCAAAAGAAGCTTGCAGTCTAAACATACCTTGGGTGATGGTATGATGATGAGCAATAGGGACTGACACTGTGGATGCTTTGGAACAAGAGCAGCCATGGAAAAATATAGTAGGTGCTCAACACTCACTGGCAGGCCCCTCCTCTGCCTACCCTCCAGTACCCCCTGTTGGTAGTGAGCCCTAATGGTCAGCTCCTCCCCTCTCCCCCACTGTGCCTCCCACCCCCAGGGATCAGCTGCTTAGTATCATGCAGGATATGCTATGGGAGAAGGGAGATCAGGGAAGGAAGAGATAGAGTAAGGGCTGGGCTGGGTGACATGTCCGGGGGACATCCCAGATGCCAGGGAGTGAAAGGGACGGGACTAGCCAATTCTGGCTGCAGCACAGTAGACAGGAAGCTGCCTAAGAGAGCTTGGCTGGGCAGGTGCCTTCCACTTCCTGCCTGGGCTCAGGTGCTGGGGACCAGGAGATGGAAATCCAAGTGAGATGGAAATCCTCCTCTCCCAGCATGTTTCTGGCTTGTTCAGCTGTGGTCTCAGGCAGCCACGCCTTGGCAGGGTGCGGAGGCTGCCTCCTCTCCAGCCAGGCACTCTCAGGCAACTGTTGAGCTACAAAGCAACGACCAGGAGAGGCCAGCGTTAGAAGTGGCTTCCTCAGTCTCCCTTCCCAGGTTCTCTCCGGCCACAGAGAATGGTAGAATGTGCAGAGGGGAGGAGGGATTGGAGGCACTGTGGGAGGACAGAGCACCCCACTGCAGGAAATATGGGACAGGAAAAGCATAGGGGCCCTGAGTGGGGCATCAGGTGACACACATAACCTGTCATGTGACCTCCCCTTTAGCTTGTGCCCCCCCAAATATGGAGAGGCACCAGTCTCCTATGGTGGGGTGCACTTGAGAGAGGGGGTAGGAGTGAAGTGGAGGCAGGGCCTGGGATAGAGAGGGAGTGGAGCATTCCTGTGAAATCAGTTAGTGCTGTGGATAGTGAAGAGGATGATAACTAACTTTTATACTGTTCCACGAAAGATTGTGAGAGTAGATGGCTGTTCAGATGTACATTCTGTACTATACCTACCATGCTGGATCAGCGTGTTTGTGAGTTTGATAAATGTATTAAAATATTACAAATACTGAGAGTTTCCAAGAGGGAGTGTGGAAGATATGTATATTGGGGTTCCCAACTGAACAGTAATTTTAATAATGCTGGGTCTGATCCTGCAACAAGCATCTGTTAAACCTCAGAGTGATAGCTGGGAATTCTTGAATTATCAATATAATTAAATAATACTCAATCTATAGATCAGGGAACACAAAACCTTTTGGAAAAAAATCTATAGAATTTAATAGAATGAAACAAATTCTGTAGGATGGTTTAAAGACCACTAAACAGAGTAAAAGAGAATTATACCCATGCTACAGAACACTGCAGAATTATTTATTAAGTAAAAAGGATATTATTCTTTATTAACTTATATAGCACTCTAGAGCAGTGGTTCTCAAACTTTTTGGCCCGCGGCTCACCCTGCTCAACGCAAACCTTTCTGTGGACCACTAGCCAGCCACCCATGATGACAAAATGCCTTCACTAATCTCTAAAGAGCTTAAATACTAAATTATTCATATTCGGCTACTGGAGCTATAACAGAAAGGAGTGTATATAAATGGTAAGAAAGGAAATATTATTAATCAAAATCATTAAACAGATTAAGCGCTTTAAATTTATCATGTTAGTTTACCAAACTTCATTTTAAATAAAGTAAAATATTGATTTGTCAAAAAGAAAAGGTTTCAACGTTTTCTTTATTTATGGCAGGGGTGGGGAACCTTTTTTGGTCGGGGGCCACTGATCCACAGTAAAATCAGAGAGGCCCACACAAGTGAGAGGAAACCCCCCTCCCAAAAAACCACCACCACCGCTCACTGATGTGGCCTCCAATTGAGATACCTCATGCCCTTGGCAGTCCAGCCCCATGGGATGGAGGGGGAGGGAGGGATCAAGGTTCAGGGCTTCCCATGGGACAGATTAACTCTTTTGGGGTCCCAGGGCTAGTAGATTTTGTGAGCCCCCCCCCAGGTTCCGGGGTGAAGCCAAAAATGAGGGGTTCAGTATGTGGGAGAGGACTGCCAGAGAGTGGGATAGGGATGGGGTGAGGGTGGGAGGTCTGAATGGGAGGTAGGGTGCTGGAACAGGCTGGGAGTGGGTCTGGCTGGGAGTTTGGGTGCACAAGGGGGTAAGGGTGGGATGTCTGGGTGGGAGGGAGGATACAGGAGAGGGGTAGGTGGGCTATCTGGAAGGGTGGAAAGTTGCAGGAGCAGGTTGGGGGTAGGGTGTCTGGCCAGGAGGGAGGAGGCAGGGCACTGCTGGGGTGGGGTGTCTTGCAGGGTAGGCAGGGTGCTTTCAGCTTCATAAGCATCCTGGGCCAGTCCAGACCTGCTGAAAAGCAGATAGTCCATTTTAATAGAACACACAAGGTCTGCATTACAGCACAATCCTTTAAAATCAATCTATACCTCCTGTCCAACAGGAGGAAAGAGCTTACAAGAAATCTCACTTTGAAACAACTGTAACTTTCCAATACATTGAAGAAATTCTTGCTTTTGTGACTGAACCTAACAAAGATTTCTGGGGGGTAAATACTTTTGGTGCTATGAGTTCCCTTTCCCTTCTTCCCTCCATCACTCCCTACCCTATCCCACATACATGAAAATAGCTTCTCATAGGAATTGAGGCCTACATTTTCTAAGCTGGGTGCCTACTGTTAGGTGTCTAAATCTGCTGAAGTTGTTCAACTACTTTGAAAACAGCCCATTGATATCTAGCAGTTAAATTTTCAGAAGTGCCTAATTGACTTAGGAGTCCAAATCCTATTTTAAATGTAATATAGACATTTAAGAGCCTAAAAGCTGTGGGAGGCACTTAGGGTTTTAAACATGGGTTGGTTTTTTTTGCGGGGTGGTGGTGGAGGGGTAGCAGCCCCATCTTCCTCAACCCCCCTTTCATCCCCAAAAGTGAAATCCTCAGGCTAGTGTGGAATTTGCCCCTCTCCATACCTACCTAGCACCGCTGGCATGACTGGAGCTGGCTGCCCTCCCCGAATACAAAAGTCAGACTATTGCTTGTGGTGCTTTAATATCACTCAGGCACTTCTGAAAAGTTTACACTTGGTCTGATATTGTCAAGAAAATCTAAGGGAGTTTGGTTCCTATCTCCCATTGAAATCAAGGAGATGTGGGTGCCTAGCTCCCTTAGACTCCTTTGAAACCTCAATTAAGGGGTCTAATATGGGTGCAGAAGTCTTATCTTTAGATCTCATGGTCCTTAAATATCATAAGTTTATAATTCCACTTTAACTGTGAGCAAAAGCAAACGAACAGGATTGTCAGGGAGAGAAGTGATGCCCCTTTAGTGGGTCAATGCATTGCCCATCCCTTTGCCTGCCACCCCAGCTTCTCCTACACTGAGCTCATATCAAAAAGTGAAACTGGCATGTGTGTTATAAGTGGGAAGGAGAGGCACAATCCTGGGAAAGGAGAAGGAATCAGAAGGGATTTGGGTAAAAGGAGGGAGATGGAGATGGTAAGTGAACAAAAACATGCAGAAGGAGCAAGAATGCAAATGAAGTGAACAAGAGGGAAGTGGTGTGGGAGTGAGGAATAAAACGAATATAAACTTGCCTTGTGACAACTCCTTGAAGTTCTGGGACACGTGGTCCTTTATTCCTTGTGTCCTCAACCCTTGGGAGAAAGACATAACTCTAACCTCCCTATGCCTAATACAATGGAGCAGTATCCACAAGGTCATGAGAGAGGTTTTCTCCAATGCACAGGCTTTTAGGCATGACTTGGGGACAAAAGGAGGCTACCTAACATGGGGAAGAAGAGTGACACAAAGGGGGGGCATGACATTAAAGCAAGGTGATAAGGGAACGAATAGCAAAAACAAAGGTGATTAGGGGAGAAGAAAAAATCCAAAGAGAATGAAAATTTAAGAGGAATAAAGAGAGAAAAATGAATAGCTTACTTTCAGGGGATACTATATTTGAGGTTTTTGGCTCTCAATGCAGTAAGTACCCAAAAACTCTCATTTGTGTCCTAACCGGATGAGTCTTTACATTGACTTGAGTAGGTTTGGATTACGCCTCAAATACAGAGCCAAAACATATTTTATGGGGAATCAAAATCTTCTTGCATTACCTCAGCAGTGGTGGATTAGCCATGGGGCATGTGTCCAGGTGCCCTAGCCAACTGAGGAACTGCCGGGAAGTGAGGTCAGAACATAGGGGCTGACCTGCTCCACTGTCCCCCTCCCCTAGTGTTCGTGCTTAAAGTGGGGGAAGCTCTTGTGGCCTGTCCTTGCTGCCCAGCATGAGCTCTGGACCAGTGTGGAGGGGGAGTGAGTCTGCAGGTGGAATGGATGAGCAGGACTCCCCCCATTTATCTAGCCCTGGGCCCCATAAATGCCTAATGCACATCTGAACCTCAGCAATGTTCAACTGCAATCTGTTATTCTTTGTATAAGCTGCTTGTGTTTTCCTTTCTAAACCAAAATAACAGCATGCATATAGATGTTCCTTCTAAAACTGCAAACTTTATCTCAACTGCATGCTTAAAATAATGGAGGTCAGATCTTAGCTGGTTTCAGCATTGGTTTCAAAGGAACTACATCATATTCGACAGAAATGGCCATGACATTTCACCTGATACACAAAAATGAAACAAAATCTTTATACAACTAGATGGACCCAGACAACTAATGAGTAAAAATACTTTTAAAAAATATACTTATTAGTACCACATTCTGCAGCCACTTCTCAGGGTATAAATATTCTTTAATGTTCATTATGGAGGTCTCATCACTATTTTACCAGAAGACATTAATAGGCTGGTATTTAAATTGGAAAGTTTAGGAGAGATGCATCTCCTGAAGCATTTAGTCATCTATTTTAAGAGCCAATGCTATTCGCCCAGTTTATCAACTGGTTTTGCAAATGTGTGAAAATTCATTATGGCTTTATTTGTTAACAGCTTGAGATCTTTCTAGCATTGCCAGAGACATTTTGCATTCCTTACAGAGATTTTTTCCAATTTCAAAAAGCAAGCCCTATTTGCTTGAAGTTAAATTTAGTGACTCCATCAGACATTACTTCTTTTTTTCCCCCAAAGATACTTTCTTAATTAGGTTCAGTAGGTCTGAAGGAATACTGCTTACCATTTTGAAAAACAAATTCAGTCTCAGATGAGAGCAGACATCTGTCTGATTCTGGGTGTATACAGCAGATTATCATGATAAAAAAGTGTCTAAGGTAAACAGTGAAAATTAAAACTTTTCTGTTGACAAAACATTCTTTTTAGATAATACAGGCTCTATCTATGGATAGCTCAAACACTTCTCAAAGGCAATGATCCTGTTTTTGGATGCTGTGAAATTGTCAAAAGATATTGACATAATACAGGGAAAAACTCAGTTCTTGTATTGTGCTCAAGATTGATTTGACCCTTGATCTGCTACTTTGGAGAACTGAGTTTTGTAACCATGTAGCCCTTTTCTTGAAATAGCTCATTTATAGATTTTTCTCCTTTTGTACACAGAGGCCATTTCATACTTCTTTCAATACAACTATGTATCCCACTATAGTTCTGTCTAAAATGGGTGGATTAAGGGAATTTTCTTCTTGCCAAATATACAGAGCCCTGCAAATCTGCAACTATCCACTTTATATCTGTGGGTATAGGGATATCCGTGGCTCATTTTTTGCAGATATGGATGCAGATGCAGATACAAAATTTGTGTCTAGAACCATGTACATTTGCAGATAACTGCTTTATATTTGCAGATATCCACTTCAGCTGCGGATACCCACAAATATAAAGCAAAATGTGTATCTACACCTGTATCCATATCCACAAATCATTTTTGCAGATGCAGATGTAGATTTAGATATCAATTTTGTATCCATACAAGGATCTACAAATACATTATATATTCTCCCTTATAACATATTATACATAGTATATTTTTTCAAAGTATGAGATGCACCATTCATCCATCAGAGCTGTCCTGAGGCGAGCGTAGGGCCTACGGCAAACCCCTCTCCAGACCCCAGCTGTAGGGTAGGGCAACCACCCCCACCATAGGCCATGTCCCTTCACCAAGCCCTGCCTTTGCTCCTCCCATTCTGCCACCTTGCCAAAGCCGCGTCCTCTGAACAAGGTGAGCTGGGAGGAGAGAGGAGATTGCCTGGGGTCCTGGTGCAGGACAGCAGTAGGGGTCGCCCTCCCTCCCACACTCACGGCAGTAGCAGCAGCTGGAGCAACCTGACAACCTGCTCCACTCTACCCTGCTGCCCTCTCCCAGTCCACCGCACCCTAAGGCCGAGGTGTTCTGCCTTCCTGCTGCCATGGTGAAGCCAAGCACAGCACAGTGGAAGAGGGCAGCAGGGCATGGCAGAGGGGAGCAAGCTGCCAGGTCGCTCTGGTTCCCACCGCCATGGTGAGTACAAGGGGGTCCAACCCCTGCTGCAGCCCTGTCCCAGGCCCCTGGCTAATCCCCTGAGCTGCCCTGGGACCTGTCCATTGGCGCTAGAATCCATTTGTCATAATCAATGTTTTAGATTCTCCTTCACTGAATAATGTAATGCAACTGTCAGATCCTAGCCTGTCTCAGTTTATTTCAGATCATATTACTTCACACTGTATATGTTTCTCTCTTTATTATGTTACAGTTGCAATATATGAATCATCATAACATTGATGTTTGCTCAACATAAATTCTGAGTGATAGGCCCAGTTTTAGTATAAAAACTCTTGCAACAAAAATGAATAAAACAGAATATTACAGCATTGTCGAAGGTTCCTTATGTTTCCAGTACATAACAATTTGGATTTTTTTATGATCTGCATCTTGATCTGCAAAAAACACACTTATAAAGTGCACAGTAGTCATAATCTGCTGCTGCTTGTGAGATAAATGTCTGGAAAAGACCTGGTTATAAACAGTTATTTTTCAGATGTATGCATTATATATCCCACTGACTCTACTTGTTAATCAGAGAGACAAAGTGGTTGAGGAGCAACTTTTGTGGGTGAAAAAGACAAGCCTTCAAGCTACACGGTACTCTTCTTTAAGTCTTCTTCAGATATTATCTCACCCAGATTGTCTCTCTAGTATCCTGGAATCAACAAAGCTATAACAATATTGCAAGCAAGATATTAGTAAGGACAGACTGTGGTGTTATATGATTAAAATATGATCATGTAGATCATGGCCACTATCACTGTTATATAATTGCATGTACAATGTATGTCATGTAGGTAGTCAATAGAAAAGTTAGTATAATTACATTGAGAAAATAATATCTGAATGCATAAATCATTGCCATATCTGAAGTTATTAATATTGACAGTGTACTTTTATTTTAAATGCATTTGCTCCTGAGTAACACACACAGTGACAGTAAGCAACAGAAGGAGGAGGGATAGAGTGAGTTGGGGTCAGTGCAGAGGCAGGGAAAGGGTGTTCATTTTTCTGTGATCGGAAAGTTGGCAACCCTATCTTGCAAATGAAAGCTTTTCCATTTTATCTCTTTCCTGTTCTGATTTCTAGAATACAGACTTACACTATTGGAAGAATTCTAACCAATGGACTGAAAACCTTCCAATCTTTTGGAAGCAACAGGAGAAATTACAAATTGTCAGTTTATTCCATCAGTGTTTCAAGTCTGATCCAAGAACTTTGCAATTATTGCGTGTATCCAATTTCTTATAACCAATTTTTAACTCATCTCTTTTTTTTCTTTTATAAATTATCATTTAGTTATTAGATATTAAAGGATTGGCAAGAGAGTGATTATTGGGTAAGAGCTGAGTTAAATATTAGTGAGGGACAATTTTCACTCACTGATACATTTGCTTTCCACAATCAACTCTCTGTATAACTTTTCATGAGTGATGTACCTAAATACTTGGATGCTAATATCTAAACACCTAACTTTGGCTTAGTGTAGATCATATCCTATATGTATTTTATGACTTTTAAACCAAACTTTGCATCTGTAGATAATCTAAGGACTATACCCACATTTGCATTATATAATTTCACAATAAACTTTTCAAATTTTTAAACTGGGTATGTGACTGTCCTTTGGGATCACAAGAACCTTTTGGTTGACAAAGTTGATTTTAAATAACTACTCATCATTAAGTTTCATGTCAGTGTATTGAAACAAAGACTGAGATACCCAAGGAGACTGCATTTCTAACTTCTTATTAGCCAATGTGTAAGAAAAAAAGTTTACTTTTGTTACTGGTATGGAATATCTTATAGAAGAATAACCACCAGTGTGGGGTGAGTCTGCCCTATTTCTGAGCAATTTGTCCTGAATCTGGTATTCTCAGTTGTGCCCCACTATGGCATGTAACACAAACTAGTTCATTAACCCTTCCTGAGCAAACCTGAGCTCATTAAAATCTTAGAGACAGAGTTTGGTGACTGGCTATTTCAGCAATACTAATCTCAGGATCACACAACATGCTAGCATCCAAGGGAGAAGAGCTGGCCTGAGTCAAAAGAGACTCACTTAGCCTCAGGGACCTGTGGAGAAACGGACCACCTTGTATCAGACTGTAGTGAAGAGAAATCAGTGAAAAACAAAGCCTATAACATAATTTATTTTCCTATAATTCATCATTTTTCTTACAAAGCTTCTCCTGCTCCACAAGTATAGGGGAGCTCTTTGGTGGTTTAGCCCACACAGTAAAGACCAGCATGGTTGCACTAAATCCAGAGCTTGCAAAGAGAGGAAGTGAAGGAAGAGAGGAGACAGCAGAAGTCTTTTTTTTTTTAAATGTACCTTCATTTCCAGCTTCCTACATGCAGGCAAATGCTCTGCATCCTTTTTGAAAGAGAAGGCTGGAATGGGTTTCCTCCAGATCTCACCCATACATTCCCTCAATTGCTTACTTTGGACTTTGGGACTAAATGAGGTATCACCCTCCTCTTCCCCCACCCCCAACTTCTTCATCTCATCCTCATCAGAAATGAAAAAATCTCTGTAGATTCCTCAACTTCTGAAATATAGAAAAACTATTATTAGCTTTAGCTGCTTTTAATTACAAGTTTAAGAGAGGATCAAAGTAAAAGGAAAATGTTCAGATTCTCCACTCATCTTAAAAATAATGAAGACTTTGATTAATATGCACTGAGAAAAAAAATGATTACATAGTCAAGACATGTCTTTGTCAATCACAGGCTCATCTCAATTCTATCAACAGTAACATGTGACAAAACCTACTGTACTCAGTTAAGACAGTCTTGAAGGCAATGAATTATCTAGACCAATTCTGCTAACATGAAGTTTGCACTTAGCTTTCTAATTCCTTAAAGACTATCTTTTCAGTTTGCAAATAAAAAGTAACCAATAGCCATTCAAAGTTACAATCTTGAATAAATGGACACACAGGATTTTATTATAAACAGAACATACAAACAGTTTATTTATTCAAAATGGAACTTGTAACTGAGGGATAGCTCAGTGGTTTGAGCATTAACCTGCTAAACCCGGGCTTGTGAGTTCTATCCTTAAGGGGGTGATTTGTGGAAAATCTATCAGGGATGGTACTTGGTCCTACCATAAGGGCAGGGGACTGGACTTGATGACCATGCAAGGTCCCTTCCAGCTCTATGAGATATAATATATGGAGACATACCTATCTTGCATTTAAGCTGTGATTACTATGGATGGAGTAGCCATCAAGGCACCTATGCTTTTTCCTCTTTCCGAAAAAGGCATGTGTGGATGGGGAAGAGGGAGTTCTTTCAAAAGAAAAGGAAAAGAGCTCTTTCAGAAAAAGGCTTCTCCCTCATAGAAAGAGGGTTACCAACACTGGAAAAAACCCTCTGTTCTTTCAATTTATTTTCAGAATAATGCAATTGTAGTGTGGACAAAAGTGAAATTTTTTCAGAAAAACAGCAGTTTTTCCGACAAAACTCTGTAGTGTAGACTTACCCAGAGTGATTTATCTATAACCTAACTGAGCAGTTTACATGCATCCACTTCATTCATACAATGTCTTTTATATAGCAAAAGTTGCATATGCTTAGCTACAAACATATTTTGGAATTTCAGAAACATTTCCAATTATAAAAGAATAAGCAGACCATAGGCGCCTCTCATTTGAAGTATGGAAAATCCAGACTAACTCCAACAAAGTTAATGAAATACTCTGGATTTATCAAAGTGTCACTGAGATTGGACTCTGTCCCTGTAGCTTTAATCATGTCTGATAAAAGACCCAGTTTTAGGATGTGTTTAGAATAAAATAGTCGTGTATATTCATTTTTTATCTTTGCACATGGCAAAAGCAATTTTTGCTACTCCTGTGCAATATACATTCACAAAAACACAATATATTTATACATACACATTATAGATACTCTTATTTATATGAGCAAAGAATAACTAAGCAACATAGAGATTCAAGAGCATCTGCATATTTTTAGTGACACATTGAATTTTATATTAAATTGTTCTCTGGAGAATAAATGAGCACCACATACTGAATATGAACTTTTACCATCCATTATCAAATCATTTTTCTTTTCTTTATGAGCCTTTTGTTCCTGGCATTCATGTAGCCTCAGAAGATGAAGGTTGCTTTATACATTCTTACATCAGTACTCAGTTGTGATTAAGATTATTTTGCCATGGTCATGACTTCTGTAACAAAAGCCATGATCTGGAGGATGGGGGGGAGGACTACTATCACCGACATTCATGGGTTTTGTAACTCACAGATCAAGATTTCACACGTGGATATACTCAGAAGAAAGACGCACACTCAAGCATTAGTCGTTGTGCAGTACAGAGTTTCTCACTACATCCGAGCAACGTTCAATGTTACAAGGCAATCCATCAAGAATTATAATCTAGGTTAGAACAAAATAGCCTTATATAGATCATAACAGGAACAGATGCATATATAACTTATCCCAATTAGCTGGAAGTCCTGACAGAGCAGAGTGCACTATTGAATCCATTACTATGTTATAGAAAATAGATGGTTTGTGGAGACTCCTAGTCAAATGTATCATGATTATAGAAACTCAAAAAAGGATTCAATCCTTATCTTCTATGGACAGATCACTTTTCTGAACTACGACATAGAAACAAAGTATTAAACCTGCAAAGGCATCACTTGCAGTTATCTTTGGTCAAATTCAAATCCAGACTAGATTTCCTTTAACAGAATAAATACCTAAGGAATAGTGTTAAACATCCATGACAACAGATATATTGTTAACACAGAAAAAAGGAACAAAGATTTCTATGCTCTCATTACTTTAATCACCTGAAGGAGATGAGAGGAAGAAATGACCTTTGACAACCACGGAGCATGGCAACTGTACTACAAATAGAAGCAGCTTTTGAGCAGTAGCAAATCTTAGTCCTCCCCTTCGCTTTGCCATCATTATATTATTTGCCATAAGTACAGTGTATTCCTGATATGATTCATACATATAAGATATGGGCCTATATGATTCAGCCCTATAAGATATGGGCCCCAATCCTCTTTATTATCTGAAATATTCATTGAAATAATGAGAATTTTATGCACAGAGATGTTACAGCAATCATGCCATAATAGAGCTCTTTCCTAAAAGTACCAGATATCAAACACATCATGGTTTATAAGAGTCATATTTTAGCTACCTCTGCAATCTGCTATGTCTAGAAACAATAGTGTTATGCTGTTGGAAAGCTCAGACTTTTTGCCTTACAAGAATGTAAGACATTCATTTGTCATAAGGTTCTGGTCATTGAAGCTTTCACTCCTCCCTCTAACAGTTCTTGGACACTGGCCCAGGACTGAATTTTACAAGCCCCAGACCTCAGAACACTGCAGATGTAAATCCCAAATAGAGATGCCAACTGTCTTACCACAAAAACCTAAACACGCTTATCCCACCCGGTCCCTTCCCTGAAACTATTCTCCTTCTCTGCCCCCCTTCTTTGAGGGCCTGCCCCGGTTCGCTCCATCCCTGCTTTTTCCTTTGTTTGCTCTCCCCCACCCTCACTCACTTTCATTGGGATGAATAAGGGTTAAGGTTCAAGGTCTGGGCTGAGCCCAAGAGGTTTGGTGTGTCAAAGGGGGCTCTGGGCTGAGCATGGGGCAGGGATGTGGCGGGGGAGGGGGAGGAAGTAAAGAAGGGAGCTCTGAAGTAGGAGGGAGCTCAAGGGATTTGGAGCATGGGAGGGAGTGTGGGCTGCTAGCTCCTGGAGGGGACATATGGCTAGGGCAAGGGATTGGGAGTGCCAGGGGGTGAAATGGCTCTGGCCAGGCTGTGCTTATCTAGGGTAGCTCCCAGATGGTAGAACAATGGGCCTAAGCCAGGTTCCCTGCTTGTCCTGGACCACTTATTGCCCCCCAGAAGCATCTGGCACATCCCTGCTGGTCCTGTGCAAAGCCAGGGTAGGGTAGAGAGCCTACCTTTTCTGCACTGCATTACTGGACATCTAGCAGCTTACAATCTCCCAGTTTGGCTGCAGTAGCCTCCAAGAGATTAAAGTCCAATTGCAGGAGACTGTGGATGAAACTGGAAGGGTTAGCAACTCTAACAAAAGCAAACAATGTGTAACACTTTTTTTTTTTAAACTAAATCCTCTATGAAGTACCACGGCAGGTATTCCAATTTGAGAGAGGGGAATTCCAAAGCAAGCAAGTTAAGTGGCTTGCCCAAGGTTCCAGAAGGAATGCAGAGGGAATGCACTTAGAGTCAGGATTAAAATTCAGGAGAATAGTGGGGAGGGAAAGGATTTCCTCAGCAGATGAGAATTTCTTTCTGAAATATTTTTTGTCCTAAATTGGAATGAGAAGTTGATATCTCAACATATTTTGCAAACTGGAAATCTGAAAAACATGTCAGATCAGATCAATTAAAATGATTTTTTTATTTGTTTTTGTTTTGATAATTTGGAAACATTTCATCTCTGTTTCCACTTACTTTATTTTTTTAAACTATAGCTGCACTTAAGTTTCAAAATTAAAAAAAAACATTACAACCTGAGAAACTGAACATTTGTTTAAAAAATGCCAAAATTGGACATTTTGACATTTTCTAAACTTTAACTATTTTTTTGAAATGGGAAATTTGTCAAAACTGAACTTTTCCAAAAAACATTTTTTATTGAAAACCATTTCATCAAAAAAATTAATGATCTGCTTCAGTTAGGATTTCACAACATCCTAATCCTTTGCTCACACCAGGAGTCTCTCTCTATTGCTACGTCTAGACTGCAAGCCTCTTTTGAAAGAGGCTTTTTCAAAAGATACTTTCGAAAAAGCCTCTTTCGAAAAAGAGCGTCTAGACTACAACCAGTACTTTCGAAAAAGCAAGCCGCTTTTTTGAAAGAGAGCACCAGGCAGTCTGGATGCTCTCTTTCGAAAAAGCACAGTTTGCATTACATAACGCCTTTTTTCAAAAAAGCACTTTTGAAAAAAGGCATTCTTCCTCATAAAACGAGGTTTTCCACGGTCGAAAAAACTGTCACGTTCTTTCGATTTACTTTTGAAAGAACGTGGCAGCAGTCTAGATGCAGGGGAAGTTTTTTTCGAAAAAAGGCCACTTTTTTCTACTCCTGGATACACATATGCAACTCAGTGGAATCTGATATCAATTGGAAACATCTGCATGAGCCAATGACAGCATTTGGCCCTGCAGGACAGATTCTAATCTCAGTTATATTCAATGCAAATATAGTTACTCTATTGCAGATAGCTGACACCAGAATCTGAACCACTGAATCTAAATCTTACTTAATTCTTTGTATCAGTCTGAGCTTTGGCTGTTTTAACATTAAAGAGGCAGAGGCACATGCCTCTGTAGTATTTCCATATGAAAGCAGTGATATACACTGTATCTCCACCCTAGACTGGGGCTCTTGGTAGATATTCTTTTGCCTCAATGACCACAGCTTGTTGCCTCTGTAAAGTTTTATGTGAAAAAGATTTTCCCTACTTCTTATTCACACCAATTATTATAGAAAGCCAGTACAACTCAGAGAGCTGCAGTACAGGATTCAGCACATTTTTGCCAAAAATGACAATTGCGTCATAAATAGATTTAGGAATCTCACACTAACTCAGATGAAGCAAGTCCTCTCAGCAAGAACTGAAACTACCAATGAAACAATGTGACTGTCAGGAGAAAACGGGAGACATGTCAAAGAAAATAATTGATTCTAACTTCTAATTCAGGGATGGGCAATAATTTTTGAAGGGGGCACCACTTCACAAATTACAGAAGGGGCAGGGCCTTGGGTGGAAGGGGCGTGGCCAGTACACTTCCTGTGTTCCTCTGCTCACAGTCCCTGATTGGCCTGGGGGTGGGGGAGCATGTGACATCTTTCCCTCCCATGCCTCGAGAGAACTACCAGATGTTTTGAATAGGCACCCGTGCATCTGTGGCAACAGGAGGAGACTTCATGCAGCCCCTGCCTCCGGGCCAATGAGCAGGGGAGCATGTAAAGTCTTTGCCCCATGCCCCCACCCTGCAAGGGGCACACAGTGGCTAGAGTGAACCTCCACCTGTTTTTAACAGCTGGCGGTTCATCCTCGGTGCCATGCCCCCCTGGTGGCAAAAGGAAACTTTGCATGCTTCCCCAAGCTCTAGGCCAATCATAATGAAATTCAATTAGATTTTCCCCAGAAGACATGTCCACAAGACACTAAAAATCAGGTTGTAACCATCTTCCTTTTCCAGATGTTTCATATTTGTCTAAAGCAAAATTCCCAACTTTAGCAGGAGTTTTGTGCAACTGAAATATGCAGTACTTGGCTCTCTCTCTTTCACTCTAAAATGCCGGGAAAGGCTGGACTATGATATTGCCCGTATCAGCATTTAAAACACTTCTAAAGACAAATCTCTTAACATTAAGGCATCCAGAAACATAACTGAAAGTAACAGGAATAAAAACTGTAAAAACATTAAATAATTAATCTTCTCAATACCCACATGAAGCAGATTTAATATTATTGTTTGCTTTTTACAGACAGAGGCAGTAGGTGTATGATTGACTTACTCAAGGCCACACAGTGAGTCTGCTGCAAAGCCTGCATCTGAATTGATAAGCCACATCCTCAATTAAAGCAGCATGTTTAGCTCTGTTAAAGACAATGAAGTTACATCTATTTTCACCAGCTGAGGATCTCATCTGGAAGTTCCTAGGTCTCCAGCTAAAAGACAATCAACTACTGCATCACCTTGTATCTAAAGATAAATATTCACACATCATTGCAAAGCCAAATGGAAAGCATGGGCCTAATTCTCTTCTCAGTTTCACACTAGTGTTACTCCTCCAGATCAGCTAGCCAGATTAACACTAGTGTAAATGAGCCTCAGCTAAACCCTATCACATGCTGCAAGCAATTTAACTTCTTACATTCAGAGTATATGAACATGCACATTGGAGAACTCTTCTCTCATGCAGATTCTCTCACGTGTCTGGAGTCAGAGGTTTGATCTTTGTGCAGTACTTGACATTACTGCCTATATATAATGTCATTTGGCTTATATCATGGGATAAGGAGTGGCACTGGGGGGAGGCACCTTGTGGAAGCTATAGGCACCCCAAAATTTGCCTTGCACCCTTTAACCCCCCACCCCACGCCCTGCAGCAGCTGCGATTTTCTAGCTGCCAGCTCTGAAGGCTGATCTGAAAGAGTAGTAGCTGATGGTCAGGCGCTCAGCTCTAAAAGTGGCCGTGCTGCCACCAGCAGCCACTCAGGAGTAAGTCCAGGTGGAGGGGTGGGTAGCGTGCCCAAGAGCAGTCCCTGGCTCGTGTCCCTAGCTGCTGGCTCCCCACAGCTGCCCAAACTGACCTGCTCCAGCCTGGGTTCCTGGGCCCACCTCCTGTGGTCTCTGCTCCATG
Organism: Pelochelys cantorii; assembly: GCA_032595735.1. NCBI lineage: Eukaryota > Metazoa > Chordata > Testudines > Trionychidae > Pelochelys > Pelochelys cantorii. The sequence continues at coordinate 173,647,501 of CM064328.1, forward strand.
AGGGCTCTTCCAGCACTGGAGCCTGGCCCACCCACACTGGCATCTGTTACTAGCTTTGAGCAGTTAAAATGCAGCAGAGAGCTGAACAGCAGCTGCTGTCTCAGTCAGGGCGGAGGTCTCGGAGAGGCAGAGGGGGAGAGGTAAAGATGAGACTAGAATTTAGGAGGAGCAAGGGGCAGGGTCACGGAAAGAGGCATGGCCTTATGGTGAGAAGGGGTGCATTCCCCTAATTTTCTGCCTAGACTACTTCAGCCCCCCCCGCCCCCCTTTCCCAAAGACGGTGGCACTGCCTCTGGATGGGATACAGTTTGCCTCATAGCCACAATTCCAGTTTTTCTTTTAATTGAGACCAGTTACTCTGTTTTACAAGGTGTAGTGTTTTCTAGTACTGGACCAAAACCAATGATCCAGACTTAAGGTGTAGAACCTACAATGCTACACCATGTGTGTCTATTTTAGGACTTAGTTTGGCTTCTAAAATTAGATGATCCATCATACTCTCCCTTCTGACTGTCACTGAATCACCCATACAGCTGTACTGTAGAGCCAGTGTGCAGTAGTATTATAATCTGTGTACATCCCAGTCAGAACTAAGGCTAATTTACTGACAAAAGTCTAACACTTTGAATCAGCAACAGTCTTAAATCTAACACCAGACAAGATTAGCTCTTTGTGGAAGTCTGACAACACACAGCATGACTATGGATCTGGGAAGCTCACAGCAAAATCTGCTACAAACTTGGTTTTTATTTCCTAATATAGCATCAAATAAAATCAGAGGTTGCCGAGAAATTGGAAACTGCTTTACTCTTACCAGAATTTAACACAATTGAACAGATAATTAAAAAGTCAACAATGTTATATCTGTTGCTGGTTGACTGTAAACCAAAAACACAGAGACAACGGGAATCTGATTTAGACTTGAGACAGAATGACAAAACACAGGAATATATTGACCTATTTAAAAGAGTTATCTAAACATTAAACATGCCCATACATTTAACTCCAAGACAAGTAAGCAAAATAAATCCAGAACATATGTGTGTGTGTGTGTTGTCCTTCATCTGAATTTCTTAGGGTATGTCTACACTAGCCCCCTAGTTCGAACTAGGGAGGCTAATGTAGGCATTCGAACTTGCAAATGAAGCCTGGGATTTAAATATCTCGGGCTTTATTTCCATGTTCCCATCCGGTCGCCATTTTTAAATGCCACTAGTCCGGACTAACTGCCCGCGGCTACACGCGGCAGTGAAAAGGCAATTCGAACTAAGTCCTTAGTTCGAATTAACTGTTACTCCTCCTGGAATGAGGTGTAACAGTTAATTCAAACTAAGGACTTAGTTCGAATTACCGTTTCACTGCCGCGTGTAGCCGCGGGCAGTTAGTCCGGACTAGTGGCATTTAAAAATGGCGACCGGATGGGAACATGCAAATAAAGCCCGGGATATTTAAATCTCGGGCTTCATTTGCAAGTTCGAATGCCTACATTAGCCTCCCTAGTTCGAACTAGGGGGCTAGTGTAGACATACACTTAGGGAATAGATCACTGCTAAATCTTAATTCCTTCCATGAGAAAACAGGCAGAAGAGATGTAACTATAGCAAGAAGAAGAATAGCTCTATTATGCAGAGATCTAAGAATATCTTTACTTAAAAAATGGATTAGAGCAGTACTGGGCAAAATATGATCTGTGGGCCAGATCCAGCCCACCAAGCCCCCAGATCTGGCTTGCGAGAGCCTCAGCAGGTTCTCAGCAGGTTCTCAGTGAAGCCAGCTGTTGCAGAGCCTTGTGCTTATGTGAATGCTGAGAGCCCAGGAGAGGGGGCAGAGGCTTCTCATACTGCTCCTGCCCTCAGTAGCTCCCATTGGCTAGTTACTGGCCAAAAGCAGCTGCCTATTTGCAGCACAGGTGCATTTGAATTGCCCCTCCCCCTCATTCCCTGGGCTCACAGTGTTTGCAGCAGCTGTGAGCAGTACAGGGGCATGGAAGGCAGGGACTCTGGTTAAAGAACCTGCTGGGCTGCTGTCTGGGAGCCACCCAGGTAAGGACTCCCAGACAGAGCCTGCCTCTAGCATCCTTCCCCCAACCTTCTGCCTTCCTTCTGCACCCCTACCCCAAACCTTCTGCACCTGTGCTCCAGCCCCCATACATTTTCCCACACACTGCATCCCCTCCTACGCCCCTCCTCAGGTCACAATCCTCCTTCCAGATCTTGCACCCTAATCCGCCATCCCTGATCACAGCCCAAATCCCTGCACCCACTCCTGTACTAGGTTACAACCTCCTCCCATACACTACACCCCAATCCGCCATCCCATCCGTGGTCACAGCCAAAATCTCTGCCCCCCCTCCTGCCCCAGGTTACAATCCCCTCCCAAACCCTGCACTCTCTCCTCCTACACCCCTTCCCCTTCCCCAGCCCAGAATCCTCTCCTGCACCTCAATCCCCTGTCTCTGGTCACAATCTCCTCCCAGACCCTGCACCACCTCCAATACCAAGTTCACTGCCCCAGGTCACAATCCCTTTTTTTCACCCAAGCTCCCTCTCAGATCCCACACTCTAGGCCTTTACCCCAATCTCCCTTCTGCACCCAACCTCTAACCCAGACCCTTGCACCTCCTTCATTAATATAATAGAAGAGTGAGGCCCTCAACCACTTACCAAATTCTTGGAGTAGCCCCCAATCCCCCCCATCAAAAATTATTGCCTACCCTGGATTAGAGGCAGTATAAAGCGCTCAATTTGCTCAGTGGCTAGAATATAAATTTGAAGTCCATTGGAACTAGATTAAATCTTATCTCCCAAAAGCCTGTTCCCAGTGTCGAGTCACTGTAGAGGCAAGGAATCCTCTCTCAGCCCTGGTCCACACTAGAGACTTATCGCAAAATAACTCCCCTTATTTCAAAATAACAAGTGGAGCACCCATACTACCAAGCCCATTATTTCAAAATAAGGGGCTGGTTATTCTGAAATAATAGCTCCTACTTTTCCTGAGGTATATTGGTTATTTATTTCAAAATAGCAGTAATGTGGATGCTCCACTGCTACTATTTTGAAATAACCACTCCCGAGAGTCATTCAGAGTAATTATGCCTCAGTGTTTCCTGGGGCTCTAAGTCAAGGTATACATCTACATTAAGGGAGCCTGCCTTGGACTAATTTTGAGGCTTCCCTATAGTGTGGACATGCTATTTTGAAATAGTTATGTTGGAGTTATTAGTTCAAAATAAGTTATTTCTAAATAATTTCCTAGTGTAGACATGCCCCCAGTTTGCGAGGTGTATCTTCCATAGGAAGGGGTGGGGTGGCTTCAATGCCATTGCATCCTGAAGGGAAGCAATTGAGTTGAAGTCATAATCTCCAGCTCCACTTTCTGCCCACCCTGGCAGATACACAACATCTGTCTACTCCAGTGTGGTGTGACAGATGATTTTAGCTTGACCATGATCATTTACTAATTTTACACAACTACTGAGATTCACCCTTCACAACACTATCAGCTGCACAGGGTGACTATTTTCTTGTGCTATCCTGTCTGTCTGTTCTATTTACCAGTTTTTCATCTTTCACTTATGTAAGCAGGTTCTGAAAGAATGCTTCCATTACAGCCAGCTGGAATGAGAGAGAAACCCTGCGTGTGACTATTTAAATACAGTTTTCCCCTGCTTTGCTTATACGTATTAGATATTCAGTTGGTGGAGTGGTGTTTTGCTCATTGTAATCAACTTGGCTGGTGTTGGGTCACAAATTGTGTTAATACTAATTGGAATGCTTGTAATTATTGTGGGAATACAAAAGAAGAAAGTCTGTGCTTAACCTGGCACAAAGGAGGAAAACACTCTCAGTTTAAAGAATGAGTCTGGCATGTGCATATAAATAGAGTTTGCTTCTTTTTTGCTTAGATCTGCTAGGTATTCAACTGTTGCAAGGGTGTTTTGTCTACTCTAATTAATTTGACTGTTGTGATGGGTCACAAACTGTGTTAACACTAAACATAGTTCGCAGGAATTGTGAACTATGATCACCGCTGCTTGCAAGTGTTGTGCGAAAAGTCAGACTGTATTGAACCCAGTTCAAAAAGAGAGACACTATCAATGTAAAGAAACTTGGACGGACAGAGCCTTGTGAGGTAAGGTGGGGGAAGGCAGGACTCTGAATCAGCAGGTTACATGCCCTCCAGCCGTGAGCTGTAAGGCTGGTTCAAACTGTTTCTCCCCACTGTTTCAATGATAGAATTAAAATAGGCTGTATAGAGAGTCTCTAATTATTTTAAGTTTACGCCAGTGGATGCTGGAATTTCTTATGACTGGACTGTGCTTTGGGCCTAGAGCTGAAATCACAGAGAGCTAAAATCACTAGGTTTGACCCAGAGCCAAATACACCACAAGCCAGCAGGCAGCAGCAGCAGGTGAGCCAGTGGCCGGCAAGATGACCAGCAGGCGGCGGCGGCGGAATAAGAGGCCAAACAGGGCAGCAGCAGTGGGATGAGCAGCCAGATGATGAGTGAGCAACAGAGACAGTAAGATGCTTTTCTACCTCCCTCACTTATAATAGGAGGTGTAGTCTGCAGCTTGCCTCTGAACTCTGGGCCTGACCAAGGGCAGCAACTGTGAGTGGGGTGCAGAAAAGGGTTGGGCAAGGTAAGGGGACTCTTGGTCATGGTTTTGTTAATGAACCCTGTTTGTGATATTTTCCCAAATTAATGCCAAGTTACTTCTCTTTCATTAAAAGTTTCTTTTCTACACTCAGATTGTGCTTGCAAGTGGGGAAGCATTACTTCTGAGAGGCGCCCAGTAGTGGTGTGTGAATTCCCCAGGTTACTAAGGGTATGTCTACACTAGCTCATTAATTCGAGCGAGGTAGGCAAATCAGGCAACCGGAGTTGCAAATGAAGCCTGGTATTTAAATATCCCGGGCTTCATTTGCATGTTCCTGGGCGCCGCCATTTTTAAATGCCCTGTAGTTCAAACTCCCTGCCCACGGCTACATGCAGCACGGACTAAGGAGTTCGAATTAAAGCTCCTAATTCGAACTACCGTTACTCCTCATTCTACAAGGAGTAACGGTAGTTCGAATTAGGATCTTTAGTTCGAACTACCTAGTCCGTGCCGCATGTAGCCGTGGGCAGGGAGTTTGAACTACGGGGCATTTTAAAATGGCGGCGCCCAGGAACATGCAAATGAAGCCCGGGATATTTAAATACCAGGCTTCATTTGCAACTCCGGTTGCCCTCATTACCCTACCTAGCTCTAACGAGCTAGCGTAGATGTACCCTCAGTGAGGCCTCAAACCAGTTGTGTTTGGATGGATGAAGAGGATCCCCTAGATTGTGAACCTTGCCCTGGCTGCTGCTGGCTCTATAGGACAAAAAGGTTACACTTATGACATGTCTACTCTGTTCCGCAGTTCAGACTACAGCGCTGTGAATAGCAGGATGAACCAAAGTGATGTGCTGGGATGCTATGGCCATTCACATAAAGCTTTATAATTCTAGCTAATGTCCTGTTTGAAAAGGACCTTTAAGTTTGTGCCCACAGGGTCCTGCTGAACTGAGAACAGTGTAGACATGTCCTTACTTAGGATGAGATTAAAAGAGCCAAAATCTCAAAGCCAGGAATCAGAAGTTTGAATATCAAGCAAAAGTTACAGCTGACTTTAGTAGCAATAACTTGTGCTCTACCAACTTCACATATATTGGCAACCATGCAAGTCATGCAAAAATCACTGCAAGCCAAAGGGCTGAGTTTCAGAGAAATGATGTAGCCATTCCCAGGATTCTGGACAAATAATGATCTCTGGCACTGTCATAATAGATTGTGAACAATCCTAAAGCAAGGGGGAAGCCTCAGTGTTATCACTGTTAATGAACCAAAGCAAACAACCATATCAGACAAATGTGACTTCATTGCATGAAATCCTCACTCCGTTCAATCTACACATTGTTAGGAAAAACAGTGTTAGGAAAAACTCTCTAGTGGCAGAACCATGATGTGGATCCACCAATTTTAATCTAGGAGCAATATATCATGTTTGTGCCTCTCATATAGAGATTGGACAATGTGTAAAATGTGTCTTGGGATTATGACAAGGACACATCTTTATGACCTTTTGAAAACTTGAATGCTGACAGAAACTTTGCAAAGATTTGCCATGGTAGAGAGACAGGTATGTGTTACTTGTAAAGGCCAGATAAGGAGAATTGTTTTGGGTTTGTTTTTTTTTCATTTCCTATACATAACGGTTAGCATTTTATATCCTTTTTACAGCTAGATATATGGCCTTATTCAGAAATAATACAGGTGGACACCAATACAGAGGGCTGTTATAGGGGGATACAGAGGCCCAGGGCAACCACCCCACCCAGGCCAACCCCTTCCCTGTTCCCACTTCCCTTCCCCCTAGCTGCATCCCAGCTTCTGCCTGCCCTGCTTCTTCTTCCCCACTGCACCTCTTCCCCACTGAGACATAACCCAGTAAATTACTGGGGGTGGGGAGAAGCTGGCACAGGGCGTCAGCAGCATCCTGCCCTCCTGAACCAGTAGCAGGGGATAGGAAGGAAAGAAGTAGGCTGCAGTTGGGCTGCTCCACTTCCCACCACCACGGTGAAGTGCAGCGATCTGGGTGGGAGATGGTGGTGAAGCACTTTGCTTCCTGCGCCATCCATCGCCACAGTGAGTGCTGGGTGGCCCACCCCTGCTACCACCCTGTGCCTGGCCTCCCAGATAATCCCCCAGGCTGCCCTGGGCCACGCAGGCTAAACTCAGTATGCGTGCCCCCTCCCCATCTCATCCATAGGATCTTTGGGGTGGCTGCCACAAGTCCTCCCTCCCCCCCAAGTGCAGGGCCTGAGAAGGCCACCTTGAACCATACTATGGATGGGACAGCTCTGCCAATACAAAGTACTGGAAAGGGATAATCTGGGAAAAGATACAAACTAATATGGGAGGAAAAGCACCTTCCCCCTCACACTTTTTTTTTAATCCAAGGAGATGATCTTGCTGCTTGATCAGTCCTCCAGTTATCTATCATCCTCCCTCACCATTCAGCTCTACCAATGCCACCACACAACTCATATGCTGAAGGGGAGGAAGGATGGTGTTTGTATAAACAGAGTGCTTATTCAGAACTGAGTCTCCTAATCCCTACTGCATTACAAATACATGTCAACGGTCACATGGGACTCAAAAATCTTTATGACAGGCAGGAATTTAAGACTCCTGTGTGATTTGGGGGTTGGACTGTGCAACATTCATGTTATTAAGTTACACACATGTCAAGGGGACTGCATGCATGAGTAACTGCTAATAGACTTAAAGGGTTGCACTACAGTCCTTAACGTCTCCAACCTATATTCCCTGCTCTGTGCTGAGTTTGTGCTTAACACATTTGTTAGACAAGGGGATCGCAGATCCTTGATGTTCTGAGCAGATCTCCACAACTCTGATATAGGCTATAGCAGCCTGGAGTCTACACTAATTTACACCAGCTGAATATAATAGGTCATGGCATGTTTTAGAAGTGCCCCAGTCATGACTACTATACCATGGTCAAGTGAGAGAGGGACCCAGGGTGAATTCTCAGCTGATGAGTTGAGCAGCTCTCTAACTCTTAGGAGTCATTCAAGAAGAAACACTAGAGACAATCTGAGCCCCTGTACCTCAGTTTTACATATGTAAAATAGGGATAATACTTCCTTGCAAGGGCCCTGTGAGTATGAATATATGCTCATATACTACATATGAGTACAGGTAGAATCAAAAATCAAAATATCTACCAATGGTCCAGTATTTTGGGGTGTACAGTTTAGTTTTATTTTAACACAGACATTGTTACACTGTTTTTGCAGCACTATACTGATGGCATCTGAAGCATATACAGAGTATTACTTAGCTACAATGAACATTTTCGCCCTCCCTTCTTAATTAGTGTAGCAATGAATTGGTACTAGAAAGCAACATCACACACAAGCTATTATTTGCATATGTAGCTCCACTCCTACATCAAACATATTCTTTACCTGTACTTCCATCAATGAATATCCACAGACTTGTAAAATGGAAAAAGAGGATGGTGATTGCCAAGCAGTCAGATTAATGGCACCATATAAACAGGAAATATTTACAAAAGCCTAAAACACTTTTTTTGCGCTCTATTATATCTGTGTTAATGAGCCACATGTTATGCGTGCATGTCTTTAACAGAGATTATATCATCACAGTGGGTGAAATTCACCTCTATACAAAGAGCTAGCTGAAAGCATATGCACCAACTCAGTCCACCTACTTAGTGGTCTTATTTGGGGCATTAGCTCATGCTATGAGAATACTCTTTACAGAGATAAAGATGAAGGATATCATTCTGATCAAGGACACTCAGTTTTTATACCTGTGTAACTCCACTGACTTCAACAGAGTTCCTCTTGATTTACACCAGTGTAAGTGACTGGGCAAGCAGACTCACATTTAAAATCACTGCCCCCTGTAAATTTAATAGATAAACATTTATCTCTTTGCCGATGACATCAACCTTTGCGTTTAACTATACATTCCTTTACAAAGTCCTTTACACTAAAAAGTTCTTAGTTTAAAATGGTACTGTTTTTTCTGTTCTAAAACAAGATTTTCCTATAAATGTTTCTTCATGGACTTCTTCAAAGTGCTATAGCAGCTTAATTACCAAGTAGATTTTACTAGGTTCTATTATGTGAGAGAGCAACAGCTAAAGCTGTCAAACTGTGCTGAGCAAACAGAAGCAAACTTTATGACCTAAGATAAAAAACAAAGATGATTCTTTCAGGAGTTTAAAAAAAAAACCCCAACATCATAAAAATGATCTGGCTTCAGTCCTAGTTAAATTATAGCTTCCGTAATATAAGCATATCTGTATTATAAGCATATGTTTTGGAAACCAGAGAACAGCAGCAGCTGTTTGAATGCTATTTTAGAAAGAATTATCATTGTGGAACTTATTTCAGTTCAGAAATTGAAGCTAATGTTTTAGTCTGCTGCATTTTGAAATAACTATGTTAGAGATTGTATAATATAACTGTAACAATTTGGGTATTAGAATCCACCCTCCCCCACCATCTCTACCCTCCATGCACTCCACTGGTTAGTCTTTAAAAATATTCTTGTTAATTTTATTTTTGGAAGAACAAAGGTTTAATCTAAATGTACATCTTCAGTCTTTGACCCAGCACACAAGTAATGTTGTGCATGTGAGTGGTCACATGTTTACTAGCACGCAGAAATTCTTGAAGAATGGTATAAAAGGTTCCACCCTTTGGGTAGGCGGCCCTTGGTGGCTGAGGGGAATCTTTCAGTCTCTACTTGCCTGTCAGTGTTCTGAGGTCAGGCCTCTTATTTTACCATGCCCCCCCCCCCGGGTGTGGTTTGCAGAGGGGTTAGAGGGGACCCAGGCCCGCCCACTCCTCTGGGTCCCAGCCCAGGGACCCTATAAGTAGCAGTTACCTGCTAAGTTTCAAAGTCATTAGTTACTGTCACGTCTCTGGGCTACTTCCCCAGAGATGCTGTTCCGTCCCTTCTCGAGGGCCTTGTGATTGACTTCCCCTTGTCAAAGGTTCTGCAGGATTGTCTTTGGCTTCTTGTCTACCTCCAGCCACAGGGCCTGGCTCCGACCAGGTAGGATGCCCAGCTCCCACTCAGAGCTGTCCAAAGTGCTGATGTTCCCCAGTGAGTCCTGAAGCCTGCCTGGGTCAAGCTCCAGGAAGGAACTGACAGGCCCTGGCCTAGCAGCTCCTTTTATAGCAGCCTACTGCACCCTGATTGGCTGCAGCAGAGGTTGCCCCTCTGTTCTGCTTGGAGGACCTCTCTACTGCTCCTGTTGCTGGCCAGGGTGCTGAAAGGCCTCCAGCAGGGATGTCGGACCTTATCCACCACATCACAGATGGGGATTTAAGAGTCAAATTCTGATGACACTTCAGTCCTAATCTTCATATCGTTGAAATCGACAGAAAAACTTTCAGCCTGCCTTCAATGGGAACAGATTTAGGCCTTTTCCTTGTTGCACTCCCAATAATGGCAGCAAGAAAGCACTGGTGTAAATGAGCAGCAGCATTTGGCCTCTACAGTTTAATCTATATTCATTTCTATGCAGTTAAAAAAGGTAAAGTGTGGTGATATAATATTTTTAAAACTTTTTTTTTCAATTTAAAAGGAATTAAAACATGTCAGATTCTTCCAAAACAAATTTTTATTTAAAAATTAAAAAACCCTAAATATTAAATTTGAACATTTTTCCAGTTTCTCCCACTTTGTTTACTAATTTTTCATGCCCCTTAAATAATTTATTCTCATATGTTCTTCCAACAGAAGGGAGCTCTACTTAAGATAAAATATATTTTGTGACCTGAAAAAATGTTGAGGAGCAATTTGGCATATCAGTCATTATAGAGAAGTCCAAACTGAATTTAAATAGAAAATAGAGACTATTCTGTCACTGTTTTAATCCATTGTACAGAATGTCATAGGTAATTGCATCCTTGGTAAAAAAAAACCATATAGGATAGTCAAAAGCACCCATAGAAAAGAAATGATTCTCTATTAAATGTTATAGCTCAGATTCATCATTGGGGTTTGGGAACTTTGAGCACCAAATAGACCTAAAGCCTGCATAGCTTTAGAAATATACCACAATAAGGGATTCCTCCACTAACTCAGCCTCCTACAACACTTCCCCACTGGCTGCCAGCCTTGGGGCCATGCCATGGGGAAAAAGGTTCCCTGTGTCCTACTGACACTGGCAGCCTTAATGCCACTGGCAACCAACTCAAACTAATGCATCATTAAGGCAGTTGTAATTTATGGCAGAAAGCCAGCCTGGTGCATTGCACAGTACAGTGGTGGCTTAAATTCACTTTCACCCCACCCTCCAAAGCTGTGTTGTGAACTCCTTGGCCTCAGAGAGAGATTTGGGCTTACGTGGTTTTAGAATAATTTCTATTATACTCTACTGATTTCATCTCTATTCCTTATGTATTAGATCAGGGCTACTCAACTTTGGAAGCCCCGGGGGCCACAAATGATACTCACAGCACATGCCGAGGACCACAACTTAAGTGTGGTTGCATATACATGCAAATATATATGCAAATAGCTTATTTCACACTGACAGGCATGAATATAAAAATTAAATCTTAAGATGCATTGCCGGACCCAAACGTGGCCAGTGTGAGCCAGTCAGCACCTCTCAGGCTCTTCCCACAAGGCTAAGCAGCCAGCACTTCCCACAATGCCCCGGGGCTCCTGGCACCTCCTCCCTGGGGGCTAGAAATGCCGACACCCTGTACCCATTTGTTCCAGCCAGCCCGTCCGCTTGCATCTTTCAGTGTTCACCCCACCTGGGAGACATGTCACCATTGTGAAGCATGTTCCCAGTGGAGGCCATGTTCAAAGGATCCCACCCATGGGCCACGGGTTGAGCCCTGCGTAAATCCAAACTGCACCGTGTGCTGCAAACAAATGAGCTGTGGGCCGCAAGTTGAGTAGCCCTTTAGATATTTCTCTAAAGCAAGATTCAGTACCAGGTTCCACAAGTTATTTAAAAAAATCCAATAAATTTCACAATTCAACACCCCTTATTATACTGCTCATTCCATTTTCAGTAGGCTTGACCCTGCAGTTCTTAGTCTCACAACAGTCCCACTGAAGTCAAGCTGCTTCAGTAAGTCTGGCAGAATCATGCACATTTGTTATCTAACTTTGGGATCAAGATTTCTGATTATCTGAGCCTGGGGCTGAGAGACAATTAAAAACAAGCAACAACCCTATCTGGCAACAAGCTACCTACTGCCTCACAGCCAATCAGAAAGGATTCATTCCAGTCCAAACAAGTATAACGCAACCAGGAAATGAATTTTATGCAAATTGAATACTGTAAGGGCAAAACAAGAATTGCAGGGGCAAGCAGGCAGTCAGTTGAAAAGCATCGGATGTGGCATCCAATGTAAGTTGGGTGTCATAAGTCCAAAAAACTCTCTGTGGTCATAAACTACTTTTCTAGCTTTTCTCCATTCCCCCTAATTTACATGTATAGATTAGCTAAATGAAGGAGCAAACACGGGCTGGAGACGTATTAACTCTGCTGCATATGGGAAGAGATATGATTGCTAACTAAACACATTCGGAAAACAGTCAGCCAACTTTGGAAGAAGATGGTGCTTGTGTCAACTTTTAAGTAGACATGGGCTGTTGCTACACTTCAAAAGTGAAAGTGCTGCAGGAAGCAGGGGGGCAGTGGAGGACTCAAGCAGTCTCCCGCTGGCCCCATGCTTCCCGTGGCATTTCAAAGCATGGAGCCCAGGGCCAGTGGGGGAGTCCTCAGCTGACCCCGGGTTCCATGCAGCGCTGCCACTTTGAAATGCCATGAAGCCCAGGGCCAGTGGGGGAGTCCCCAGCTGGCCCTGGGCTGTACACAGCATTTCAAAGCAGCAGACCCTGGACTTCATGCAGCACTGCCGCTTTGAAGCACCCCCTTACCTCCCCCTTGCTTCCTCTTTCTGATAGAGGCAGTGGGAGGGGGGAGCAACTAGTCAACTAGTTTGTTGACTAGTTGTTCACATCCCTATTTCTTTGTAATGATAAGCTGGAAAAAAAAAAGGGCTAACAGATTATTATCTCCAATTGGATTGTAAATATTTAAGGCCCCAAATCTGAAGTTCTCACATGGGCAAAGAACCCATTGCTGGGCCCTCACAATCTCATCATTCTTAGAAAAACTGCTTTTTTGGAAAGAAAGACTTCCATAGTTTAACTAAGAAAATCATCTTTGATGTTGTGTGACATTTACTTAGCTTCTTAGCATGTCATCCTAGCCAGCATATTCTGATGGAGCCCAGCTTTGTGATATTTCTGCAGAATGACTTGCAGTAGCAATCACTGCACAGTTCCTCCTATGCTTTGGTTCCTCTCTGCCAATGAAATGGAGGGAAGTATGTGACCTCAGATAACCAAGTATGTTACTCTGACCAGTTCAGTAAATAGGTATTAAGTGATTTTTATCATTGAAATTTGACCCAACTTTTAATTTCTTATATCTATTTATACCCATACAGGAATTTTTCAAATCCTTTTTTACTTTTATGTTTACGTTTTGGGGTGAGGAGGCTGGAATCTTGTCCTCAACCGTGTGTGTGTGTGTGTGTGTGTGTGTGTGTGTGTGTGTGTGTGTGTAGAGAGAGAGAGAGAGAGAGAGAGAGAGAGAGTGTTGCATGTGAAAGAGAAAAAAATGTTTCAAGTTCTGTAATATACATGACTATCTTCTTTGCACTCAGTACTTTGAATGTTATAATCTAATCTAGATATTTATAGTATACCTTTATCTAATCAGACTGTTCCCCTCTAATTGTAATCACAGCTACAATAGCAAGTCAAGCTATTAACACAGCAAGATGTATCAGCTCTGCCTACACAATATTTGCAAACTAAACATCTGACATAAATACTGCTACAGACTTGGGAACATCAAACTTAATAGTAACCAAGAAGAGAAATGAAGTGATATAAGGAGAGACATAAAAGAGGCTAGTGGTGTCATTGTGATTATTTAACGAGGTTAAGAGCTATTGCAGTCTTTAACTAAGAAGAAGGAAAAAGATGGGCAAGTAAACTTTGAGCTAATGATTTGTTGAAAAATTAATAAAATGATTGAGGATGTCATACCACAGTTAACCACTGTAACGATGATGTTTGTGAGAGAAGCTAAAAAAATGGAATTACCACTATAGAATTGGCTATGCTTACTCTCTCTGCATAATAGTTTCGTGTCACAGTTTTGTCTCTGTACACAGTTTTCCACTGGTCAGAAATAAAGAAGGGTAATTTCCCTTTATTCCTAACTCAACTGCTTGCTATCAGTAAAAATCCATTTCTGAAAATTAGAACCAGAAGGAAGAATACTGAATAGTATGCTAAATTAATTTCTTCTGTTAACTTATTTGAAACAGTATTTGATTAAAACAATAAAACATGTTCTAAATCTAAAAACATGATTGCTGCAGGCTGAGCCAAAAATGTTATTACTGATAAGCAACAATAGACTGTTGTTATTTATTTAGTTCTTGTAAAGGCAACACAGTCAATCAATAGCTGTGCATGTACTAAGGCAGTAGGTCTTGTGTAAAGATATTTATCAGAAATCCATCAGCAGTGTTCTGCTTTTGATTGCAATCCTCTATAGACTTTTCAGAACATCACCAAAGATTGTATACCTCTTTGACAAGCCACATTGATAGGTCTAACATTATAGAAGCTGCACTACCTAATATGCATATTTAACAGCATATCCAATTAACCACTTTGCTGACTGAGATTTCTTTGTTAATTCATTTTATTCCAACTTACGTTAATACTTTGGCAGTAAACATGAAAAATGAGTGATAAAGCATACTGAATTTTAAAAGGGAATAGAAAAATGTTTAATTTAAATCCATATTTAGAAAATGATTGTATGTTATAGCCTAAAAGAAAAGAAAATCCTCAACTGTGAATGGATACTAGTTAGACCAGGAACCTATATAAATATTTAGAAATTAGTTATTGAAGAAACTATTATAACTATACACAACTCATTCTGAACCCTCTCCCTCCACCCCAAAATTAATTAGTTGTAATTCAAAGCTGTAAGAAAAATTGTCTCCACTTCCAGATCACATTTCTTTTAAATGCAAGAAAAGCTTAAAATGTTTAAATTTAATGCAAATTTAGTGTTGTGACTATAGTGTAAACTTCGTTCTGCAATCTAATACACATTTTACAGATCTAAAATACCATTTACTTTGAGGACATGTATTTTATTATTATTATTATTATTATAGACAGATGCAGTAATCATGTTATCTCAATAGATAAAAACTGAAAAAGTGATCATACAAATTTATTACTTTATCTAGTCTAATAAAAGATTCTACCTATAACTTATTCATTGTTACACATAAGGCAATAAAAATGCTATATGTGCATTGAAAACATACCTTCCAAAATTGTTTTGACTTCATTTTTCATGGTATCATTGTAATTATTTTATTGAAGTAGTAGAAACCCAATCCCACTCTTTTTACCTAGTCAAAACACCCTTTGAGTTCAGTAGATATCTATACTGATTAAGAACTGCATGATCCAGCCCACAGTGTGACACGCTCATAAATGCTGGATGGCGATTCTATTGTAGATGCCTTTTTAAACAGCTGCAATTTAAAATTTAGAGCACATGAAATTCAGGTGCTGATACAATAGACAGTTATTCTGCAGATAGATTCTGAAAAAGTTTCCCCCTACTGTTCTACTAGCGTACCACAGCTCAGATATACAATAGTTATAGCATTCTAGAGGGAGATTTTGAGCTGTAGAAAAATATCCCCCTAAAACATGGACAGTCTTAAAAATATCCCAGAAAAACTAAACAAAGTATAATCACACCTAGTTATATGACCTGAGCAGCACTGAAACCCAGTTGGGAAAATATCCAATATATTGTGAGTTATCACCTAGTCAGGATTTCAATCCAGATTTCTGAAGGTGAAATATTTGTACAATAACAGACTGATCCAATGTGCTACCTTTTATTTTTAAAGTGCATTTCTAAGATCCAAGGTCAAGTACAACAAAATATTATTTTAGAAAATGTAGTGATGCACATCACACTGCTGAATTTACAAACAGACTTTGTCAGATTCTCAATTGATGTAAGCTGGGATTGTTCCACTGTAGTCCTTAGACTCAAGCCAATTTATACCAATCTGTTTGATATATGCCTTCTTCCAGTGAATAAGTTGGTGAAAGCTAACTGGAGTCAGACTCATTCCTGCTGAGACAGAAGTGATGCTGCAGCCAGGAGAAAAATAAGTGAGGGTGGTGACTCTGACTTTCATTGGGGGAATATGTCCTATCTTTGCTAATATGATGTGTAGTCTTGGATTCAAAGTGGATCCATCACAGTTCCTGGATTTTCACATATCAGCTTTCTCCATTTAGGTTACCATTCTGTATTGTGGACCTTGCCACCATGGCTCATGCTTTTGTAATCACCACATTGAACTTTGTTTGACCTGCCTATAAAAGGTGCCTGGTATTCAGCTACCACAGAATGCAACAGCCTTCTTCTTAAATGGGGCATTGAGATTTCAGTATATAAGAGTTAACAGTGTTTCATATTCTGAAACTTATTCAGAGGCCACTTATTCCCTGGCAAACACAAGGTACTTTGGAACCACCTTTCCTAAGAAATCACCAATTTCCCTATGTCCTTCTTTTGTAGGAACTATGATCCAGAAAGTTTGCTAATTTTTCCTGAGGATAAACTTGCCATATACAGCCAAGGAATAACGTCAGTGGAAGTCTCCCTCCAAAAGTCCATCACAGACCCAAGTTTAATGGGTACAACTACAGGGTAAAACTAATTTTCTTCAAGCATCTGAAATAATGTTAGCTTTATTTTTTCTTTAATTTTAAGAGTTAATAGAGGTTGGGATTCAACTGCTTCATTGACAAAAAGGTGAGAGATGAATACATGATTGGAATTCTACTCATCTTCCTTTTAAACACACTTCTGGAAAAGAAAATAGCATGTTAATGTGTCATAAAATATAAAGCAAAGTTCCAACAAAAATATACATGGATGTGAGAGCTGTAAGACTGTGGAATTGTCTTCCAAAAGGAGCTGGAAAGCTACCATTGCTTGTGTCTTTTAAAACCAGAATGGACAAGAGTAAGGTGGATGTGGTTTGAGAAGAGTGGGGAAAATAGGACTGAAATAAGTTCTTTGGGAGTGAGGTGATGTTTGTTGCCACAACCAGGTGCTGCTAGTGAAGAGTCTAGCTTTGTTAAAGTTTGTTGGACACAGAAAATACAGCCTTATCTCATTTCTTCTGATCTTCCTGACACTGCAACATTGTAAAGAACATTGCTCACAGGGGATCAGCTAGCTGACCTCTCCTACAGGTAGTTTCTATCTCTAATTTCTGTGATGGTATACAAAGACCATCCAAGTAATAAGAGTAAAAAAGACTGCTTTGAGGTCACCATAAGGTCGGGAATGGTTTGGTAAGTTTACATTTCATCAGAATGAAAATACTGCTGAAGAATTAATGGAGGTAATTCCAAAGTCCACTGCTGGAGGAAGGCAGGTTTGAGGATCAAAATTCATTGCCTCTCTCGTAAGCATAGGCTAGAAGCACTCTAGAGGAAATTCACTGTGCCCCTGGGGAAAGAAATGAGAGCCTTGTCCATCTCTCTCTCTCTCTCTCTTTTTACGAGCAAACCCTTTTGGATGATGCTCAGAGCTACACTGCTGAGCTCCTGAGGGGCTACATCCCAACCTACTTGGCCAGAAGACAAGATGCCTCAGTGAAGCTTATAGAAGAAATTAATTATTATAGAAATTAAATATTTTAAAAGTGCTGCAAAATGATAGCAAGTCTGATTTAAATGCACAAAAGCAAAGTAATTTAGGATTAAGGTAAACACCTTGAAATGCACTCTGATCACTAAAATGTGTGAGACATGCACTACCCTGCATCCTGCAAAATCAGCTACTTTCACTTACAGAGTTTCCGCAAAATCCTCTAAAGGTTGACAACTCCACCATGTATTATTAATTCATATTAAAGATAGCATACCTTGCCTAAGTCAGTTGTAGGTGAGCAGAGACCAGGAGCTGTTCTGTGGGAAGGGAATAATAATAATTAATTTATTATTATTATTCCCTTCCCACAGAGCAGCTCCTGGTCTCTGCTCATCTACAACTGACTCAGGCAAGGTATGCTATCTTTAACCACGCCCTCATGAAATCTATTTTGGAGATTATTTGATTATTTGTTTTTCCCCCACTTTCCATCCATCTCTAAATTTGTTTAGAAGCCCTTAAATGATTTCACAAAGTATCCAATAATAGAACAGAAGGAGCTATTAGTCAGCTTTCCCCACCTAAGTACAATGGTCTGCATTCTGAGATTCTTGGGCGTGTTGCAGAGAGTGGGAGTCAATGTCCTTGCTATCTGGATTTAACCACATTATTATTATTAGTAGTATTTTAATGAGCAAAAAAGTATAAAAGTAATTTCTACACACTTTTTATCAGTTAAATAAAGTATATGAGACACAAAATGACATTTAAAAAAATAAGTACTGCAAACTTATCTACTGTCATTGTTATGCCTTGGTAAACATCTAATGTACCTAAACTGCCTCATGTTTGTAACTGGACAGCTTGCACAAAGATGCCAAGGGTAACAATAAGATCCATTTGTTACCTTTTAAAGCTTGTAAATTTCACCACATGATAGAGCAAATGAAGCATGGCAAAATGAGAAAATAAAGAATGAAGCTGTATAATTTAATCAAAAGTCAATGGTTTTCAAGCAAAGGGGGACTTTTGCGTAAACCCTAAAATATAGATGCATGCTTAGTAGTCTTTGTCCTGATTTTGTTAATAGTGATTATGTTTGCTTTTTCATTTATGTATGGATATTTAAATATTCATATGATTATATTTGCAAAAGCAAAATCCATAAGAAAGACATAGTAATAGTGTGGTATCTTTAGAAACCAAAATCATTCTGTATCGTTGTAAATTCTGAACTAAAAAGCTTATATGCACTTGCAAAGAATTTCATTTTAGTCCCTTTACTGCCCTTCCCTGGCTGTGGTAGTGTGCATACCCATTCTATTCCCCTCTCAATGTTTAGATGTTTATCCCCGTGCACTGCTGATCCTTTGTCTAATTAGTGGTCCCAGGTTTTACTTCATCGACTTTAGACCAATATAATTAATTGGAAGGAACATTATTATCAGAAGCCTTTTAAACAAAACATAGGCTCCGCCCAGTCCCCAGCTCATTTGAACGGGGGGGGGGGGAGGGAAATCTTTTGTTTCCCTGACTCTGATTCTACTGATGTTAAATTCTCAGGGTGACAAGAAATAATGTCCACCGCATCCTCCCTCCTCCTCCCGTGGTGCCCGAGGACAGGCAGTTTTGTTAGCCTAGGGACAGCGGATGAGTGGGAGAAGGGGGGATTCGGGAGGAGAGACGGGAGGGCAGGAGGATTGGGGACTGCCAAGGAATCCCAGGAGACACCCACAAACCAGAACTGAACCTAATCGACCCGCAGACTCGCGATTCTTTCCTTGCCTGTGGCCGGACCCCGCGGCGGAGCGAAGCCACGAGAGTCCGGCTGCGAGGGAAAGATCCACCGAGCTGGCTCAGCCTGGGCTGCAGTAACGCTGGGAGAAAGCTCCCAGCTTAGGCAAGCAGGATCTCCCGGGACCTTGCACTGGGGTCTCCTTAGGTCTGGGGCTCCCCCTCCCTCTTTGCAGCAGGGGCGGAGGGTGAAGGGTTCGTTTACAAATGCGAGTCACCCAAGTCCGCCCCCCACATGCCCATGTTCAGACCGACCCCGGGGGCGTTCTCCACGGACAATCTTGAGGGGGCCTGTGATCCCGCGCCCCACTCCACGCGTCGCCTCTGCCAACGGCAGCATTCAGGGTCTGCCCATAGGTCCCCTGCCCCGGGACCCATACCCCGGATCTCTGCCCCTGTCCATACCTGGCCATAGGGTCCCACTGACAGCTCCTCGCCCCCTTACGCCCCTGTCCCTGCGGACAACTGGCAGCAGCTCCCTGCCCGGGGGTCACTGGCCCTAGGACCAAAGAGGAGCGTGGTTCACGGACAGCACTTGGGCCAAACGCCGCCAGCAACATGCACACGCGCTGCGGGGCTGGGGGTTACCGAACCGGCCGGGGACCCACCGTGTCCGCCTCGCAAGGAAGCCGGGGACCTGTAGATAGCGATAGGCACGGACTGATGTTTGCTGCTGCCATGGAAATGGTGAATGTGGTGAGCGCCCAAACTGGAGGCGCCCCACGCCACGCCGAGGAGGCCGCTGAGAGTGAGGGGGACTATCCAGAGCAGGGCCAGGCGCCCCCCTGCGCCGCTGCTCCTGCTGGCGGGGCCCGGCTCCGGGCTGCATTTCAGCAGCGCCCCCATGCTCTGCTCCAGGGCGCGCCGGCCCGCGGGGTCCCCGGCAGGAGCGGCAGGCAGCGCGAAGGAGGCAAAGTTTGGAGAGAGGCGCGCAGCGGCACCCCGCGCCGGGGCCGCTCACTGGGCCAGGGGAGGCAGCTCTGGCCGCGGGGAAAGCTGCCGGGGGTCCTTGGCGCCGGGTCCTCCTCTGCCCCTGACAATCCGACACATCGCCAGCGGCGGCTCCGCCAGGCAGTCCCCAGACTTCGCAAAGGGGCCGAGGGGCGAAGCCAAGCCCCACACTCAGCCAAGCGCCGGGTCCCCTCGCTCCTGCTCAGCGCCAGCGCCCCCCGGGCGCCCGGGCATCTCCCCGCCTCGGTAATCCACAGAGAGCCCGGCAGGCCCCAGTGGGGCTCGGCCAGCAACACCGCGGGGGGGGGGGGGGGCGGTCCCGCAGCAGCCGGCGGGCGGGCGCTGGGAACCGGGAGGCACTGGCCCCGCCGCTCGCCCCTCCACTCAGCTCCGCACCGGGGAGCCGCGCCAACGGGCTCGCGCTCGCACACGCTCGCGGGCAGCAGTCGGGCTGCTCCAGCCAGCTCAGTGGCGACGGCTGTCCCCGGGCATGTTTTCAGGAGAATCGGGCAGCCCGGGCGGGGGAGAGCCGCGCGCGCGGAGAGCAGGGCTATGCAAATCTGCAGTCCCCGCACAGCAAATCACCGACGCTCGGATGCAATGCAGAGGACGAGCCTATGTTCAAGAGGGAGGCTGAGTTCAGCTCCAATCCACTCGCCCCGATTTTCCTCTTCCTTTCCGACGCCACATACTAAGGGAACATGTGTCAGGCGGTGCAGTGAGCGCAACCAACGACTCCTCCCGCCACCCGATTGTGGTGACGAATTAGTCTAATGCGGAGCGCCATTCCCCTCCTCCGACGGGTCAGCTGTGCTGGTGTCTGGAAAGCTCACTTACATCTTCCAGAGCAGGACTTCGGGGGCTTTCGTTGGACTCAACTTGCTCCACAAGATGTTCACACCAGGGCTGCTGAACACGGCTTGCCGCTGTCTCTCTCCTCGAGCATCGGGTGTGATGAGCGGGTGGTTACACACATAGCTCCTAACAAAGAGTTCTCGTTTTCCCTGACATCGTGGGGCCGGGACGCTCTTGGCTAATCGAAACAACTAGGGAAGGGATGGAGAATGGAACAGCTGACACAAAACAAGGGGGGGAAACGATTTGTCGGCATCGTTGCAGATTTAATCCAATATGTTGAAATACTGGATTCTGTATGTTGAGTAGGCATATAAACACATATGCTCTTGCTCTTAAAACAACACAAAGAAAGCTGTAAAAAGTAATTTCAAGTTTAGCTATGAAATCATGTAATTTAAAATGAAAACGCTAGTCTCCAGATATTGCAGCTTCTTGACTACATTGCAAATCCTGAGATTTCTTAAAAACCACCTGATGTAGAAGCATTTTTTTTTCAATACCATAC
Source organism: Pelochelys cantorii (assembly GCA_032595735.1). Classification (NCBI taxonomy): domain Eukaryota; kingdom Metazoa; phylum Chordata; order Testudines; family Trionychidae; genus Pelochelys; species Pelochelys cantorii. The sequence goes on from CM064328.1 coordinate 173,668,969, forward strand.
CTGGACACAATAGGGTGTGTTAACCATACACTTCTAGCTTTCTTTATTCCAGCAGCTCTAGACTTGTGTCTGTTTATGCTATGCTTTTAGCAGTTTTATGAGTGAATGTATGTGTGAGGAAAAAAAAGTGGGTGTGAAAAATTTTATTTAATATTAATAAAAAAGAACCCTAATATAAGTTTTTCTAGACACTTTCTAATGTATTATGGGTTATATTGTCACAGACCTGAGCACCACAAGAGGTGTAGGATAGAGAAAGGAATCTCTGCTAGTGCTAGAAAAGGTTAACACTTGGATATGAAGGAAGAACAAGTAGCTTGGGTATGTTTACACCTGCTGCAATCACCCCTCCCAGCTGCAAAGTAGATATACCCAGATGGATGGTTGTAAGGTCAAGTTGTGTCCTTTTCTCAATTGACTAGGCCTTAGACTCCACACATGTGATTTTCCAGAAAGTTTCTAGAAATATTCTATTATTGTAATATCACTTGACTGCCAAACACATTTTTGCTCAGCCCTAGAGTGAATCACCACCAATTGTTCTAGAAGGAAGTTTTAAGTGGTGTCTCCAATTTAATTTAGAATTGTGCAAACGGATTATTCACCTGACCAAAAAAATACCTTTGGTCTACAAAAGCAGAATTCTACTCCTCCTCCAGAGCAAGAAGGGAGCCACAGTTTGTTCTCTCATCATCTCCTAGAGGACAGGAGTAAATGTGCAAAGCTATGCACCACACCTTCCTCAGAGCGAACTGTAATCATAGAACCATAGAATACTGAAGCTAGAAGGGATTTCAAGAAATCACCAAGTCCAGTCCCCTACCCTCATGGCAGGACCAAGCACCATCTAAATCATCCCTGATACATGTCTATCTAATCTGCTCTTAAATATCTCCAGTGATGGATTTCACAACCTCCCTAGGCAATTTATTCCAGTGTTTAACCACCCTGACAGTCAGGAAATTTTACCTAATGTCCAAACTAAACCTCCCTTGCTGCAATTTAAGGCTATTGCTTCTTGTCCTATCATCAGAGGTCAAGGAGAACAATTTTTCTCCCTCCTCTTTGTAACTCCCTTTTAGGTACTTGAAAAATGCTATCATGTCTCCTCTCAGTCTTCTCTTTTCTAAGCTAAACAAACCCAGTTCTTTCAGTCTTCCCTCATAGCTCATGTTTTCTAGACCTTTAATAATTTTTGTTGCTCTTCTCTGGACCTTCTCCAATTTCTCCACATCTTTCTTGAAATGTTTGCTTTTTTTCAACATTGTCACACTGTTGACTCATATTTAGTTTGTTATCCACCATGACCCTTAGGCCCTTTTCTGCAGTACTCCTTCCTAGATAGTTACTTCCCATTCTGTATGTGTGAAATGGATTGTTCCTTCCGAAGTGGAGTACTTTGCATTTGTCCTTATTAAACTTCATCCTATTTATCTCAGACCATTTCTCCAGTTTGTTCAGATCATTTTGAATTATGACACTATCCTCCAAAGCACCTGCTATCCCTCCAAGTTTGGTGTCATCTGCAAACTTAATACAGTAGAGTCCCTATCATCCGACCTAAATGGGACCGACAGGTGGTCGGATTACCAAAAATGTCAGATGATAGGGACTCTATTGTAGCCGGGGCCGCTTGGCCCCCATCCCTGCCTGGCCCTGGCCCCTTCCCTCCCTGCAGCTCCCGGGCGCCTGGCCCCGCTCGCTGCCCCACCACTCTCCTGGAGCCGCTGATGCCTGCAGCTCCCTGGGATGAAGCGGCGCCGGCAGGAGCGGCATCAGCAGCTCCAGGGCGCGGGCTGGGAGAATGGCCCCTGCTGATGCCGCTCCTGCCAGCGCCGCTTCGTCCCCGGGGAGCTGCAGGCATCAGCAGCTCCAGGAGAGCGACGGGGCAGCGAGCGGGGCCATTCTCCCTGCCCGCACTTTATCCGACCCTGCAGCTCCCTGGGACGAAGAGGCGCCGGCAGGAGCAGCATCAGCGGCTCCAGGAGAGCGACGGGGCGGCGAGCGGGGCCATTCTCCCAGCCCGCACCCTGGAGCCGCTGATGCCGCTCCTGCCGACGCTGCTTTGTCCCCGGGAGCTGCAGGGTCGGATAAAGTGGAATGTCGGATTACCAAAGGTCGGATAATCCAGACTCTACTGTATGCATGCTCTCTTTGCCAATATCTAAATCACTGATGAAGATATTGAACAGACCCAGTCCTAAAATTGACCCCTGTGGAACCTTAATTGTTAAGCCATTCTTTCATGGCTGTGAACCATTAGTAACTACTATCTGAGAACACTTGTCCAGCACCCACCTTATAGTAGGCCCATCTGGTTTGTATTTCCCTAGTTTATTGATAAGATCATGAGAGACCATATCAAATGCCACAATCTAGCCCTACATTTACTAAAGTCCAAAGACAAGTAAGCACAGCATAGCAATAAGATGTCAAAAACAGTGATGAAAAATACACACAGATTTAAGGCCCACATTCTGGACATGTAACTTTAGGTCAAGTTTACTCTATAAAATTAAATCAAAGTAAGTTACTCTGACATACAGGCACTGCAGTAATTGAATGCATTTATACTTTCGCACTATGCTCCTTGGCTGTGTCTAGACTGGCAAGTTTTTCTGCAAAAGCGGCCACTTTTGCAGAAAAACTTGCCAGCTGTCTACACTGGCCGCTTGAATTTGCACAAGAACACTGACAATCTAATGTATGATCGTCAGTGTTCTTGCGCAGATACAATGACTCTCCTGTTTGGGAAAAAGCCCTCTTGCGCAAATGCTTTTGCGCAAGAGGGCCAGTGTAGACAGCTGACAACAGTTTTGTGCAAAAAAGCCCCGATGGCGAAAATGGCAATCGGGGCTTTCTTGCGCAAAACCGCGTCTAGAGTGGCACGGACGCTTTTCTGCAAAAAGTGCTTTTGCGCAAAAGCGTCCGTGCCAATCTAGACGCTTTTTTCCGCAAGTGCCTTTAACGGAAAAACTTTTCCGTTAAAAGCATTTGCGGAAAATCATGCCAGTCTAGATGCAGCCCTTTTGTCAGTGGTTTATGTCCTCACCAGGAGAGCTTGCAATAATTTAACTACAAACATGGGGCATTGTGTGATGGTTTCTGAAAGGCAGCAACAGTTGATACATTGACACTGCATTGACTGCCCCCTCTTGTGCAAAAAAATACGCAAATGAGGCAAAGTGTGGAATATTGCCATGCCTTATTTGCATAATTAATGAGGCTCCGGTTTTGCGCAAAAAAACCCTCTTGTGCAAGAGCCATTCTTCCTCTTTTATTCAGGAAAAATGGCTCTTGCTCAAGAGGGGGGGTTTTGCACAAAAAGGAGGCATGTAAACGGCTCCTTTTTGCGCAAAAGCTTCTTGTGCAAAAACGGAGCCTCATTAATTATGCAAATGAGGTGTGGCAATATTCCACACTTTGCCTCATTTGCATTTTTTTTGCACAAGAGGGGGCAGTGTAGACATAGCCTACAACTTTCACAGAGGTGGAGTTATTAAGTCAGTGGAGTGAAGGGTTTTCAAACTAGGGGGTTGTAGGTGGTTACGTGGGGGTTGTAAATTGTCAGCTCCATGGGGCTGATAGTCTCAAATCCTTATTACCTCCCCTCCATTTTTAATTTGTAAGGGGGGTTTCCACTCAAACACTTCCTGTGTGAAAAGGAGTCACCAATACAAAAAGTTTGAAAATTACATGTGTGGAGTCTAAGGCTTGGTCTTCACTAAAAAATTAAGCAAACTTACGTACATTTCTCATGGGTGTGAAAAATCCACAGCCTCAAAGATGTAATTAAGCTCTTTCAGAGAGCATTAGGTTGATGGAAAAATTCTGTTGACCGTACCTACCATGTCTTGGGGAGCTGGACTATCTAGAGCTAGTCTAGACTAGAAATGTTACATCGGTGCAGCTGCATAGCCTAGCACATCTGGTGTAGAGCTCTTCTGTTAACAAACTCCACCTCCATGAAAGGCACTAAATGTGTTGGTGGGAGAAGCTGAACAAACTGGTGCCTGGGTCAGTGTAATTTAGGTTGCTCAGAGGTGTGGATTAGTTATAAATTATAGTAGCAAACGTTATACCAAAGTTTGTCATAGTGTAGACAAGGCCCCTCCTGCTGTATTTATGGTATCTTAACTGAAGCAGTACATCACTGTACAGGGGCAACATATGAGGATGCATGAAGAGTCATATGCCCCCCATGCAATGGGGACTTGAGGGAGTCCCCGTGAGTAGGGTTACCAGATGGTTTAACCTAAAACATCGAACAGCCCCCCCACCCCCCAAAAAATTCTGTTGAGAGAAAAAAAAAGGGGGGAGACCAAAGTTGTTGAGAAAAAAAAAGGACCCCGAGAGTTATTAAGCAAAAAAAAATTTAAAAATTATTATTTTTTTTAAAAAACAGTATGGCCCCTTTAAGAAATGCCTTTGAGGCTTTTTGGCCCTAACAGTCTGCCAGCGGCCGTCCACCTTGTCTTCCTGCTCCGGCCAGACAGCTCCCCTGTGGAACCAGGTAAGCACCCAGGATCTTCACCTCCTGGCCGGGGAAAAATCAGAAAATACCGGACATTTTAGGTGTCCGGTATTTTCTGAATTTTTTTACAGGACAGGAGGTGAAAATACCAGACTGTCCGGGTCAATACCGGACACCTGGCAACCCTACCCATGAGGCCCAGAGTGGTCAGGGGACTAATGGGGGGGCCTGGTGCCAGTACCAGAGATCAGCCCCCTTCCCACACTCACCAGCACTGGGAAGTGGAGTAACATGGCTGGGAGATGGCAGAGAGGTGTGGGTTTGCTATGAAGTTGCATCACTGTTGCATTTCAAGGGTAGACTATAGTAACTGTAGTACTCTGAGCACTTTACAATCTATTGTATTTGTCCTCACCAGACCCCTGTGAAGTGGGGATTATCACCATTTTACAAAGGGGATCTGAGGTACAAAGATCCACAAAGATACTTGGGCATCTAACCACATATACTTATTTCCTACACAGCTGCCATCTAACCCTGTAAACACCTAAACTCACTCAGTACACACACTGTTGCAGTAAAAGCTCTTTAGGCTGCCAGGTTCCTCCAGCTGGATTTGTATACTGATGCCTTCCTGTAGGAAGCTAGATGCCGAACTCCTGCTTAAGTGTTAGAACCGGGGTGGTAATAACATGGTGGCAGTTCATCAAGGTCAGTCCCTGGAGGACCACCACCACTATATATACCTGCATGGCCACAGGTACTGGCATTTGCAGCTCACCGTTCCTGGCCAAGGGGAGCAGTGGGAAGCAATGTGGACCAGGACACTGCTTCCCACATCTCACATTGGCCAGGAATGGCGATCCATGGCTAACAGGAGCCGCAATCTGTGGTACTTGCGACTGTGCAGGCAGGTATAGTGAAGGGGGGGGCCACCAGGAACTAACCATGGCAGACTAAACGTGGCCCAGGGGCCAACATTTGCCCACCCTTGCCCAAGAACAATTCACAGAGCATCCACCCCTTTGCCTCAGGCAGACACAGAGTTTCAACAAGGGTTTACCCCCTCTCAGTGAGTGCTCTAACTGGGCTATTCAGTCATTTTCATTCTTATTCTGACCCAACTAATATATATTCAAAAGGAAAAATTGAGGTCAACCCACATCAAACTGTCATATATAGTTCAGTGCTTACAGCTCTCACATGTAAGGTGGCAGATTCTTGTTCAAATTCCTTCCCTACATCAGATTTCCCCACATCTTCCCCTGCTTTGCAGTTCTCTAGTACAGATAGGCAGAAACTCAGACTTAAGACATGCCCCTTTGTCATTGGCATCTCCAGCTGGCTACTGTAAGTGGCTCTCCTGGATAGGCATAAGGATCTTGTGGAAAAAGGGTTTTTTGAGCAAAACGGCCCCAGCCACACTGCCTGTTTTTGCGCATAAAACCCTTGCACAAAAACGGAACGAAAGAGAGTATGCAAATGAAGTGCGGGAAAATGCTAATCCGTGCTTCATTTGCATTGCCTCTTGTGGAAAAACTCATAGTGTAGACAAAGACCTAGGCTGTGTCTACATTGGCAAGATTTTGTGCAAAAGCAACCGCTTTTGCGCAAAATCTTGCCACCTGTCTACACTGGCTGCGAGTATTTGCGCAAGAACACTGACGTTCTAATGTAGGAAATCAGTGCTTCTTGCACAAATACTCTGATGCTCCCGCTCAGGCATAAGCCCTCTTGCGCAACTATTCTTGAGCAAGAGGCCAGTGTAGACAGGTAACGTTAATCTCTTGCGCAAGAAAGCCCGATGGCTAAAATGGCCATCAGAGCTTTCTTGCGCAAGAGAGCGTCTACACTGGCACGGATGCTTTTGCGCAAAAGCACATGCCAGTGTAGACGCTTTCTTGCGCAAATACTTTAACGCAAAAAATCTTGCGTGAAAAGTATTTGCGCAAAATCATGCCAGTGTAGACGTAGCCCTAGTGTGTTTGCTTTGTGGCTCACGTTCTAAGGCACCTATCTCTCCCCATTCATTGCATGGGAAGACTAGGTGGCTAACACAGCTTTGTGAGTCATAGTGTTGTCCCTGTGATTTAGAGATGCCTAAAAGGTAAGAATTTTAACAGTGAGTATCATAACACCTAAATCCTTTTGTGGATACAAAATGGAGTGCTTTTGTGCAAGGTAACATAGTTGGTTATGTCTACACTACAGAGTTTTGTCAGAAAAATGGCTGTTTTTCTGACAAAATTTGAGGAATGTCCACACTGCAATTGCGTTCTTCCACAAGAAAATTGAAAGAACAGAGGGGTTTTTTGTGGCATTGGTAATCCTCATTCTATGAGGAAGAAGCCTTTTTGTGAAAGAGCTCTTTCGCAAAAAGGCGTGTGGACGGGGAAGAGGAAAGAGGAAAAAAACTCAGGTGCCCTGGTGGCCATTCCGTCCATAGGAATCAAAGCTTACATGTGAGAGAGCATCCATGCAGTCTGGACGCTCTCTTTCGAAAAAGCAGATCATTTTTTCGATGCACTTTTGCAGTGTGGACGCTCTCTTTCAGAAGAAGTTTTTTCGGAAGATCTCTTCCGAAAAAAAACTTCTTCCAAAAGAAGCCTGCAGTCTAGACGTAGCTAGGAAGTTTGTGGCATGGCAGGATCTTAGCTACAGCCTAGCCCCTGGGCCATGCTTCCTTAATTTTTGAAACTGAAAATACTGCAGGAAAGAAAACAAACCAAAATGAAATTACAAAAATAAATAAAAAAATAATTCAGGACAATTAAGAAGAAAATTAAAAGAAATGGTTGTCTGGAATCTGCAATACACTCATACAATTACAAACTCAAATGCATATTTCCTGCTTTACTTTTTGTTTCCAGATTTTCCTCTTGTGTCTGTTATCACTTTGCCAGGTCATTATTCAATTGGTAAAACAGCTTCACCAAAAGAAATTATTCTTCCCAATCACTAAACCAACTTATCAATAACCTTTTCACATATAGTACTGCAGTTTTGAAAAACCTCCATTCTGGCTGCTCAAAATGACTGTAGCCATTCTACAGATGGGTAATTTAAAATGGCGATTACTGAATATGGAAATCCAGTATTATCAACCATGCAGATAAATATTTAGCACAGATAGTTACAAGGCTGACAAATGTTAAATGGTCCCCTCTCTCTCAGGCCATCCAATTTGTTACACCGACAAAATTTCTGCCATTGGGCCCCACCTGAAGGTCTCTTAGGTCTCAGTCTTGCAACAGATTTCTTCCATAGATCCACTTCAAGCTGTACTATAACAGAACTCTGTTTACTATAACAGAACTTGGTGTGGATGTAAGGTTTTTTTTGTGGATCCCTTTGCAAGGTAAGAGCTTTAATGCATGTCCTTACTATTGACCTGCCTTTTCATTTATCATTCAGGAGCCATTATAAAATATCATGTTCGAATAAATAAATACTTTGATAGGCACTTCATCTAATTTTGACCAGCATAACTTGAAGATTTTGGTATGGTCTCCCACAGTATTCTTGCAGGAAGTTAAAGAAGCATGGATTGGCCAAATGGACTGTAAGGTCTCTGGAAGTGGGTGACAGGGGAGGGATCACTTGAGGATTACCTGTTGTGATCCCTCTCTCTGGGGCATCTGGCATTGGCCACTATCGGCAAACAGGATACTGGGCTAGATGGACCTTTGGTCTGACCCAGTATGGCCGTTCTTATGAAAGCTGACTAAATCATTGGGCTCAACAAGTTAGTGACCAATGACTCGATGTCTGCTTGGCGGTCGATATAAATAGGAGTAGTTGAAGGGTCCATTTTGGGGTCAGTTTTGTTCAGCATCTATATTAATGATCTGGATGATGGGATGGATTACACCTTCAGCAAGTTCGCAGATGACACTGAGCTGGGGTGGGGGGAATACACTGGAGGGTAGGGATAGGGTTCAGAGTAACCTAGACAAGTTGGAGGATTGGGCCAAAAGAAATCTGATGAGGTTCAATGAGGACAAGTGCACAGTCCTGCACTTGGGACAGAAGAATCCCAAGCACTGCTACAGCGTGGGGACTGACTGGCTAAACAGGAGTTCTGCAGAAAAGGATCTGGGGATTACAGTGGATGAGAAGCTGGATATGAGTCAACTGTCTGCCCTTGTAGCCAAGAAGGCTAATGGCATATTGGGGTGCATTAGGAGAAGCATTGCCAGCAGATCTTGAGAAGGAATTATTCCCCTTTATACAGCACTGGTGAGGCCACATCTGAAGTATTATATCCAATTCTGGGCTTCCCATTATAGAAGAGAAGAGTGAGGGGAGATTTGATAGTAGCCTTCAACTACCTGAAAGGAGGTTCCAAAGAGGATGGACAGAGGCTGTTCTCAGTGGTGACAGATGACAGAACAAGGAGCAATGGTCTTAAGCTGCGGTGGGGGAGATATGGGTTGGCTATTAGGAAAGACTATTTCACTAAGAAGGTAGTGAAGAATTGGAATAGATTACCTAGGGAGGTGATGGAATCTCCATCCCAAGAGGTTTTTAAGTTCTGGCTTGACAAAGGCCTGGGTGGGATGATTTAGTTGGGATTGGTTCTGCTGTTAGCAGGGGGTTGGACTCGATGACCTCCTGAGGTCTCTTCCAACTTTATGATTCTATGGGTATGTCTAGATTACATGCCTCTGCTGACAGAGGCATGTAAAATAGGCTACCCAACATCGTCAATGAAGCGGGGATTTAAATATCCCCGGCTTCATTAAAATAAAAATGGCCACTGTGCTGTGCCAGCTCAGCTGATCATTGGCATAGCGTGCGAGTCAAGACGCAGATTGGTCGACAAGGGAAGCCTTTCTCGACTGCTCCTTTATGCCTCGTGAAACAAGGTTTACAGGAGCAGTTGATAAAGGCTTCCCTGGTCGACCGATCCGCGTCTTGACTCGTGCGCTGTGCCGACGATCAGCTGAGTCAGCACAGAGTGGCAGCCATTTTTATTTTAATGAAGCCCGGGATATTTAAATGCCCCTTTCATTGACTATGTCGGGTAGCCTATTTTACATGCCTCTGTCATACCCTATGATTCTAAGTTGAACAGAATCTGTAAGTGCTAAGGTATACTTACAGATATAAGTATACCTTAGCACTTGTATCTGTAAGTATACCTTAGATATATATGCAGTGCATGTATACATCTGTTGCCAAAGTTTCTAGTGCAAATCTGTGTTTGGAGACTTCTTTGAAAGAGACCATAATGGCTAATTTTTAGGTTTTATAGTTTATCGTGTTAATCAGGATTTAGGGACTCAAATCTATGGATAATTTGACTGATGTGTATTCAGACTAAAAGCTGTGGATCCTGAGAGTACCAAGCACCTTGCAGGTGCAGGCTCTTAACATCAACAGCCTGCCACCATCACAACATCTGAGCCTATATCAGTGTTTCCAGGCTTCTTACTGACATAATATTTGACACAATACAAAAGGATATCTGAAAAGTAGAGACTTATGTTGCAAGAGGATTTGTACTTTAAAAATTCTCAACAAAATATTTAAATAAATTATTTGCTGTAGGTGAGCTTTCTGCTGTTTCTAACTGTATAACATTCCATGATATTCAAGGCCCACCTACAGCTATTAATTTAAAAAACTAGCAGGGGCACTACTGGTTGAAACTCTCTAAACCAGGACTTTCTGGTGTGGCAATGTCCATGGTCTGGGAAGAGAGCAGATGTTCTGGACCAGAGAGCCTGGGAGGCTAGCAGCAGGAGGGCTAGGCTCCGGATTGCCAGCAGGGGAGCTGGCAACCATGAGCCCAGCTGAGCCAGTGGCAGCAGGGCCAACAGCCCAGCCGGTAGCAGAGCTGGGCAGACTGAGGGGAGGGATGGAAGCCCAGCTGGGAGGAGAGCCGGGCATCTGAGGAGGGCCAGCAGCTCAGCCTGGGCCAGCGGCAGCAGGATGGGCAACCCAACCAGGAGTGGAGCCACACATCCAGCATCCAAGGGAGCAGAGATTGCCAAGGACCCAGTACCTGGGGCCAGGAGCAGAGCTGGGCTGGAGGACTAGTGGTGAGGGGGCCAGAATTGACCTCTCCTCACCTGGCACACTCCCTCATTTGGGACTGGTCCAACCTGTATGATCCCACTCTTGTTTGTGCTCCTATAATCCTAATCCTTCACACCACCTCCTCTCCTAGCTTCTTAGTTCTCCTTGGAGATATCAGTTAAAACTCACTAACCCAAGTAACAAATAACATCTTTGAAAGAACAAAAAGGAAAGGCTGGGCCTTCCCAGTAACTCTGTAGGGTGTAGAGTAGATGGGATTATTGTGCAAGGAGGAACTTGCAGAGTTGAAAGATCATCTTCCTGGCTGGAAGGTGAGGTTCAGTCTGCATCCAATGGTATGCTCTGATGGCTGTTGTGTTAGAGTTATGTGCTGTTTAAATAAAATATTTTACATATTCAATAAAATGTCCCGTGCCTCAATAAGAACAGGACAGTTGATCCATCCTACCATGCAAGAGAAACAGATTTGATTTGGTTTCTCATTGCCTGATCCATCTGGCTGGGCACAGAGTGAGGTTAATGTGGGACTCATTTGAGGAAATGACACTTTACATCAGTCTGCTCTGATTCCTGTAACAGAGTGAGAAGCCAAGAGCAAATTTATCAAGTTCTTAGAAACGGTGTTTGCATACACATACTAGAAGAGATATGGAAGAAGCAGGCCACTGACTAGAACAAAGAGATTGTAGGTAGGGAGAACAACAGAGAAAAGAGAAATTGGTGGGAGGAGAAAGGAAGAGATGAAAAAGTAAAAAGTAGGTCAAGGAGAATGGGGAAGAGGAGAGAGAAGGGGGAAAGGGCAGCAGTGAGAAGAGCAAGGAAGAAAGCAATAAAAGATTTCTGAAAGGTGGAGAAAGACAGAAAGAAACCAAGGAGATAAATAGGTAGAGAATGTATGGAAAGAAAAAGATGTAAAATCCTCTTTCTTTCATTTTTGTGATAGGGAAAACAATTCCTTCCAACTTGAAGGAAATTGTGGCAGTCAGACACTTCCAGTCTTTTAATGTTTTATTTAAAAAGACTAATTGGGAGTTCTTAACACTCAGAGTTAACCTTTTTAATGAAAAGTAAAAGTTAAATGTGTCTCTGAGTAAACATTGTTAAAACCTATCGTAAGGAACATTCCTTATTTAAAAGTAGGGGGATTTCAAAGTCATTTTTACCTCCTACTGACTGGATATGATTTAATTGGGATAACAGAGACTTGGTAGGATGACTCGCATGACTGGAGCGCTGTCATGGAAGGATATAGACTGTTCAGGAAGAACAGGCAGGGGAGAAAAGGAGGAGGAGTTGCACTATACGTAAGAGAGCACTATGATTGCTCTGAACTCCAGTATATAGAGGGAGAAAAACTTGTTGAGAGTCTATGGGTTAAGTTTAGAGGTGCAAACAACAGCAGTGATGTTGTGGTTGGTGTCTACTACCGGCCACCGAATCAGGTGGATGAGGTAGATGAGGCTTTCTTTGGACAACCGAGAGAAGCTTCCAGATCGCAGACCCTGGTTCTCGTAGGGGACTTTAATCACCCTGACATCTGTTGGGAAACCAATACGGCAGTACACAGGCAATCCAGGAAGTTTTTGGAGAATATTGGGGATAACTTCTTGGTACAAGTGCTGAAGGATCCGACCAGGGGCCGTGTGCAGCTTGACCTTCTGCTCACAAACAGGGAGGAACTAATAGGGGAAGTAGAGGTGGGTGACAACCTGGGAAGCAGTGATCATGAGATGGTAGATTTCAGGATTCTGTCCAAAGGAAGAAAAGAGAGTAGTAAAATACACACCTTGGACTTCAGAAAAGCAGATTTTGACTCCCTCGGAGACCTGATGGGCAGAATCCCCTGGGATGCTAACATGAAGGGGAAAGGAGTCCAGGACAGCTGGCAGTATTTTAAAGAAGCCTTACTGAAGGCACGGAAAGAAACCATCCCGATGCGTAGCAAGAGAGGCAAACATGGTAGGAGACCGGATTGGCTTACAGGGGAAATCCTTGGTGAACTTAAGCACAAAAAGGAAGCTTACATAAAGTGGAAACTTGGACAAATGACCAGGGAGGGGTTTAAATGTATAGCTCGAGAATGCCAGGGGGTTATCAGGAAGGCGAAAGCACAAATGGAATTGCGACTGGCTAAGGATGTGAAGGATAACAAGAAAGGTTTCTACAGGCATGTTAATAATAAGAAGATGATCAGAGAGGGTGTGCGGCCCCTACTGGATGAAGGAGGTAACCTAGTGACAGATGATGTGGGGAAAGCTGAAGTACTCAATGCTTTCTTTGCCTCTGTATTCATGGACAAGGTGGGCTCCCGGACTAATGCGCTAAGTGATGCAAGATGGGATGAAGATCGACAGCCCTTAGTGGGTAAAGAATAGGTTAGGAACTATTTAGAGAAGCTAAACGTACACAAATCCATGGGTCCGGACTTAATGCAACCGAGGGTACTGAGGGAGTTGGCAAATGTCATTGAGGAGCCTTTGGCCATTATCTTTGAAAAGTCATGGAGATCGGGAGAGATCCCGGATGATTGGAAAAAGGCAAATGTAGTGCCCATCTTCAAAAAAGGCAAGAAGGACGATCCAGGGAACTATAGGCCGGTCAGTCTTACCTCAGTCCCTGGAAAAATCATGGAAGGGATCCTTAAGGAATCCATTTTGAGCACTTGGAGGAGAGGAAAGTGATTAGGAATAGTCAGCATGGATTCACAAAGGGCAAGTCGTGCCTGACCAATCTGATTCGCTTCTATGATGAGGTAACTGGCTCTGTGGACATGGGAAAGTCAGTGGATGTGATATACCTTGACTTGAGCAAGGCTTTTGATATGGTCTCCCACAATATTCTTGCCAGCAAGTTAAGGGAATGTGGACTGGATAAATGGACGATAAGATGGATAGAAAGCTGGCTAGAAGGCCGGGCCCAGCGGGTAGTGATCAACGGTTCGATGGCATGATGGCAGTTGGTTTCTAGCGGAGTGCCCCAAGGTTCGGTTCTAGGACCGGTTTTATTCAATATCTTTATTAATGACCTGGATGAGGGGATGGATTGCACCCTCAGCAAGTTTGCAGATGACACTAAGCTAGGGGAAGAGGTAGATACGCTGGAGGGCAGGGATAGAGTCCAGAGTGACTTAGACAAATTGGAGGATTGGGCCACAAGAAATCTGATGAGGTTCAACAAGGACAAGTGCAGAGTCCTGCACTTGGGACGGAAGAATCCCAAGCATTATTACAGGCTGGGGACCAACTAGCTAAGTAGTAGTTCTGCAGAAAAGGATCTGGGAGTTACAGTGGATGAGAAGCTGGATATGAGTCAACAGTGTGCCCTTGCAGCCAAGAAGGCTAATGGCATATTAGGTTGCATTAAGAGGAGCATTGCCAGCAGATCCAGAGATGTCATTATTCCCCTTTATTTGGCTCTGGTGAGGCCACATCTGAAGTTGTGTGTCCAGTTCTGGGCCCCCCACTACAAAAAGGATGTGGATGCATTGGAGAGGGTCCAGCGGAGGGCAACCAAAATGATTAGGGGGCTGGAGCATATGACCTATGAGGAGAGGCTGAGGGAGTTGGGTCTGTTTAGTCTGCAGAAGCGAAGAGTGAGGGGGGATTTGATAGCAGCCTTCAACTTCCTGAAGGGAGGTTCCTAAGAGGATGGAGAAAGGCCGTTCTCAGTAGTGATGGATGGCAGAACAAGGAGCAATGGTCTTAAGTTGTGGTGGGAGAGGTCCAGGTTGGATATTAGGAAAAACTATTTCACTAGGAGAGTGATGAAACACTGGAATGGGTTACCTAGGGAAGTAGTGGAGTCTCCATCCCTAGAGGTGTTCGAGCCTTGGCTTGACAAAGCCCTGACTGGGTTGATCTAGTTGGGATTGGTCCTGCCTAGAGCAGGGGGCTGGACTTGATGACCTCCTGAGGTCTCTTTCAGCTCTATGGTTCTATGATTCTATGATAGAATATGAATCCCTATTCGCTGTGTACTCAGAATAGAGATGGGTGAACTTAAAATGGATGTGGTTTTAATTTTCAAGGCTAGTGAAATCTGAACTCAAACCTAATTAGCTGATGTTTATGTTGTAATGCCAGCTTCCAGTGTCCCCATTGGAAGGAAGATACTATTATGGCAGAAGGGCTGGGAATATGGTCCTTGTCTAGACTAGGGAAAATTAGGGATTTATTTTTATTAGAGTTAGCTGTCTCAAGCTAATTTAATGGGATTGAAACTGTATTCAATACTGAGGTCTAGTACACAAACAGTAGTAGGCATCCTTCAGTCTGCGCCACTGAGAGGTAAAGAATGTATTCATTTTGTTTTATGGCAGTCATGAATGTGGATGAAGTGTAGCCATATAGGTAGAATATAACCTTATGCAATGTACTGTGCCTCAATGTACCCTGTCAGCTACCCTTTCTAAGTAGCAGAAAGGAACAACCTCGTGCTGTTGGTAGAGATGCATCATGCAGGTTGTCTGTGTCCATTATTGACATGAAGGCAGAAACAGACCAAAAGGGTCCTTGTGACTCACTATGGTCACCCTTTTATCCTTAGAACTGCTTTTTTAAAATTTGAGAGAGTAAGAATATTTTTTATTATGGAACAATTTGTAATATTAGTAGTTACAGGAGACCCCCTCACTTACGACCTAATTGGTTCCTGCAGAACTGTCATAAGTCGAGCCATCATAAGTTGAACCCTTGTTTCCCGTAGGTGCAATGTTATAAATGGGGGTTCCATTCCTGGCCCACTTTGCCTCCTGAGAGTTGTAGTCCCCAGCATGCCGGGCCCAGAGCCAGCCGGGGGCAGTGCAAGGTGGTAGGCAGCTGCGCATGTCCTGGAGCCAGTTGTGCATTGCGAGCTGCACCCAAAGCCAGCCAGGGCCTGAGTCAGGTGGTAGGCGGTTCCGTATCTCCCAGAGCCAGCGGCGCAGCACGAACTACACCCAGAGCCGGCCAGGGGATGTGCCGGGTGGAAGGTGGCTCCGTGTCTCCCGGAGCCAGCAGAGTGGCATGACCTGCACCAAGAACCGGCCAGGGCTGCAGGCGACTGGCTGACCCTGTGGCTCACTGTGCAGGTGGACTTGAGAAGACACGTTGGGCTGGAGCAGGGTAGTCGTAAGTGCAGGGGGTCGTAAGTTGGGCGGTTGTAAGTTGGGGGTCGCCTGTACTTGAAACTTAGAATATTTTGTACTAGATTTATTTTTACAAAAGCAACTATGTAATTTTTGCTTGTGTGAAGCTATTATGTAATTTTTGATTGTACGTATGAAGACTGTTAATGTTTGAAAGAAATTAGTCTCAAGACCAGCACAACATGCAGATGGTCAAAGGAGGGCCTGGAGACTCAAGAACATCAAACAACTATCAAATATACCAATTGCATTTGATGACTGAGGAGGGGCAGACTGACAACCTGAAGTTAGAAGTAAGAATTCCTAACGTGAAAATAACAAATCTCATCAAAACCATGGTAGTGCAATACCCAGAAAAGTCATCAGCAGACTAATGTTAAACAACAATGCAAACAATCTCCAGATAAACATATGTTGCAAGGTAACTGATTGCAACATAATGCAGCAAAATCCATAGACTTGCATGAGAAGGGAGTCCTATAAAAGATGGAGTATCTTGCCAAAAAGCTTTGGGTTCTGTCCTGCCAAGATCTGGAGCACTAGTCCAGACTGACTGAGCCTGGATCCTCCTTTGCATTCAGCCTAACTGGCCACTAGGTTGATGCAAGCAACAGATTGGTAACTATAACAATGTTGGCAGGTGTGTGCGCGTGTGTATGTGAGAATGCATATGTGTTTTACTTTGCATTCTCAATAAATGTGGCATATTGCCTTCCTCCCTAAAAAGACACAGTGTGCTTCTCATAAGAATAACTGAAAAGACTCACTCAAGACAACAATCTCTGCTGCATCTGCCAAATTTAAAGGAGATGTTTTGACCCTTTGGGCTCTGCTTTCTATGAGCTCTTTTCTCCTCTGATAAGCTGGCCTGCTTCCTCATGTAACCCCAGGGACTTTGTTAAACTTTTGTTTCTAAAGGCTGCGTTTTTGAGTTGAACTTCCCATTTAATACTCCAGTCATTTGAAGAAGTCTGTTGTACCCATGAAAGCGCATGATACCATCTACATGTTTTGTTAGTCTTTAAGGTGCTGCTAGACTATTTGTTGTTTTTGAAGTTTTTCCAGTTACAGACTAACTCAGCTACTCCTCTGAAGCTTTTGTACATATGGGTATGTCTACACTAGCCCCCTAGTTCGAACTAGGGAGGCTAATGTAGGCATTTGAACTTGCAAATGAAGCCCGGGATTTAAATATCCCGGGCTTCATTTGCATGTTCCCGGGCGGGTGCCATTTTTCGAACTAAAGGACTAAGTTCGAATTAACTTTTAACTGCCGCGTGTAGCCGCTGGCAGTTAGTTCGGACTAGGGGGATTCCACGAGGTGTAACAATTAATTCGAACTAAGGACTTAGTTCAAATTAACTTTTAACTGCCGTGTGTAGCCGCGGGCAGTTAGTTCGGACAAGGGGGATTTAAAAATGGTGCCCGCCCGGGATCATGCAAATGAAGCCCGGGTTATTTAAATCCTGGGCTTCATTTGCAAGTTCGAATGCCTACATTAGCCTCCCTAGTTCGAACTAGGGGGCTAGTGTAGACATACCCTATGAAAGCTGTTGAGCCTCTTTTCCAGATGAGAGTATAAGGTCCATGTCTTGCTCCAATATAAAAGTGTGCTGATAACACATGCACGATACACACAGATCTTTGTTTTGTTAATTTGTTGTTTTGCCATATGCCATTGTTCAGTGAAGATACTGTTCATAGAATCATAGAACCATAGAGCTGGAAGAGACCTTAGAAGGCCATCAAGTCCAGCCCCCTGCCCAAGGCAGGACCAATCCCAATTAAATCAACCCAGCCAGGGCTTTGTCAAGCTGGGACTTAAACACCTCTAGGGATGAAGACTCCTCTACTTCCTTAGGTAACCCATTCCAGTGCTTCACCACCCTCCTCGTGAAATAGTTTTTCCTAATATCCAACCTGGACCTCTCCCACCGCAACATGAGACCATTGCTCCTTGTTCTGCCATCCATCACTACTGAGAACAGCCTTTCTCCAGCCTCTCTGGAACCTCCCTTCAGGAAGTTGTGGGAGCTTTTCCTATGCAGATGTTGAGTTCTGTTTGAGGTGAAAGGTTGCCTGTGATAGTGGACGCCAGATATGTGGACTCATTCACTACCTTAAGTTCATAGTTGTTGATCTTGATGGAAGGTGTTTACTAAACTCCTTGGCATTTATGTTAATCTTTTTTAAGTTTATAGTAAACCTGAAGACTAGGCAGGCTTTGGAAAAACTGTTCATAATATGTTGGAGATGAACCTCTGTATAGGTTAGCACTCAGTATCATCAGCAAAGAGGAGGTATTGAATAATAGCTTCCCAAGTCTTGGAGTTAGAGCTGAGATTTGTAATATTGAACAGTTTTCCATAAGATCTTGTGTGAAAGTAGATTCCCTCAGTTGAGGAAGCAAAAACTTGTTTCAGTTGCAGGGAGAAGATCCTAGACAGAGTTGGGACAACTACACAATCTTGCTTAACTCTACTATAAATCTAGAAAGCCTCAGAGACTTAACCATCATATTGGACTGTGCCGTACATGTTTTCATGGAAGAATCAAATCATGTTTAAGCATATGGAGGTCATCTAATCTTTTCAAAACACATGAATTATCTATTTCTACTGACAAAGTCAAAAGCCTTTGTGAGATCAATGAAGGCTAGAGAGGGAATTTTTTTGTTCTCTGCATTTCTCTTGTCTCAGTGAGAAGATCTCTTTCATTTCCAGTAGTACTTTGCCTTTTGTCAAGCAAAAGGAGAGTTGCTCATGGAGTTGTTACAGTAGAATAGGTTTTCTGCACTTATGACCTCAGACAATATTCAGTCATTTCCAGGGGCCTTTCTTTGGGGAGGCCATCAATGGCAAGACTAAGACCCTCAACCTATGGTTCATCATCAAGATGGTTCATAAGAGGAACGCTTTTGATGCTGTTGATGGCTACATCCACAACAATATTTTCACAAGAGTAAAGTTCAGAATAATGTTCTACCTAAGGATCCATCTGTTTGGTGAGGTTGATTGTTTTCCCATCGTTGATTTTAATGGGTCTGTCATCTTTGAAATTGTATCCATGACTTTCTTGATCCCATCATGCATGTTTCTGATGTTTCCTGCATCAGCTGCTACTTTGATGTTTTCACATAAGTGCAGCCAATAGCCCTTGACACAGCCACAATAAGGTTGTTGTATCTTGGTTCTGACTGCTTGTAAGGTTTTTTTTCATTCGGATCTGTCTTGAAGATGGTTTGGGGTTTGTGTTTGACCTCAATGACTATGTCAATGCACTGCAATATGCATCAAACCAGTTGATGGGCTTGCTTTTCTTCTCCCAAAGACAGACAGAGTTCTATGGTAGATAATGTCATTTAGTTGCACCCATTTTAGCTGGGTGTTTGTTGCACAATCACTGGCGTCAATGGCTTGTTGTAATATGTTCTTGAACTGCAGTGACTTTTTCTGGTCACTATGGCACTGAAGTTAATACAAGGGCAACCTTTTACCTTAGATCTGTGTATTTTCTTTGGTTTAGGTCTGATCTTGCTGCATACCAGAGAATGGGCTGTGTCACAATCGGCACTTTGGTAATTGTGGATAATGAGAAGGATGTGAAAGTTGGTATGCCTTGTGATAATAAGATCCAGTTGGAGCCAATGACCAGTTCTGGGATGTTTCATTTCCAAGATTCTTTGTGTTGCGACTTTCTCTGGAAGAATGAGTTTGTTACACAAAGGTCATAATAAAAACAACATTTTACAAGTCATGGACATCAAGAAAGTTAGTCTATGTTTCATGATCAGCTCCCACCCTTGTACTGAAGTCCTCTAGCAGGAAAATATATTTGTGTTTCAGAATCTTGCTGATGGTGGTGTTCAATTGGGAGCAGAATGGTCCTTCATATCAAAAGACAAAGAAAGTGTTGGGGCATATGAATTCACAAGGATGACCGATCCCTCTGAGAGAACAAGTGTAGTAACTTTGTAGACTTTAAATTCCCGGTTGTAGCGCCAAGCAAATGTCTATATCTAAGTTATAAACCCTAAATACAGGAATTTAAAATGGAGATGATGGCATTTTTAAATGCAGAGGTACAAATAGTGCCGATATCATCTAATATATTACACCTGAGGGGATGGAGATTTGATTGCTGGTTTCAGAAAACCTCTCTGTGGCTCCATTCACATTGCATAATTATTCTATACCATTCAAGTTCTTTAACATATGTTTCAAATGGAATGTTCTATGTTCTAAAATATTTTATTCTTTGGAGGCTATTTGGTTCTCCCTGACACACACTTTCAAAAGATATATATGACCTTGGAGGTACATGAAAAATCATTAATCAGGTTTATGCTGGCACCAATTTATTTGTTTATTTATTTATTTTGTAAGGAAGACTTACTTTTTTCCAAAATTTCCTCACTTGTGTTGCCAAATTGATTCCCCGAGAGAGCTGTGTGTTTATCTTGACAGGTGTTAGTGAGATCTGCAGAGTCTCGGTGGAATTGTTACTGGTTGCTTTGAGGTACAGTAGAAAACATTAAATCTGCAAACTAATGAACTTACTTTATTGCATTTCTAATAAAATAAACCACACAGTGAGCTGGATTAATTGACTAATGCCTTTTTAATGAAGATTTTATTGAGCATATGGTATGGTCTTGCTATTTTCTTCAGTATCTACAGATATGAGAGACTAAAATAAAAAACACAGTTACCTTTTCTGTTACATAAATAGACCAAACACAGAGGATCATAATATTCTGCCATATTTTCTATCTTGTAGGACTACATTGTAGTGAAGAACTATTTTGTATCAGCAGTTTATTATTATTAATTATTATTGTTGTTATTTATGATTAAAAAATAATAACAATTATAAACAACGAGAGCGATCCCAGTGAAGGGAATATAGAAAACAAATTATTTCCTATACCGCATGGAGGGAAAATCACAGTTGCCTGTGGTAAGCTTACTTTTTAAAAAAAATTTCTCAATATTGAAAATGACAAAACTTCATTAATTAAAGATAGCAGCTTCTAAATGTTAAATAGTGCATTGCCTTAGTTATGTACAATTAGGATTTCTCAGCCCTGAGCTGTAATGTGCTACATTTTTGCAATGCATATCAAAGACATAATTAAAAGAATAGGTGCATTTAACCAACACTGATTCAGTTTCCAATAAGATGAAAGAAGCCAGTATCTCTTACAACCAGCTGTGTAATTTGCTTTTAATTATGATTTGATATATACTGTGTATGTACATATCTACATGTGTATGTGCACATGTCAGATCAGAACGTAAGGGGAAAAACAAAACAAAACAAAACCGCCCCGCCCTGCCCCGCCCCACCCCAACACTTTTCTCAGTAAGTCATCTTCTGGGACGTGCTGCTGAATTAGGTAGAAATCCATAACAGCACCCCAAAGAATAGCTACAATATATACAACTTCAGCTTTGAAACAGTATATCAAATCTTTAATTTCTTTCTTAAGTTTCCCATGTAAATTTTCATCTTGCTTCAGTATTCACAAATGTCCACTTGAGACTCAAAGATGATTTCATAGTCAAGCTTCCTGCCCTCCTTCCCCTTTTCTTTTTTATTTACTTCAACAACAATTTAGCAGCCAAGCCTCAGCAGAGGGATAAGAAAATAGATATTGTGAAAGGAGAGCACGAACATGGTTTCTCTCTCCTTAAGCACCAGCAGCCAGAAAGAGTATGAAAGCAATGGATCATGAAGAAAAGCAATTTCCTACTTCAGGGATTAAGCAGTGCCCTCTTTTGTATTTGTTAAATGAATGTTTTAGATTTTTTTCAAGTATTACTGCATTTTTTCCAATTTAAATAAGTACGCTCTAGAGAAGCTGTAAAAGAGCCCAAAACATATCTCTTCCTAGTTAATCAATAGCACACATCAAACCCTTTACGTTGTATTGCTTTGAGCATTCCTGCTGATGGAACAAGAAAAATTTAGCTGCTACATAAGCCAAAGATAATTACCTTAAAAAGGAAGAATATCAAGTGATACATGAGGTCTCTTTTTTTCATGAGTACAAATGCAGATGATTTTAATATAGAAAACATATACAATTATGTGGCAGCATTCAGAGATAACTACTTAAGTTTTTGTAGTATAGTACAAGCTTTCCCAAACCAGTGGTACTGCAGAGTTAATTGCCTCTCTGTCCCTATTCAGTTAAGGCTATAGATGAAATGTAATACATTCTTTAGTAAAAGGAAACTAAAAATCCCTTTGGTAGTGGGACAAAGATGCGAGTGCTATTCCTGTCTCTGCCACAGACTTCCTGTGAGACCTTGGGCAAATCACTGCTCAAATAAGAATCAGTTGACAAGAGGAGTCAGTGGTACTATTCACATGAACAACGACTACTTGTATTAGTAAAGCTTGGCAGAACTGGACTACTAGGTCTGCTTTTCCTTTGTTAGACGGGCTTAGAACTATAGACTAATTACAGCTCAGCCTCACCAGTGCAATCTGAACCTGAGGGTTGCTATTTAATACTATGAGGCAGAATGGCCTCCTTACCTACTGGAACGTGAGGGATCAGTGCATTCTCACAGGAAGACAACTAGGCCCTATGTGTCGATTATGAACATGGAGCCTGAACCTTCAATCCTTGGGTTCCCAGAACTACCATTATCTTCTGTGGTAGTTCTGGGCTCACTAGAAACACAGAGTCAGGGGGCAGATTGTGTTATGTTCCATTCAGCACTACTGCCCAAATAAACTTTAAGAAGCATAATTTCTATTGGTTTTTTGTTTAGAAAGTTTTCAGAAAACTCCATATTGACCCAGTAGCCTATTACAGTTCCTTCACATTTAACAGGTTGTCAATCCATGGAGCCTTTTCCACTTTGATGTGCACAAAGAACTGCCAATAATGTTAACCAGGGTAATGCACGAGTATTGGGTACACACACAGTATGGATTGCTATGATGATTTCATATCCCTGATCCTTTCAGAGCAACTGTTTATTTGCTGCACAAGGTTATGGTGCTTATGCTGCTGATTTTGGAAATTATCTTAACAACATTTAGCAGTTATATAGTGCTTTTCCTAGTCATGTAAGTATACTTAAGCCTATACCCATTGTTACCAAAGACAAAGCTCCAAAGTTTCTTACTTAGCTTTCACTCATACCTTACTCAGAAACTCTGTAATCAAAAGCACTGAGAGATTAAACAGGATGTGACACAGACTGATTAGTCAAAATACTAGTTAACTTTAAATTCAATCTTTTAAGGTGGGTCTAAATTCATACCAAACGTTTTTGAATTGCAGAGCTCACAGAGGTTAGGTTTACATTTCCAAAATACTTGTGAGCTCTAAAGCAGTGAGGCTTTACACTAGAGCAGTGTTTCCCAAATGGTGTTCCGCAGAACCCTGGGGCTCCGCGAAAAAAATCTGCTCCCCTGCCCCCTGCAGAACCCATAGGCAGCTCCCATTGGGGCTTTGCTGGCAGAGGCGGACTTCTGGGGGCGTGTGGCTTTGGCCGCTCCACCACCCACTGAGGCTGTCCCACCCCCATGCACAGCGCAGCCCCTCCGCACCCCGCAGGACTGTCCTGTCCCGGTGCCTTGCAGCCTCCTCCTCCTCGTGTGCAGGTGGCAGCTTTTATAGCAGCTGCTGCTGCTGGGAGGGGGAGGAGTGGGCATAGCCAAGGAGACGCTCTTGGACCGCAGTGTTTTAAAACAGCCACCTCCGTGGAATCCAGCTCAGGCTCTGCTGCCCCCCCCCCCTCGGGGCACCTTAGGGCTCTGCTCCCCCCCATGTGGTGCTGCTCTCTCTCCTCTGCGCCCCTCTCCAGCCTGCTGGGGAAGTGGCAGAGTTTGATCTGGCGGTGAAGGTCGGGGTTTCTATTCCCCTCCCCCCCCCCGCCCTGGCAGCGGGAAGCATGATCTGGTGCTGCAGCTGCGCTGGGTTCCCCGCTGCATGGGCCGGGGGGGGGCGCGGACTGAGCTCCCTCCCTCTCCCCTTCCCCAGGAACAAGAGTGTGCTGCCTGGAGGCTTTCCCTGCTGCAGCAGGGTGCCAAGCCACGTAAGCGTCCCCCCTCATGCCCAGACCCTGCACCCATATCCCCCTCACTCCCCTCCCCCCCGCAAAGACCCTGCATTCCAAGCTTGCTCTGACACCCTGCCCCAAGACCCTCCTGTACCCTTCCTCCTGTCCAGACAACTCTGCCCCAAGCTTTCTCCTGTACTCTTCTTCCTGGCCAGGACATTGTATATAAATCACAAAGATGATCTGCAAACATCATGAAGTATTTTCCAACCATAAATGACAACAATAACTAGATTTGAAATCCATTAAGTATAACAGGAAAGCCAGTCAGTTTTTTTATGCAAGATTATGAAAACCTAATTGAAATCACTTCAGATGGCCAATTAATACAAACATTTAAAGAAGTTTCTCTGATTACGTTTTGGGATGGCTTATGTCAAGAATATTCAGCTTTATTAAGATGTACAATTCGTCAGTTGTTAACATTCACTAGCACATACTTGTGTGAAACTGGGTTCTCGAATTATGCAGCAACAAAAACAAAATACAGAAATCGACTGAATGCAGCGCCAGATATGCAAATCCAAATTGTTAGTGTTAAAAATATAAAAAGAATTTGCCAAGAAAAGAAGAAAAACACTCTTCACATTGAAAACTGCTCAAGTTTTTGAGCTTTATTTTTTTATACACGTTAAATGTGATTTTTGTTTTTAAATATGTGCAATTAAACTAAATGTTGATCTCATGACCTTATTTAGCATTTGTTCATTATTATTATCCTTACTTATTTGTGGTCTACTTTTTCAGCTCCATACACCAGACTTCCTTTTTTTTGTTTTTGCTCGATAAATTTTCCCTAGGGGTTCCTTGAAATTCTTCCAAGTTTAAAAGGGTTACGTGGCCAAATAAAATTGGGAATCACTGCACTAGATTGTACATTAGAGCAGTGGCTCTCAAAGTGTGCTCCAATGACCACTAGTGGTCTGTGACCATCTTGCAGGTGGGTCGCAGGCAGCTGAGTGCTCTTGTAATTAAAATAAAGACCGATTTCAAACAGGGGATACCCTGCAAGTGTACTTGCTTCTTATGGAATTCTTCCAGAACATTTTATCTATACACACTATAATATCAATATTTTAAATTGGTAATGAGTCATTGCATGGTACAGTGGGAAATAGCATACAGCTTGCATAATATTTAAGGTGGCAACTGTTATCTAGGAGAGCTTCATTAGTCAACTTGCAATACATATAGTAAGGCTATATCTGTACAGTGAATTTCATTTACAAAGTATATTTCCTTTGCACTTACATAGCATCTTTTTTTCAGAGGAGATTTATAAATTATAAGCAGTATGGGCCAATCCTGTTCCCAATAGCTAAACTATTGAGTAGTCAGGCAGCTAGACTAATAAGATTATTACATATGTGAGAAAAATCCTACATCTTGACTAGCGAAAATTAATTATGTGATATGTCAGAAAGGATTGTGTTTCTTCCCTCTCCAGGAAGCAATATTGGAAAGGTTTGGGACAATGTTAAGTAGTCAGATTTCTAAAATGATTAGCTGCAGAGAATTCTGTGGTAACTATTATTCAGTGTTGCTCACGGCAGGTACATAATAGTCCTTTTATTTGTTTGTTCATTCCTAGACAGCTAACCATTCATATTCAATTAGAATATGAATTTCAAAAAGGCAGGTATTACACATTGAAACATTTAGCTGAGAGATGAGATTTGCGAATATTTCTGATGACAGTCACCACGTGTACAAGTAGATACACAGTTACTGTTGGGACATGGCATGGATGACTGCAGCAAAGCTGGCTGTTGGAAATTCTCCTGAGTTCTAATCCCGGTTTGGTCACTAACCTGCAGTATTTCCTTTGGCAAGTCCTTATGTAAGGTGGGAGTGATAATACCACTTTTATTGTGGTGGCATGTGCAGTAATTAATGTTCGCACAACTTACTGAACTCAACAAATCTACTATATACTTGAGAGAGTTTGCTTGTCTGTGTCCGTCTGTCTGTGTGTTTGTTCAAAAACTCCTAAACAGAAAGAGCTAGGACCACCAAATTTGGTATGCAGCTTCCTTTTATAATAACTTAGAGTGAGATAAGGGCTTGGTTGTGACAAGACAATAGGCTGTGCCTGGAATGGGATTGTTTCTCATAAAATGGAAAGGGAAGGCTGTGTTATAAAATGATTACATGGGGCCACAGGGAATACGGGATGGAAAGCAGGGACAGTTATACTGTAGAATGACCACAGGGGGCAGCAAAGGGCCAGAGATGGGACCAAACAGCAGGGGGCAGGGGTGGAGAAAGGAACAGCCATCTACTATATATTTGAGAGAGTTTGTGTATTATTCTGTGTGTCTGTCTGTCTCCCAGCCAGGGGACATGCACCCCTTCCTTGGCTGTGCCTGCTGGGGCTACAGCAGCCATGGAGAGATGCTTCTGGCCCCAAGCTGTTGTGATGAGAGAGGGCTGAGGTAGTCCTCTCTTCCCAGGACAGCCTGCATATTGAACCCCTCATCCCCAACTCCACTCCAGAGCAATGATTTATGTGAAAAAAAACAAAGAATATTTGAATTAAGGCCCCAAGCAATGCTGGGCAAATCTTCTTCTGCAAAATATTGATTTTTTAAAATTTATTTCTTGTTGTAGTAAACAGCAAAATGTATTGTTCCTCTAGACAAATATTGTTTTTGACTTTCTTTAGTCAACTTTTACCACCATAGTCAATACATCTTGACCTTGATCTTATTTATCTAATAGATATATAATCTGGGGTGCAAAGTTTTGGGGCCTACTACTACAGGCCCAATTTGTAAATCAGGTAGTTGGGGTTCCCTAGGAAGACATAAGTCTGTGTCTTCAGTTTGAAAACACAGAATGAAAGAATGCCCAATTTGGAAGGTACACTTTCAAGCCTGTGGTTGTAGCTTATGAGGATGGGACTGAAAAGTCACCTCCAAGGATTAATTCTAAACCTACAATCAAAGCCTGAGTAAAACAATTTTGTTTGTTTGAGGGAACTGTGGGAAACAAAATTTCACTCCCATCCAAGAAATGGGGTGTGGAACACTATAGAGCTATTTCAGGTCCAGAGGCACTGGAGTTAAGGATCCTGATGTGTGTGGTAGCACCTCCTGCTTGAAGTAATAATAGCAACTGAATGTATGGTTTCCATCACATACAGTGTTTAGAGTTTTGTTCAAGGGCTTTTAGGACACCCACTATTATAAATTGTTCCAGAGTTCCTAACCAGGTCTAGTTATTGTTGCAGAGTGAATGCAGTATGGTGCTCCTTCCCTATCCTGGCTGATATCTTTGGGTGTGTCTAGACTATACCTCTCTGTCGACAGAGAGATGTAGATTAGGCATGTCGAAATTGCTAATGAAGCTGGGATTTAAATATTCCACTCTTCATTAGCATAAACATGGCTGCCGCTTTTTTTGAAACGGAGCTTTTTCAAAAAAAAAGGCAGTCTAGATGCGGAATCTTTCGAGAAATAAAGCCTTTTTCGAAAGATCCCTTATCCCTCACAAAATTAGGTTTACAGGATCTTTGCGGCAGAAAAACCCCATAGTATAGACGTAGCCTGAGTTGCCACTGAGAGCTATTGCGCAGTGCACAGTGGTGTGTGGAGTTCCCCTGTGCAAAGTACCTGTTGCTTTTCTTCCCCTGAAGATCTGACCCATAATTTTTAAGATACTTTGGGTCCTTTCTCTGGCATATAAAGTGACTCTGAATTTGGTTCTCAATTAATAATCTCTTTGCAGATAATTCTGATTATTGAACATCCTTTCAGTAGGACATCCTTGTCTGTAGTCCCCACTTTCTCCTTTCTTCAAATAAATTATTTCCTTTTACTCTTATTGCAAAATAAAAATAGGCCTGTTGAACTCACTCGGCTTTGCTTTGCTAATGGCTGCATTCTGTATACTAAGAAAAATATCTCAAAATAGACTTTGCAGGCATGTGAGTCTCTTCAGACACTTTTTGGATTCCCTGCTGGATTTACAGTACATGCTTACAATTCTCTGAACACTGATTTAAAAACAATTAATTTCAGTTTACAATTCCAGTGCAGATCCTTCACCAGTATAATATTATTAGTGAAAAAGAAAAACACCTATATAGTACATGGATTGCAGTGACAACACAGAACAACCAATACACCGAAGAAACCTCACTATTTCTGATCAAATTTGCAAGAGCAATCTGACATACATCAAGTGCAAGTCACTATCACCACAGCATTATGGAAAACTTCTCAATCAGTAAACAGAATGCCACCATGGAAGGTAGGGGGACAAGAATCAGAGGAGGTGGGAAGGAATAGAAATAGGGTTAGGAGGGAAACACTAGAAGAGAGGAATTTAATCTTTGTGTTCTACAAAATAAAAATCAGGAGCTTTTTGATTTATGGGGGATATAATTCCATTAAGGGAATCCAATGATATGAGAACAAAGCCTCAAGATTCACAATTATTTATTTTCTCTATATATTACAAAACTGACAGCTAAATATAAGGATCCTTCTCTAATCGAGGGAGGATGTGGAACACTCCTGCCAATCCCTTTTCAAAGATCTTTGGCATTAAAATGGGGTGAAATATACTTCAAATTAAAAGCACAGAAAGAAAAAAAACCCATGATTTTGTCCCATCCCCAAAATACACGAAGTTAATGAGGACCAGAAACAGTCTTCTTCATATAGTCTGAAATATACAATGTGATTGGCTGTACATAAGCTTAACTTTTCTTCAAGCTGCATAAGAGAGTTTACAATTTCAATGATTCATAACTGTCCAATTAAATATAACTGTTTACTGAATAAGGACCATATTTGTCATCATTTTCCTCCTGGTTTCCAGTACACACAAGTACTGCTTGTTTCGACAGAATACCATCACAGATTTGTTGGGTTTTTTTGTCTTCTTCCCTGCCTCAACACATTCTCATTCTTTCTCTCACTCTCCTTGCATGCCACGTCCACACACACACACATTGCATTGCCCACCATACTAAAAAGCAAAAGCCTTTCTGCCTCCCTGAGAATTCATCTTGCCTGCAGGCTGAGTATTGACTACTGGTCAGAGCACCATATCCATAAAAAAGATCACTGAGCTTTGCAATAAAGGAAAGAGAGAGAGAGAGAGAGAGAGAGAGAAGATCTCTGATGTCTTGTTCATGTACCCTTTACAGCATTTTAGAGAGGCTCAGCCGTCCCCAAGCAAGCTTCTGTTCATATGCTTTTTCTGATTAAGGCAATACATATCAAGACAATCTAATATTATTGTGAAATTTACTAAATGAAGAAATAAGAAAACAATATTCAGAAACACTTTAACTAAACAACTGTTGAATACTTAGGCTTTATTGTCACTCCCAGAAACATCTGTAATATCTTTTAAATATCCAGCTCTAGCACTGCATGATTGGAGGCACTAATTTTGTTTACATCACAGCCCTATGAGAAAAAAATATATGTTTTTCCTTGAGAATAGTTCATAAGCAGTGACAGGTTTAAATTGTAATTATACCTATCAAAACAGCTGCCAAGCCCCACCTGTTTCTCCTTTTCTTTTTCTAACTTTCCCATTACTGTTCTCTAAGATCCTCTCACTATTCATATTTGGGGCCAGATTTGTAGCCACCAGCAATTATAAAACTGAACTGATGCAACTACATCAACTTCAGTGGCATCATGCCTATTAACCTTTGTTTTGGACCTTGAATTACAACAATCGGTGTCCATTAATTATTATATTTCCTCACATTTTCAATAACTGCATGTGACTGTATATTCAGAAATAATACTGAGGCCAGGTCTACACTAAGAAGTTAAGCTGGCCCAGCTATATCACTCAAGGCTATAAAAAATCCACACTGCTAAGTGACATGGTTAAGGCAACCTAACTCCTCATGTAGATAATAGGTAGCTATTGCCTCTTGGAGAGGTGGCTTAACCACAGCAATAAGAGACTCCCACCTATAACTGTAGTTAGTACTGACAAACAAATGCTACAGTGGCACCACTGCAGTGTAACTGATGAAGACACAGCCTGAATAATTACATAGTATTTTTCTTCATCAAATTGATTTACAAACATTAACAGTTAAATAATTCTCACAGTTCCCCTGACATGGCAGGTAAGTACTATTACCCCCATTTTACATACAGAAAAACTCTGGCACAAAGTTTTGGCAATCATCCAGAATCACGGTTTTCTTATTATAACATCTTAATTAAAAATATAAGTGAAAAATATAAATTACTTCAATAAAGTCAAATATAAAATATATTGAGTCAATTTATTAGTATATCTACCAATTATAGCTTCATTGATTCCAACATCCATTCACACAACATGAGGATCTGGCCCATTATTTAACAGAATACAAATTTTATGTCTTATGGGTTTAAAAACACTCTTGTAAATACAGTAAAGGAAAGCTTTGTGTTTGAATGAAAAATATACAGAAATATATGCAGATGGGTGGCCCCCCCATTTATTTATCTGACTACAAGAACTAATTTCAATACATTCTAGTAGTGTAGAGATGTGGTTGAAGGCTTGAAAGGCTTTTCTAGCACAGCAGCATGACATAAAACCATTTAAGTTGTGAGACAAACAGTTGTGTTGTGATATAATGTCTATGTGTTTCAGTACAATGTCAGGTGAGCCTAATTCCTCACATTCAGGTTCACTTTGACAGGGTAGAATGTAGATGTTTTTGTTTGATGAGGTTATAGTTTCAATCCAAACTTTTCTCCATCCTTTTTCTTAGTCTGTGATTATTTGAAATAAATATTCTGCACACTTAATTGGAATGTCTTATTTAATGGTGGGCTGGATTTTTGGCAACTAGAAACCCTAGTAGGTCAAGTTATACCAGTGTGAATTGGTGGTTATTGAGGGAAATCCAATAAAGTCAATTCAAGTACTTTGGATAGATAATGATGCAATAGAGCAGAGTTTGACTTCTCCCATTAGTTAATTTCATGCTTACATAGAACCTTTACTTAACAATGTTATGGTTACAATTGTTTAAGGGTATGGAATTCTGCTAATAAGACTTTGGAAACAACAACAATATTTGGACTATAATAGTAAATATTAATAAAAATAAACAAGAGTTTAGACGCAACATAAACCCTCAAACTTCCGGGCATAAGCCAGCCTCCTTCTATTAAAGGTTAGGAAGAAACTTTCCTTGGGACCAAGTAACCCTATAATTGCCTGCTGCAGGGGCTGTCACATCTTCCTTTAAGCAACTGTTACTGGCTATTGTCGAGGGAGGGAGAGTACTAGATGAGCTGGACCACTGATCTCATAATACAGTAACATGCATGCTCTCCTTTTAGGGTTTAGATGACATGGGTTAAAAGTTTTTCTCTACGTTTAGGTTTACAGGCTCTTTCAAAAAAGGCATCTATTTTCAAAAGACCCGTGTCTAGACCGCAGTTTTACTTCCAAAATAGCGTTTTTTCGAAAGAGCGCCATGATGCGAATATGCAAATGAAGCACGGGAAATTCAAATCCCAGCTTCATTTGCAATTTTGAAGTGTCTAATTTACATCCCTCTGTTGAAAGAGGGATGTAATCTAGACATACCCATAGGGATCATGGCCTATGCTGTATTTACATATAAAACCAGATGGCTTCTGACTTGCACATTTTATTATGAAAATATACAGTTGTAATAAGGACCTTGATGTTTAATATAACTCCTAAAGATTACAATATATGAAAGAGACAGACATAAATCTGGGTCAGAGTGACAGATAAACTAATTGCTGAGTTATACCAGTGAATGGCTTCTTAATTCAACAGAACTATGTACTTAGTAAGTAAATATTTGTCAGTTATGTTCCCCTTCTTGCAATGTAAAATTAACTCAATATTTGGAGTGGAAATTTCAAGACTGCAGTGCAGAGGGAAGAAAAAAGGGGGAACCCCCCCCCCAGCCCTACTCATCACTATATATGCCGGGGAAAGGGGGAGCAGGGGACGAAGGAGGGGAGGCTACCCACCAAAGAAGGATAGAGATGTAGTCTAACTTTGTAGAACTGATCCCCACTTTGAGACTCTGTTGCCGCTCAGCTGGGTTTTGATGGGTGGGAGGGAGTCTCATGACAGGATTGTCCTATTTGCCTCCTCCCAGGGCATGTTTACACTACAGTTGGGTATGAGCCTTCCAGCCCGGGTAAACAGACTTATGCTAGTGGGAACTGACCTAGCCCACTAACAATAAAAATTGCAGCTGAAGCCAACCCAACCCCTTAGCTTGGCAGCTCAAGTGCCACCCCATCCACCACTTCATTGAGGTATTTTTAGCTTGTGAGCTGGAGCCCCCCTACAGTGAATCTGTCTACCCAAGATGTACTGCCAGATGCTTGTCTGCTAAGGGAGAGGATTTGGCCCTCAGGATTTTATACAAAGCCCAGCAAATCTAACTGATGATCAAAACATTTTATATTCCTTTAATTGGGAGCCTTAATTTGTCAAGTGAAATCAGTTGCTCATTAATTACTATCCAGTTCAGTTTTCTCTTACCCCCCTGACCAATGTTTGCACAGAATCAGTGACAATGGCATTGATGATAATGACAATGGTAGTTCTGTGCACAAAATGAAAGTAGGCTGTGCCCCTAACAGGCCACTATTAGTCATGGTTTAGTCCTCTAAAACAGCATATGAATGAGCCTTCCTAACCTCCCTCTGCCCCATCCCACCATTACCTTTGCATTTTCTAGCTCTTTGGAAGTAAACTGAGCTCTTATGATAGGTAGGAAAAGCGAATGTCAAGTTCAGCTAAAATTCGGTTAGTGGTGATGAAGGCTAAAATTACAGGAACATCATTAAGAAATAATTGACAGCTGAAGAGCAAAGTCCTAAGATATTTTTCCTTGAGGGATTTGTGCTTGGTATTTTCAAAACAAATTGTGTTAATTTTCAAGGTATTTTTAAGACACTGAATGCTTCTAAAACAATCAGAACCATTATGAATTCCGGGGAGATTTTGTATTTAGAAATTAATATCTTAGTATCTTATAACATTTTAACAAACATTCACTGCATAAATGAATACTAGATTCTATGGAATTGGGGATAGCCTAATGCAAATGTAATGAAAACAGACAAGTAAAAACTAATTTGGCAGTTAATCACTGATTAAATTTCAGCTAGTCTTAAAAATATGGGAATAATACTTTTGAGTTCTATCTCCCAGGCTTTCCCCCTTCCTCAATTCTGTTTAGTCTCTTGAGAGGACTGATGCTGACTAGACCATCGTAGAAAACTTGACAGAGGACCGAGTCAACTAAATCAATTAAAACTCTCCAAACAATGGGTCCAGTTCTTTAAGATGGGATCCATGAAGTGGTGCAATGCTGTAAGGCCAGAACATCTAACTTTTAGGCATTTAATCACAAAAGCAACACTGTAATCTACAAAGGTGAATTCGGTGCCTATGCTCTTTATAAAATGAATATGGAGAATGTGACCCACAAAAGCCAACACTTCAGGCAGGAAAGCACCTAAGCTGTCCAGTGGGAAATGCCAAGCACATGAGTGTCTTGTAAATCCAGACCCTCTGTTAGAGATAAGCACCTATCTCTTCTAGCAATCCACAAATAGGAACTAGCTACTTGTAATTAGGCAGCTTAGGCCTAGCCTACTTTTTTAGTGGCAACAAGTTAGGGACCTCGCACACATAAAACATGAAAGGAGGAGCTGGTTGTGTTGCTGCTTTCCTTACTCTATTACTTTTAGCCCAGTGGACAGAGCACTCCTTTCCTTTCCCACACTCTCTAGCTTAAGAACTGTTGTCACTGTGGATAAACACTTATAAAGTCATTGGGCCAAAGAAAGTGAGAATGATTCTGTAGTCTAGCAGTTAGGTCACCCACTGGTGAGGTGGGCAACATGGGCTCCAGTCACTTTGGTCCAATCATTTGACTCTTGTTGCATAAAAAGCCTCTGCCTGAGCTTACTTGATTTATACACATGCTTTTTTCTGAAACTACACTAAATTGTAAGCGCTAAGGTTACAACTAACTGCAACTCATTGTGATCTTTGTCAAACTTTGTAATCTTTGTAACTCTCAGAAACTTACTGTAAGCTGCAACTTTGTAATCTTTGTAACTCTCAGCCACCTTGCTTGTAAGTTTCTCTAAACTGCATTCTCCCCTGAGTGTGAGAGTGTGTTTGAAAAAACTGGGAATAATGGAGCACATGGTGATGAGTCATCACACATTGCTGCTTTTGCTGGATAAAGGGAAGTCTGGGCATGCTCCCTGATGACAATGTGAATGAGTCACAGGGGCCATTCAGACACTGTATAAAAAGAGGGAGCACATAAGACTCTCTTTTTCTTTCCCTGCTCCTGAGAAACTCCTGTCTTCAGCCAGTGTCTCTCCTCCTGACCAGCTTCCCCAGCCATGATGAACAGATGACCCTCCAGGAGCCACATGCCTTGGCTCCTTCTGCAACCCATGTGCCTGTGTAAGTGTGTGAGTGCCTGAGGACAGGAATGAATGTGTGTGAATGAATGAATGAATGAATGACTGGAAGGGTGTGTGTGCTTGTTTGTGTGTGCGAGAGAGATAGCTCTATCTTCTTTAGTTTAAACCTTTGGTGGCTGCTCTCTCCTCTTTAGTTTTACCTCGTGGAAATAAACCCATACTAGTGTAACCCTGGGTGGTCTCCAGTGAGAATATTTTTGGGGTAACAACTCTTTCATTATTTATCTAGAATGGAAAAGCTTCAGTGAGGGAACATCCCACAGCTGAGAGGTTAAAGAACTGTCCTGAGAAGTGAGACTCCCTCTATTTAAACCCGTTCTCCCCTTTGACAAGAACTGAACCTGGGTATCGCAGGTGAGAGCTCCAACTGCTAGGCTAAAAGTTACAAGGCAGAACACTGCCAGCCCACTCTCCCCTCCTCCTCCTGGATGTTAAACAGGACCCAGTTTGGTAGGCATGATCAGCAGCAGTCTACCAGATCAGGTCCTGCATCTTATATAAGTGGATGAATACTTAGGATCACCCATCCAGTCTGTGAACTGTTTGAGTGTTTAAGGCACATGGCCAAGGGTTTAAAACTTAGGTGCCTGGAAATTTTTTAGAGCAGAAAATTAGGTGCTGAATGAATTGAGGCCTCTATGGGGATTAAGTGGCAGCCAAGTGGGAATTTTGGTGCATCACATTGTTGCCATGCATAGAGACTGGTGTTTCAGTACCTGAAGTGTTTCAGGAATCGTATCCTTAGCTCTTATGTAGGCAAAACTCTCAATAGCATTAAGGGACACAAAGCCAAGCATGACATGTTTTGCAAACTGTGATGATGATAATTTTGCTTTTGGTATAATCTATTAACATAAAAGCAGGAACCACACCAATTGTATTGCTGAATGGGAGCATATCAATGAATCACCTAACTCTATTTGCATTGCATGATACCCTAACACAGGAGTACAAAATGACTCAGACTGGTGCAAGGAGGTCAAATTAATTCCCACCTTCAGCCATGTGAGCAAATCACCATGCAATCCAGCAAAGAGTTGCTCTGAGTGGGCAGATGATTTTGAATGCCAACTTCTCTCAAGGTATCCATCAGGGCATGGTAGCTCTATGATCCATTCAGGGCTCCATAAAAGCCATATTAACTAAGATTGCTCATGCTCAGGAGGGTGTGTACAATCAGCACATCTCCTGGGAAGCCTGGCCTTGTTACCTTTCTGGCTGTGCTGGCTCCCAGACCTGTAAGGAGATTTGGTGCACTTTTACATGCTGTAACTTTTCCCACCTGATAGACATTCCAGTACTGGTGGAGTCCCATCTTCAGGCTCTATACTTCTGCAGTGTAGCCTTTAATAGTTCAGATTTGTTTGGGAACATTTGTTCCAATACTGTCGCTGATATAACCATGAATACTGATTTAGGATGTAATTGTAGGTTAGCATGGTGTTTGACCATCTGTTACAGTGCCATAAAAAGATTTGTTCTTGTATAATATGTTGCAAAAATAAAGGTAAAGAACATGCTTTCTGAAGGAATTCTTATGAGTCAATATCTGCTCACCATAGTCACACAAGTGTCCCTATTGATTGCAAACATGGCTCATACACTATTCATTGATGTGCACTGTACAGTCTACGTAAAACACAGTTAATCCACCTTGTTATGTATATATCTGCCTTTTCAAGTGGAGGCATTAACCTATAATTTTCTTGCTTTTCTTTTGTTTAATAAATCTTGCTTTTATATTACAGGCTAGACACTATGGTGACTAGTTTAGTATGAATAACTAGGCTGGATATACAACTGAGAAGTAAAGTAAGTCCAGTGTTTGCTTCTGGTATTTTTAAAAACTGCAGACCTGAAAAAAAGACCAGATTATACTGAGGATTTTGATGCTCAACCTTTAACAAGTATTAGTTTACACATATAGTGGATACGTTATTCTTTAGTTAAGCAATAAGTCACAACAGGAGGTGTGGCATCAAGAGACAAGCACAGCTGTTGAGTGTTAGAAGTCATGTTTGTGATTTTACAATAATCACATTTTCTAAAATTCCATTGTCTTTTATAAAAGACAAAGGACAATTATTATATCGTAAACTCTAGAAGAAATTGAGAGCACATATATATTATGTTTGTGTTCACAAACTGTTTTAGTCTATATGTGTATCTGTTATACTCACACCGGTGCATCACATTCACTCCAATAGGGGGACAATAAATACACAATGAAATCCCATTTTCTGATTATTTTAGCACCATCTTATAAAGTTTATATAATCTGTTGATGAACATGAGTAATGAACAACTAAAAGTTAGCTATTCTCAACATTCTCTCTATTTTGACTTCATCTCTTTGAATTTCTCCAAAATTCCTTGTCAATGGCAACTTAGCACAAGGCAGGATCAGAAGAAGGTTTGGGGCAGGAAACAAAGAAGAAATAGAGAACTAACATTACCTTCTAGGGTTTGCACATTGCATCAGCATTGGGAATCACTTTAACTTAATTCTAAATTACATCTAAACCTGCTTTTGAGGTTGGATATGAAATTTCCAAGTTTACAGAGACAAGTAAGAGCCACAGGAATCTGGCAGAGCCAACTGGCTCAGAAACAAATGGGAACAATTAATTATATATTTTTTTAAATTGCACATTTTATCTGCTATGTTAAAACAGCCTCATTGTACTAAACATGATGCTTCTGTGCAATTGAGAGATGGATAGCCAAAAGAACAGCCTCAGTTGATAATATAGATGCTATGATCATTTTTAAAAAAAATCCACAAAGCAACCTGAATTGTCTTTTTATATGTAAATGTCTCTGCAGATTGATTTTTGCTTCTACTTAATGAGGCAGGTTATTAAACTTGCTTATCAATTTATCAAACAGGTGCCATCTCTTGTAATCTTAGAGGTGTTTCTGTTTTGAGTTATTATCTGTACATCATTGACAGACCAATTACAGATTTCAGCAGTTAATTGACCATAAGATGTATGTAATGACTGGCAATATTTTACAAAAACAGACATTTTTATAGTCATTTATAGAGTGTAAGGATAAATCTGTACCTAATGCAAAATAATGTTGCTAATCATGCTTATAAAGCTGTAACCTTTCATATATATTATCATAGTAAATAAGCAATAATAATAAAGAGACAGACTATAGGTTTCTAGAAACACTATTCCATCTGAGAAGTATTATGGGAAGCCAAGAGCTACAGAAAGCTGAAATTGGCAACCTAAGTAGTATCTACCTATAATAGTTCTACTTCTATTACAGTGACATCCAGATACAGAATGACTCTGAAGGAACCAATGCTAGGAGCTAGAAGCGGGAGAGAGAATGGTTCTTGGAATTATTGACAAAGCTGTCCCATAGGAAGTATATGGCCTGGAAATAATGGTGTTTTGGAAAGGCTGGCCAAAATACTTTATGAAATGTTGAGTGGAGTAGTGAATATAAAGAATGGCAGCCAAGAAATCATGAGAAACATTTGGCTAAGCCAGGATAAGAAGAGGTAAAAGATTCCAAAAAATAGCAGTCATTGCCTCTTCTTCAATCTGTTTATTCTTTTATTACTTTCTCAATTTTTTTATTCTGATTTTCTCCCCTACAAAAAGGCTCCACACACACCTATGGTGCTTGGCCCTACTGTAAGGCAGGGGACTGGAATTGATGACCTCTTGAGGTCCCTTCCTTTTCTTGTATTCTATGAGTCTATGTATCTTAATAATTCTATCACACAGAGTATGTTAAAAACTGAAATCTTTCTGGAGATTGGTGAGACAGTGTTAATTCAATTGTTACTGTCTCTCCTCCAGATAGCATTCCATAACCTCATACCACCTACTTACATAACACAGTGAACCTAAGACAGTGTTTCTCAAAGTGGTCTGCAAACCCACTGTGAGAGAGCTGCTATTGGGCTGCTCCAATTTATGTATTTACCAGCTCTGTAGCCACGAAGCTTCGTGGCTCCCATTGGCTGTGGTTCGCCAGCCAGAGCCAGTAAGTAAACAAACTGGAGTGGCTCAGTAGCAACTTTCTCACAGTGGGTCCGCAGACCACTTTGAGAAACACTGACCTAAGAAAAGTATTGTTATGGAGTATTGTGACACAGCCTCTTTATCTCACTTGTGCTCATGTATCTTAATTGTGCATTTCCACTGCTAAGGTAGTAAAATTGCTTCACCTGATAGCTGAGCCCTGAGAAACTCAATGCAAGTGAAGAGTGACTGAGCTGCTTCAATGTTGATCACTGTAAAGGCTCATGGCTATTCACAAACCTGGCTGAGCTGGTACTAGTTAGTATAAAGATGAAAAGATGCCAAGCTTACTAGGCATGGAAAAGTTCAGGTATTAAATTGGGAAGGAAGAGGGGGCTGGGTCTATCACTAGTCCAAACCACCACTGAGGCTAGGTCTACACTTCAGCTTTTTCCAATTTTTTTTTTTCAGAAGAGGTTTTCCTGAAATGTGGCCTGTCTACATTGAGCCAAATTTTGGAAAATCCTCCTCTTTTGGAAGATTCCTTCTTCCTCATGGAAGGAGGAAGACAGGGCTCCTGAAAGAGCATGTTTGCACTTCTGCAAAAAAAAAAAAAAAAAAAAAAGGGCAGAAGAACAAACGCGTTCCCTGGATGCTGCCGAGTTTTTCTGGGATACCTCTGGTATCCCGGAAAACCCCCGCAGTGTAGACATACCCAGAGTGGGCTATCTGGATTAGCATGGAAAGGAAAAACAGTTCTTACATTGCTTCCCGGTGCTTTGCAGAAAATAACTTTTTAGAGTGGGGAGTTAACATGGGAACAGAAAGGGCTAATTTGTTTTAACATTTGACTGACCAGAGCAGGTAAGGACTGCCTGGGTTAAACTGAGTTTACAAATGTTGTGCTAGATTTGGCCCCTATCATAGGTTATCAATGTCTTACAACTGGTTTATAGTTTTCAAACTCAGTTTAAACATAGCATCCCCAAATCCACATAAATTGGTCAAACCATTATTAAATGAAGGTTGTATGTATATTAGGGTGGATCTTTCAAAAGCACTCAGTTCTGGGCTCATGATCTTCCACTGAAATCACTACCCATACTATGAAAAAAGTGCTTTTAAAAACTGAGTTTGCTAATTCAGTTTAGTTAATGTGACTGAAACCCTTCCTTGACACCTATTGACACACGTTAACACCTTTACAATTGTATGATCTGATCATATAGTAACCAAGTTGGAGCCTAGGCACTAACATAACCATTTAGCACTACTGCAAATGGATCTACACTAGGAGAATATTTTCACTAATATGAACAGTATCTCTTATAGAAAACAACAATGATCTCATTGTGAAATGTGTACTGAAAATTGTAATACAAGTGTAAGATATCACTTTGAATGTTCAGGGTTTTTTCCTTGTCTCATACATGAGGTAGGGGATTATATAGGAGAGTGCATGATCTGGATCAAGCAGACTCAGAGAGCTGGCCTATTGTAAATTGTGCTTTGCTGTTTTGGGGTTCTGGTGTGTTAGAATTCTGAATTTAAAGAAATAAAGTAATATTATAGTCAGCTTTTGAGCAAGAATATTTTATATTTTTTAATCAAACTTCTCTGTTTGTATGCTGTCAACCTGAACAGGAAAACATGGGCTTTTTAAAAACTATGTGCTAGCTAAGAGGTCATAACACATGGTGAGAGGCTAGAAATAAAAAGGCAGTTGTAGTTAAAATACATTAAAATGTGGAGGTAAACTTTTACCTCCCCTTTAACTTTGTGCATGCACATGTGTTCTCTAATACATCTTTCTTCCCTCAAAAGCCCCAATAATTTTTCCTTCATCCTGCAGTGTTATCACAATCCTCCATTTATAAAAGATGAAAGAATTGTATATAAGCTAAGAATTATGGGCATATTCTATCCTTTGAAACACACCTTTCCCATTCAAATGAAAGGGAATTGTGTGATAATATCCACAGACTTCATAAGAAGAGGGAAGGAGACAAAAACTGTTTAAATACAAAGGGGCAAATCTTGCCTTCATTCATGTCTATTCAAGTCCACGGAAGTCAATGAGGGTCTCTGGAAGTAACTAAAACAGGAATTTAGCTACAAATACATTTTATTTATTTTAAAAGTCAAGAACAGTTGTGGAAAAAAAGATTATTTGCAGCTTTTTTAAATACTCTGGATTTTGTAATTTCCACTACAACTCATCTGTTGAAGTGAGTTTTATCCATGAAAGCGCATGATATATTTATTCGCGTCTCTGAGCCCTGATCTACATGAGGGAATTATTTCAAAATAACAAGCAGAGCGTCGAAACTATCAAGCCCATTATTTTGAATTAACGGGCTGGTTATTTTGAAATAATAAATCCTGCTGTCCACAAGGAATAATGCTTATTATGAAATAGTTATTTCTAAATAGGGGTAGTATGGACGTTCCACTGCTGCTACTTTGAAATAACTATTACCCAGAGTCATTCAAAATAATGACTCCTGAATGCTTCTTGGGGCTCTAAGTCAAGGTAGCGTGTCCACATTAAGGGAGCTTGCCTCGGACTAATTTCGAGGCTTCCTTGTAGTGAGGACATGCTATTTGGAAACAGTTATTTTTGAAGTTATTATTATGAAATATGTTACTTTGAAATAATTTCCTAGGGTGCATTTACACTGCAGGGCTTATCTCAAAATAAGCTATGTAAATTGAGCTACGTCAATTGCATAGCTTATTTTGAAATAATTTATTTCGAAATAGGGAGCATCTACACACATTTGAAATAGAGCACT
This sequence comes from Pelochelys cantorii, assembly GCA_032595735.1. Lineage (NCBI taxonomy): Eukaryota > Metazoa > Chordata > Testudines > Trionychidae > Pelochelys > Pelochelys cantorii. The sequence continues at coordinate 173,709,965 of CM064328.1, forward strand.
CTTCCTCTGATCTCCCTTATCCCTCATACAATGAGTGTTGCAGGACTTGGATTAAGAAGTTCTCCAGCTTGACAGTATTTTGACACTATTTCAAAATAACTGCCTGCTGTATAGACGCAGACTACATTATTTTGGAATAATGCTAGTTATTTTGAAATAATGTTGCATTGTAGATGTACCCCTCGTGAAGACATGCCATAAGGTGCCGCAGGACTGCTTGTTATGTTCAGCATTATATATCTCAAAGTTTTCTTTTGTAAGCAAGTTCTGTTTTAAGAGTATGAAAAAAAGAGTGAAATATGCCCCATTGCTTTTATCTACAGCAAAACACAGTTAGCTAAATCTATTATTCCTTTAATTCATCTTTAGTGGACATTTTCTGTACAGATCCAAGATACCATAGATGAAAGTGGTGGCTTGTTAACCTGATTTCCCTTGAAAAGTAGCTGCAAAAGTCTGAATTGCTTGTAGCCTGAAAAATCAGAGTACAGTTTAACACCAGAAGTAGGATTATAAAATTATTTTTGTTGTGGATTAAGTGTTATTTTGTACATAACGCACACTTCTATGTACATGGTCTAGGAAGGAAAATAAACTACATGATTTAACTGTGATAATAATTGGTAACATTCCACTGGGACTAATACATGCAGGGGAATATGTATAAATGAGCTCCAATGATCAGTTCATATTTCTTTGGGCATAGCTGCAGTTAGTGTCCAGTCAACCATTAGCACGGTGCACAGAGAAGATCTAATATTCTTCAGACCCAATAGATTTGTCTGCTGTGTTACACCTAAATGGAACTTTTCTACTGAGGTTACCTCATTACTGCCAGCTGACATAAAAATGTTTACTAATCATTCATTATTTGGAGACTCTATTTAAGAACACCCTTTATCGTTGATTTACACAGCATGAGATATTTTAATTCCTCCCTACTCTATAGTGCATGGCCATTGTGCCTGGGATATTATTATCTCAGCATTCAGCAAGCATGACATTCTGATTGTTTTCTACTGCAAATTCGTGTCTGGTAATGGCAAGTAACTAAAGAGTGTAAGTACATTTTAACACCACATTATTCAAGCATTCTGCTGTCACCAAAACGAAGAAAAGAGAGAATATTTTAACCCCTTCCCTAGTTTCCCCTTTCCTCAATCATTTAGGGGAAGGCACAATTAATCAAAGAGGAAGGATGGGAGAGTGGTTATGGTCTTAGATTTTGTGTTCAATTCCTTTCTCTATGACTGACTTACTGTGTGTCCCAGGTCAGGTAGCTCTGCCCCAGACTCTAAAGGTATTTAAGTGTTTCTGCACTCAGTGTTGCAAACCCTCCCTGTTGCGAGGAGTAAGGGAAGTCAATGGGAGCATCTCTCCCATCAAGTGGAAATGGCACTGAAGTTCGGCTTACATTATGTTGACCCCAGCTACATTGTTTAAATAGATGGAATTGCATATGATCTTCCTGCATAGTATAGGCCTGGCCTTAAACTTCTCCTGTTTGCTGTAGAGCAGGGGAGGGGAACCTAAGGCTCAGGGGCCAGATGTTGTCCACGGTTTGCCTGGATCTGGTCCCCGGGGCTCAGGGCTCTCCCCACCCCAGCATTGGGGAACCCACACTGGCACTCCAGCACCTGCTGCTCCCCTGCCTACCTGATTATTTTTCTGTGGTTTAGAGGCCCCTGACCCAAAAAAGGTTCCCCACCCCTACTGTACAGCATGCAGATTAGGTGGTTCCTCAGTTTCTTTGAGAGCATATGGCACAATCTCACTATAGTTTGTGTAGTATATTGATTTTAATGGATTTTTCATTTTCATTCCATTGAGTACAATGTCCATCTGTTTGCCAGTTCCAAGAGTTCTCTGATGCTTTTGCCCCCCTCTAACTGTAAACTCTATCTACCTGATTATTAATAATTAGATGATCAAGGCTGTGATTTTTTGGAAGAACCTGCTGCATTTTTGTGGACAATAGAAGGCCACCCTGTAGAACAAGTCTCTGCTTTTACTTATTTAGGGATACAGATTCATCATTCTGTTGACCTATCCCCTGATCATAATGTTTTCAAACAAAAGGCCCTTAGCTCTGCTACAGGAGTTGCCAAGGCCCTAAGAATTTTTAATGGAAAAAATATTATAAGATGCTATATTTGCCTGAAGTTTGGTTTAGGAGTCAAATTTCAGTCTTAGAATAATTTGTAAGGAGACTCTGAATGGTCTCAAATTCTACCCTTGTCTGATTTTTGCATGCCAAAATGGTGGTGTTGGATTTTTCCTGTAAGCAGAAGAGCATGTGTTGTTTTTCTTAAATTTTGGATTAAGAACTGTACTCTTCTAGATTAGAGATTGCTACATCTTTGCCTTCTTGAGTTGGAAGAACTACCTATATATTCCTAATTTCCATGGTATAAGATCTCCAATTAATTACAGGAAGGTGGGTCTTCTATTAATCACATATAAACAATATATTTAATTAATTTAATCAACTACTTAAATAGAGACTGACAGATATTACTCACCAAGAAGATGAGGCTTAATGATTCATAATTCTAAGTTTACATTTTGGTTTTCAACTTTGAAGATGGATCATGTTTTTTAACTGTATTTGAATGAGTTACCTATTATTTATTTATGTCAGGCATATACCCAATTAAGATTTCAAACCTTGCATATCTACCATTAAGTTTGCAAAAGTTCCTGCATATCTTCATTTTTGTCTGGGTAAATCTGGAGCATTGGAAGAGCTCATACCTTATTTCTTGCACTGTAGAACTTTCCAGCTTCTGAGAGCACACTGGATTTTATCTCTTTTGTGTAAAAAAGATTTCGTATCACCATCTCAGAAATAATTATTTTTGTTTTTTCTCAATCCCTTGTAGTAATCAAATTGGTGGCAATTTTTGTCCTTTTAGCATTGCACCAAAGAGACTTCTTATTAGGTTCTGACTGACAATTTAATGTATTATATGTATTATATGGATGTTGCTGTTGTTTTAGATTGTGTACTTTTTGTATTCACAGAAGACATATGTCATATGTGATTTAATAAAATTGAACTGAATTCTTATACAGATATAGTAATGGAGTCACATTTTAACCCAAACTACAAGTGAATTCAAATGCAGTTTTATCTCTGTTTTATCTTACTGAAAAAAATAACAGCTGCTCAAAATTGAGCTTATGATATTAGTTTAATGGGCAGGTAATATTTTCTTCTATTTCTCACTATTTTATTGGATGTGCTAACTTTACCCTGTTCTATATTGGGAATTTAGGTCGAACTTAGTCACATTAGGTTGAATTTCTAAACAATGAGTCCACACCATCAAGCTCATTCTGTTGACTTTAAAGAGATGGTGACTTTTAGCACATTGAAGTTAATTCTAGGTTCCTAAGGATATTACATTATTCATTGATTTATGCCAAACAAGAATGTCCTTTTCTTGTGATGTTTGTAGTGTCAAAAGGGTTTTGAAATGAGCCCTTTAATGTATTGTGTTTCTTGAAACTTCTCTATGGATTCTGATGGAAGGAAGAACAGTGATTAATTGTCGTTTTCTGCTCTGCATGCTAAAATAGCAATTTTCAAATTTAAATCTCTTGTATAGTTCTGTAAGGATGTAATTTATATCCTCCCTCCTGTGACTTTCCAAGTTAAGGCACAATTTAAATATAATTCCATACAATATTAGATTGGGAGAAAGAAAGCCCTTCACATTGACTATTCAAGAAAAGAAAGTGTTTTAAGAATGCCATAAATCATGCTTGTCAAAGCCTTCAAAGGCATCATTCTACACACAGTTCTACCTTGTCTGTTATTAAGAAAGCACAAATATTGAACAACATAATCCTGCTGTGCTGTGTGTATCTGATTCACATATGGTAGTCTCTATTTAATCTAGGCTTTCATAAAAGGAATATAATGAGCGATTTTCAATTAAACTTAGAATTTGTTGAATTTTGTTTTGATTACCTTATAATTGCATTGCACATGCATATTTAGAGCCATTTGGACTCCTACACAAAGATGATTCTGTGGATTTGATGGTAAGTAATGAAGCATGTGAATTGAGAGGTGCTGAATTACTACATTCAAGACACATAACTCACCATGAAATTACTGGCACTTTAGCCGAGTCCTCTCTCTTCTCAGCAAAACTAGTTGAATTTTTTTAATAAACTGACACAGTCTTATGCCAGTCTAATTCACACTGGAGAATCAGAAACTTAAGGAATCAAGCTCTCCATAGGGATTTGTTTCTCTGGATTTTTATAGGTCTAGAACATTATTCACATAATTCATAATCTCTGCTACTTGTTAAGGTTTCTTGATATCAGTAAATTAGCTGCAACCCACAAAGATTATCAATCCCAGAAGCATTTGTTGCAGCAGAGATGGATGACTTCACATGACTGATTAAGGACAGCATCACATTTTATATATCAGATTCAAATCCAAATTTATAATGGATAAGACTATTAAGTGAAATCCTCCTGAAAATATAAACCCTTCAGTGTGGAGGTTTGATATGTTACTTTTTTACCACTCGTAGGGTGCATCTACACAGCACTCTTACCTCGAAATAAGCTACGCAATTCAGAGGTTTTTTCAAAATAGCTTATTTAGAAATTTGGTGCTGTCTCTACATAAATAAAGCACTGTTCCAACAGGTCCCTAACCCTCATGGAATGAGGGTTTCAGGAATGCCGGAATAGCACACCTGTTATTTCAAAATATTTTTTGAAATAACAGGTGTGCTTAAAGATGTGGAATTGCTATTTTGGGATACTTCTGGTATCCTGAAATAGCCCCTCTGTCTAGACATAGCTGTAGAGTTAAAAATTCTCTATTGTAAAGACTTAAAAAGAGATACATTTTGATTTCCCAAACCATTTATTGTGTTTTAAGAAAAATCAGTGCACTAAAAAGAAAGCAAAAATGCAAAAAGCAGAAACCCTATTTGAAAATTCAAATTGAAGGTTCATTTTTTGGGACTTATAATTTGAACTATTATATTTGTAATTCTTACTCCAAAAGAAAATGTGAGGTGCTGACAGTAGCAAGGCAATTGCTGGCAAAGCTGAAGAGGCTACATAAGATTTGGGGTGAACTTGACTATCAAACTACATCCCCAATTGAAGGATGGGAAACTACTGGGAAGTATGCGTTGGATGAAATTGGTGGAATGGTATCGCTTGTACAATGATCCAGCCAAGTGATATTATTGTGGCTGTGGGACAAGCATTGCCATCATCCAGTTCAGTGGCCTAGCTCTAAACAGTGAATATTTAAACTTCTAAGTATTGGAAGCCAGTAGAACTCAGACATCCAAGTCACTTAGATGCTTTTGAAAATGTTGCTTTCAGGGCCAAATTTAAAACAATTATTAGCCACCTAAACATTTAGTTGTCATCTTTTCAATTTCTAATGCCATTAGTGCATTGGAAGTTTGAAGACCTACCCTAACTTTGAGTTGTTCAGTTTTATGAACTTTTTTTATTTTTATGAACCCCTCAATTCCTGGTTAGTTTGTAAAATAGGGTTGTTACTGTCTCTTTAAAAATCTAGTCTTCTGTCATAAGAAGGATTGAGATGAGTTCTCTGTCCTTACAGGAGTGATCCCTCTGCTAAAGATGACATCCTTGAGGCTCATAAAATTATTCCCTGTGAGCAAATACTTTGCCAGAGCAAATACTTTGCCTTTGCAAAGAACAAGATTGCAACAAATGTTTTCAAATCCTACCCTTCCCAACACACATCTACAGCTCTCTGTTGAATACTGTTCTGTACTATCTTAGAAAAATTAAATGTCTTCAAGTCACCAGGGCCTGATTAAATGCATTCTAGAATACTCAAGGAATGGATAGAAGAGGTATCTGAGTCACTAGCCATCATTTTTTTAAAGTAATGGAAATTGGGAGAAATTCCAGAAGACTGGAAAAGGGCAAATATAGTTCCCATTTATAAAAAGGGAAATAAGGACAATACAGGAAACTACAGATCAGTCAGCTTAACTTCTGTGCCAGGAAAGATAATGGAGCAAATAATTAAGGTATCCATTTGCAAACATCTGGAAGATAACAAGATAAATTACAGTCAGCATGGATTTGTCATATCAAACCAGCTTGATAGCTTTTTTTGATGAGATAACAAGCCTTGTGGATAAGGGAGAAATGGCCAACATGGTATATCTACATTTTAGTAAAGCATCTGGTACAGTCTTGCGAGGCCTTCTTATAAATATAGTAGGGAAATACAATGCAGATGGGGCTACTACAAGGTGGGTGCAAAACTGGTTGGATAAGCAGTCTCAGAAAGTAGTTACCAATGGTTCACAGTCATGCTGGAAGGCCATAAAAATGGGGTTCCATTGGGATCAGTTTTGGGACCTGTTCTGTTTAATATCTTATCAACAATTTAGATGACGGCATAGAGAGTACGCTTATAAAATTTGTAGATGATACCAAGCTGGGAAGGGTTGCAAGAAAGGTTCCCTCTAAGTTGCGTGTCAGCACGGCCCTGCAGCTGTTTAATCAGCCTCGCCCAGTCAGGGACTCAGGGCTCTGCACATGGAGTTGCCTGAGTGCATGGAGTGATTAAGTAGCTGTGGGACTGTACTGTTGCACTGTTTAGAGGAAAGCTTGGTTGGAAGTGCTTTGGAGGTAAGTTCATAATTCAAAATTATCTGGACAAACTGGAGAAATGGTCTGAGGTCAATAGAATGAAGTGCCATAAGGACAAATGCAAACTACTCTACACTTAGGTATGAACAATCAGGTTCACACATACAAAATGGGAAGTGACTGTTTAGGAAAGAATGCTGAAGAAAGGGATTTAAAGGTCATAACGGATTGCAAACTAAATATGAGTTAACAGTGTGACACTACCAAAAAAAGCCCCAAACAACATTCTGGGATGCATTGCATTAACTTGAGTGTTGTGAGCAAGACACAAGAAGTAATTATTCCCCTCTATCTGCATTGATTAGGTTTCAACAGGAATATTGTTTCCAGTTCTGGAAACAATATTCCTGCCGCATTTCAGGAAAGATGTGGAGAAAGTCCAGAGAAGAGCAACAAAAATTAAGGGTCTAGAAAACATGACCTATGAGGGAAGACTGAAGGAACTGGGTTTATTTAGTTTGGAAAAGAGAAGACTGAAGGGGCACATGATAGCAACTTTCAACTACCGGTACCTAAAAGGGTGTTACAAGGAAGAAAAATTATTCTTCTTAATCTCTGATGATAGGACAAGGAGCAATGGGCTTAAATTGCAGCAAGGGAGGTTTAGGTTGGACATTAGGAAAAACTTCCAGACTGTCAGGGTGGTTAAGCACTCCAATAAATTGCCTAGGGAAGTTGTGGAATTTCCATCACTGGAGATATTTAAGAGCAGGTTAGATAAACACCTGTTAGGGATGATCTAGATCATTCTTAGCCCTGCTGTGAGGGAAGGGTACAGGACTTGATGACCTCTTGAGGTCCCTTTCAGTTCTAGGATTCTATGATTCTATCTAAAGTCTCAATATAATTTGTAGGAACTAAGGATAAACATTTTCATAGTGCAGCTTAACATCATACATTTGTTTGCACAGTGATACTGCCTTTCATGAACTAGGAGGAGGATGGTACTTCTCTGCAGAACATGTAATTCTGAGTGGTGTTCAGAAGGGTGCTTACAAACCTGATGCTCCTTTTAGTGGCCATGTACAGAGGCCTGAAGAAAAATGTTAGCTTGGAACTTGGTAAAAACTGCTTCTCTAGTCTGTTTGTTTAACGTTTGCATTGCTAAATGCAGAGGAGAGGTTTATTTGTCCAGTCTGTAGTGAATCCTTCCTTTGTGGTGCATCATTTCCACATAGGCCAGACAGTCATGCCTCCATTTATCAAAGACACATTTGTCTAGGAACTGCAAGCTTCTTCTTTCAATCAGCTCAGCAATATTCTTGGAAATTCAACAATAGTGATGAGAGAGGTCTTTTCTCCCATTGCAGTTTTCTAGGTAAATATGCTGCTGCTTCTCTTATGAGGTGCTAACCAATGACCTCTGGACCGGACTATTGCAATTTGTATTTTCTGTGTCAATTTATTCAGAAAGTTGCAGCCAACCTTCTTACCAGGAAAGCTGCTGGGAACACATCACACTGGCAATTCTGTACCATCCACTTGCTCCCAGATCAAAAGACAGTAAATATTACATTTGCTCCCTTGTACATTGTTCTCTCAGACTGAAAATTCTCTAGAGCAGGGATTCTGTCCTCATATGAGTTTATAAAAGACCTACCAACATTATGGATCTAATCCACAATATAAAGAACAGGGATGTTAGTGTGTAATTGAATAGTTGTGTAACCACATGAAATTTTAGTGGTCATACGACTAATTCGATAATCCCCGGGGGTGGGGTGGCAGCCAGTACACTCCTGACCCCAGTCCTGGGGAGTCCATTGCCACTCTGCGCGCTGTTGCCTCTCTTTCAGAGACAGCAGTGCTGTGTGACAGGAGGGAGCCAGTCCATGAGGGGAGCCAGTTTAAAAACTAGCTTCCCATGCAGACCAGCTCCCGCCTTCCACCCTGCGTTGCTGCTTCTGATACAGAGGCAGCTGCACAGGGTAGCAGCAACCCCTGTCCACAGGGATCAGAGCTGCCCACGGACAGAGGCTGCTTCTCAGCAGCAGCCTCTGTCCGTGGGGAACTCGGATCCCCCATAGATAGGGGCTGCTGCTGCGGAGCTGCCTGTGTCTATGGCAGACCCACATTCACTGCAGACAGAGGCTGCTTCACGGCAGCCTCCCATGACCCCCTCCCATGCTGCTGCTTCTGATAGAGGCATCAGCATGGGGGAGAGCAGGCATCATCATGGAAGCTGGCTTCCTCGCCACCCCTGGCTTCTGCCCCCTCCCCTCCTCTAGGAGGCAGCGGGAGGGGGGGGGTGCAGGAGTGTCTGCAGAGCCGCCACATGGGGGAGCCTGCTTGAAAGTCAACTCCCCACACATGACAGCTACTGCCTGCCCCCCTCACCCTCCAGGCTGCTGCCTCTCTATTGGGGGGAGGAGGAGCTGGTGCTTGTGGGGAACTGGCTTTTAAGCCAGCTCCTCATGGGCACTGTCTCCTGTTCCCCCACCCCCCCCCCGACCTGCCTCTGATACAGAGGCAGAAAAGGGGGAGTTCGTGTAGTCGACAAGATTAACCAATATGCCCATGCTTATTGGATAATCATGTAGTTGTCTACATGTTGACATCCCTAATAATGAATAAATAAGAAGTTGTGCTGGGAGAAATGGATTGAGATTGTCAGACAACTAAAATAAAAGAACGAATAATTAAGTTGTATACATCAAACAATCAATTCCCATGAGAATATGTAAAATGAGTGTATCGACAAAACTGTCCACCACATGTGTGCTAATAAGTCAACCACATACGACAGATGAATAACTACTGTGCCTGATTGCCCTAACACATGCATTTGTTGTGTACAAAACATGTGCATTCATGGATCCCTGTGAGTATGGGTGTAAACTTTGTACTATTATAGCATATACTTGTTAAGACCTGGCCGGTGTAACTAAGCCTGGTCCTGCAGGGCTTTACATGCCTCTCACAGAACAGCTGGTCAGTATACGGGAAGTTTACAAAGGATTCTCCACAACATGCAAACCCTCCCTGAAGGATTCTGTAGCAAAAGGTAATTTTTTTCTGTCCTTTTCCCTGCAGGTTTGTATCTTCCCATGGGGAAAAAATAACAGAAGGAAGGACACATTTAGGCTTGGTTATTTTCAACATACAAAGCCACTGTCTCCTTCTGAATTTCATCTGAATATTAATAAGCTCTGAAGTAATAGGTGACAACAAAAACAGTGTTGAGAACTTCAGTGCCTTTTGATTTTAGGAGCTTTCTTGATAGTGATAATTAGCTTTAAAATATTCCACTGAGATCCTGAGATGTAACACTAAACAATGATGGCTTCTGTGCTGTGCATGGCAGTTGCTCAAAGCAACTGAGAAAATAGTCTCTGTACAGTCAGAACCTACTTTTTGTTTTAATTTGAACAACATAGTGGTTGCCAGTAAAAGCTAAATCTTAGCTACATGTTAGCATAGATATATATGAAGACCTGTAAATTATAGCACACGTAAATTATTAACATCTAGTCAACCCAAGTGACTGTAGTCATTGTAAGAACGATGGCTGTTGCTCGCACTAGAACCTTCAAGCTGTGTTTTATGTGAATATTCATATGAAACTCCTGGAAGACGTAAAGGGAAAAATTAGTCAATAAAAGTATATGTTGTGTTTTGTACTTAGTAGGGAACATAAGCAAAATTATATGTAGAGCCTATAGAGCAGCTGCTTTTCACAAATAAATGCTTAATTGTGAAATGTTTAGACCTTAATACTTACGTTTCTTTAACATTTCCTTATTTTGTTAGTGTGAATTAGTTTTCCTTGTGTTTCACATATATTTCCCTTTTTCTTTTACGCAAACACTCCCCTAGGACCTACGGTAACTTTGTTCCGTTAGGGTATGTCTACACAGCAAAGTTATTTCGAAATAACAGCCGTTATTTTGAAATAACTTTATCAGCGTCTACACAGCCAAACCGCTATTTCAAAATTAAATTGAAATAGCGGCGGGCTTATTTTGAAATTGGTAAACCTCATTCCATGAGGAATAGCACCAATTTTGAAATTTGCTATTTCGAAATAAATGCTGTATAGACACTTATTTCGAAATAGGGGGCCTCCAGCCCTTCCCAGGGTGCCCTGGTGGCCACTCTGGGCACAACCAAGAAAACTCTCCCTTCCCTGCTCCCTGGAGCCCTTAAAGGGGTAGACTCTGGCCACAGTGCCTGTGCCAGCTCCAAGCCTGCCAGCCCAGAGCCAGCAGTCGCTGCACCTGACCCAGTGGCCCCAGCATGAGCCAGGCAGCCAGTGCCAGCCAGCCCTTCACCGCTCCCCAGGACCAGTCTGCCAGCTCCCAGAAGACTGCCAGGGGCTGGAAAAGGCAGGCGCCTGCCTGGTCCAGTGTGGAGATCAGGGACCTAATTCAGGATTGGGGGATGCCTCCAACGTCCATGATCTCTGCACTAAATGGAGGAACGCAACCGTCTACAGGCGGATGGCTGCCAGCCTGGCCACCAAAGGCCACATGCGAACCCAGGAGCATGTTCGCATGAAAATCAAGGAGCTGAGGCAGGCGTGTGCCGGGACCACAGGGGGCAGCTCCCAACCACGGGCAGATCCAGACCCCTGCCCCTATTTTGATGCCGTGGACCCTGGGGCAGAGCTTGCTGCCTCCTGTTGCTCCAGCCCTTGCTGCCTCCCCAGCTACCACTCCTCCTCCCACTCCTTCTCCCCCTCCTGCTTCTTCCTCCCTACACCCCTAGGGATGCCGAGGCCCCCGCACCCGTGGTGCTGGGAGACATTTGGGCTGGCGAGACCCCCAACCCTAAGCCCTGAGCTTCTCCTCCCCCTTCCTCCCCTTGCCTCCCTCTGCCAGCTCCCTCCGCCCAGGTCTCCTCCTCCCCTCTCCCACCTTCTTTCCCCAGTCTCACCTCAGTTTTGTTCCCTCCCCACCCCAGTTTTGTTCCCTCCCCACCCCAGTTTTGTTCAATAAAGAGGCTTTGTTTTAATGAACACATGTGTCTCTTATTGTACAGCAGGAAGGGGGGTTAGGCAGGGGTAAGTGGAAGGATGTGAGGGAAGAATGAGGCACAAGCCCCCAGTGGGGAACACCAGGGAGACTGTTACTGCCTGCAGAACGGTCTCCCAGGCTCGCAGCAACACATCCAGGAGAAGCATCAGAGTGCCCAGGGGTGGCTCCAGCTCCATGCTGCAGAGTGCTGTGGTGTCCTGAGTGAGGGCAACCAGAGCACGCAGAGAAAAAAAATGCTTTGCTGTCCCTCAGCGAGGTAGGCAAGCAAGCAGGGAAACCTTAGAACTGGCTGTCCGGGGGAGGGGAGGGTCCCTTTAAGCACAGGTCTCAGATAGTGTCAGGCAGCAGCCACACAAGGTAACTCCTGACCTGATGCCCTGCCAGAACCGGTTCCGGCTGGCCTTAAATGCAATTCAGCATCCTATCAGTGTGGACGCGCTATTTTGAAATAGCAAAACGCTATTTCAAAATGCATTTTTTGTCTAGATGCGTTATTTCAAAATAACTATTTTGAAATAACTATTTTGAAATAAGCTATTTTGAAATAATGCTGTAGTGTAGACATACCCTTAGGGATTTAAATAATGTATCTTTAAATAATAATGACCTACACATATGTAGTGCCTATTATCTTAAAGTATCCAAAGTGTTCTCAAACTAGTTATGTATATGTAAGAAGCTTGCAACTGAAATGCAACTTTTTCTGGGGATTCTGCATCAAGTCAAAATGTATTTATGTGCAACTCTTCCTGTCCTCTAAGTTTCAGATGGAGTGGTTTGGTCAAAAAGTAGGGTATTCAGTGCAGTGTCCAAGAAATGCTCCCCAGAGAATTCCATTGCCTGATCAAAAGTTAAGTCACCAATAGGACTGCTCAACTCATGCTCAACAAAATGTCTCTTATGTATAGGTAATAGGGACCAAGCTGTCAGACTGTACGAGCACCAACAGATTTCCTAATACAGATCATAGTCTTGTAAACAGCTGTCTACAGGCAGAGTTCATATAGGCCCACTGACATCAGTGGCAAGGAAGGAGTTTGCCTACATGGAGCAGTTGACAGGTGTGGGACCATCAGCAGCACACTGCAAGCACGAGGTTCAAAACTCAGGGTAGATAACAGTAGCCAAGGGAGTTTGTATACATAAATGATAAATAATATAAACCTGTATCAACGAGCTTCCATGCATTTCATACTATTCCAAAGGAAAAGGGAATTTGCTCTATTTGTATTATACTGACCCTCTGACAAACAACTGACACAGAAAATGTTATATTTGGTTAAAATAAGAAAAGTAAAGAGAAAGATAAGAGACCAATACCACCGGGATAAAAACTTGATAAAAGCTGCATACAAAAGCTATTAGTGTGGATCATGTCTTCTCTTTTTTAGAATATTCATTTCTATGTTTAGGAAGTATTTTATACATGCCTACAGATTGGTTAGATTTGACCCTTTTCTTTTAGCAGAACTATTAATGTGTATTGGCTACTATAATACAAACTAAGGAAAATTATTAATAAAATGTCAACAGTGCAGTTTTAAAGGATTTTGTTCTGCGTTTGTAAACAAGAATAAAGCTCTTTAGAATCCCAGACAAGGGGATCAGGTAACCATGGATAAGCATAGCGCTAACTATAGTTTGAACTCCCCCCACCCTCACCCTGCAGGGGGAAATTGGGATCAGCATTCTCACACACTGAGATGAATACTCTTGCCATGAGAATACTGTGCAACAGAAGAATTTAGTAAGCCCCTATATACCCAGTGATCTGCATTAAAAATGGGACTTACCATTTTTCCATCTTAGAATGAATTAATAATTGCAAGCTAGAATAAGAACATTCTGAAGCACAAATTCACCGAGCTAGTCACTGGCATTAATATCTCTGGGACTGTGCCTAGATTGGTCAGTAACTTGGCATGCTGACTGAACAGCACAAGGTTGCCTGATCACTTCTACTGATTTACCTCTGCTCCTCTCTCTGAGCACTTTCAAGGAGATAAGAACATTTGCGTAACCACAGCTATGGTTTTCCAGCCAGTTATGAAGATTATATTTCTATGTTAACTATTTATATTGTATCTTCTATTGAAAGGTGCAGCATAAAACAAACACAATTTACAAAAAAAGCAAGAATGAAAACAAGCAAATAAACCAAACTGTGTGGACTCCTGGACCAAGAGAAAATTTTACTTTACTTCATAAATGCTTAGGCAAAGTTTCACATGATGTGAATTGTAATGCAGATTGAACCTCTCTAGTCCTGCGCTCTCTAGTCTGACAATATCCATGGATTGGCATGATTTTAGTTAGCTGGATGTCCTCTTTTGATGGGTATGGCCAAGTTTCCAGTGGTCCCATACACTTTGTTTACAGCCACCAGTCCTGGCTGTCAGTGTTCTGTGCTGTTATTTAGCTGTACAGTTGTCTTCTAAAAGACAGGAAAGCAGTGAAAGTGCTGGTAATGTTGCTAAGCATAAGCATGATGCTCTACTCTGCCTCAGTTAGAATATTGTGTCCAGTTCTGGGCACCACATTTCAGGAAAGATGTGGAGAAATTGGAGAAGGTCCAGAGAAGACCAACAAAAATGATTAAAGGTCTCGAAAACATGACCTATGAGGAAAGGCTGAAAGAACTGGGTTTTAGTTTGGAAATGAGAAGACTGAGAGGGGACATGATAATAGCTTTTAAGTACCTAAAAGGATATTACAAGGAGGAGGGAGAAAAATTATTCTCCTTAACCTCTGATGATAGGACAAGAAGCAATGCTCTTAAATTGCAGCAAGAGAGGTTTAGGTTTGACATGAAAAAAGCTTCCTGTCAGGGTGGTTAAGCACTGGAATAAAATGCCTAGGAAGGTTGTGGAATCTCCATCATTGGAGACATTTAAGAGCAGGTTAGACAAACATATATCAGGGATGATCTAGATTGTGCCTGGCCCTGAATCAAGACAGGGGACTGGACTTGATGATCTCTGGAGGTCCCTTCTAGTTCTAGTATTTTATGATTCTATGATTTTTATGCTTTATCTATGTGTTCCATTGTGCCACTACAATAAAATTGTGTAACAACACTATCACTTTGTTATAAAGACAGCTGATAAGCCTTGACTAGGCATAGGCTTAGAGAGGATTTATCAGTGCAGCCATGCATTATTAAGCAGCATTGCAAGCACTGTTCTATTTATTTGCTCCAGTAAAATAAAGAGACGTACTCACTACAATACTGACCTCCTATGATTTGGCAAATGTTCTGGTTTGGCACTGGTGAGGGTCTGAGGGTGCCAGACTAAAGAAGTTCAACCTGTACTGCAATCATTCCTTTTCTCTCCTCTCCACATCCCATTGAATCCAGGTGTCACCTTCTCGAGGTGAAAGTGTTTTTTTTTTTTCCAGATAGTGGCATTCCATAAAGACCCTCTCCACAGGTAACATGCTGTTTCTCTGGAAGTCAATCACATAAACCCCCTTTTCTCTTTCACCCTTATGGGATATTTTTGTTTGTTTCTAGTGCATTCTGGACATCTGCTGCAAACCCAGTTCCTGATCTGATCTAGGAAGAAAGCCACATTCACAGTGATACAGAAACTTGTTAACAGTGTGACATGTTTCAAAAGCAGCAGGCTCTAAATGCTATGCCCTAGTCTATTTAGACACAATGCCAACCGTTGCAATAGGCATTTGATATGGCTTTGATAGTTAATTTATATTTACTTGACTACTATAATTATACAGACAATATTTAAAATACTGGATTGCATACTTTACTACTGAGGAGAGGCAGGTAGGAACTATTTAAAATAGCTTAAGTCTGCTGTGTCTTACACCCTAACAGAGATTTAAAAAGCAACCACACAAATAATTAATAATTGTCTTCCTTGAAAAGGAAATTCAGCGTGGCTCTCCTTTCCTTCCTCTTTAATTTCAAGAAGGTTAAATGCTCCAAGGCTCAGGTATCATAAGTAACCCAGTGGATTAGAAACAAAGGTCACTGAGCCTGTATCATCTATAATGAGTTTCATAGGAGCAATTGAGGCCATCCACATTTTTAGTAGTTATACTCATTGTACCATTTATGAAGAATTTAAAAAACAATAAAATGTTGCACTGTTTTAGAGTTTCCAGGTGTCCGGTTTTGAACCGGACAGTCCAGTATTTGAGCTCTCTGTTCAGGAAACAAATTGAGAAAATATAAATGAGAAAATATAAAAGTCTGGTGTTTTCTAAATAAGATGTAATATAGATTGTGATGTAATGTCAAGTATGCCTGGTATTTTTGTTGAAACCATCTGGCAATCTTACACTGTTTCCTTGGGGATAGGCTCATATAACTATGGGATACTTTTGCATAATATGCAGGGGGAGGGGAGGGGAGAGAGAAAGAGAGAGAGAATGACACACAATTATTTTAAAAATTAAAAAGTGGAATTAGGACATTTTGTATTTTGAGTGGTCAAGACTATTATACTTCATACATTGTATCAGCACACTTCTGTTTTTTTCCTGTTATAATGTAGGGGTAGGTAACAATATTTATGATTTTTAAAGTATTTTAGTGACCTTTTCCAGTATAAGGTAGGTATATAATTAGTCTTGTCGGCTAAGGATGTTAGGGAGATTCCCAAACTTGAGCCCTTCTTTTTAGGTGACAAATCTGAGGAATTTTAACTGAAAGGAATGTGTCGGAATGCTAGAAGGAATCTAAAAGTAAATAAAGATAAATCTTCCATAAATATAAATCCCATTTTAAAATATGAATGTATCAGAAAAAAATCAAGCAAAAGAGAATATGAAACCATTTTTAAATAAAAAGTTGAATCTTTCATCACATTTTTACAGCTATTTATATCTGTCAATATACTGGGATTATTCAAGAGACAAGTAATTCAAGTAGAAAAGATATAGGAAAATAATGAGCAAAGAGATAGATGCAAAAATGACCTTAAGATACAGGTCACCAGGATCTCTCTGCAATGATAGTTTATTTATTAAAGAAACAACTTGCAGGAGAACAAATAATGATGGGCAACTCCACAAGAAGCATTCCTAATTTGGTGGATGACTATTACTTACAAAACAATTAAGAGTAGCTGAATAGTAGCTGCCCAAGAGGAAGAATTCAATTACTGAGATCAGGACCTGCACATTTCCAGTATAGCTACAACCATAAGCACAGTGGAATATGTCAGGTGGGATCATAGAATTAGAATTAAAAGTTCACTGGAACACCTGCTCGTCCAGCTTCCAAAAGCCACCATTTAAGTGCTTCATTCACAGATACACTATCTAGAAGTTGTTTGATGTAGATATTAATATTCTGTGTCTCTGAAGACTCTTCCAGTCTCCCCATACGCTAGCATAAATCAAGCACATTAAATAAATAAAAAGCCACATGGCCAACCTACCCAGCAGAAGCTTCAGAAGAGGAAGAAAAAGGAAGCACACTGTGTTAGTTATATTACTTATTCTTGTTATCAATAAGGGGTAAAATTTGCCCCCTTTTCCCTTAATGAGGAGATCCACCTGGTAGTGTAACTAGTGCAATTCTCCTTTGCAAATGAGGGAGGAGTTGGGGTAGTATGTAAGGGTGCACCATCCATGCACACCTCTGTGGAAGCTTTCTGCATGCTAGCATGCAGGGGAAAGGCATGGACAGAAGGAGGATAGGCTGAGTTCAAAGAATCCTGCAACTATGTGGAACCAGCGTTGCATACCAGGGGGAAAGAGGGGAGGGGCAAGCAGCGATATGTGGAACCAGGGGTGTGCTCAAGTGGAGGGCAAGCAGAAAACACCAGGGTCATAGTGCTCCTTGGGGACACAAAACATGCTCCCCCAAAAGTCTGAAATTTTTATGCTTGTGCAGGCTCCTGAGTGGAACCTCTTTCAGTGAGGGGCTCCAGAGAGTCATGGGTGCTACTAGCACATCAGTGACAATTCTGCTGATCTTGCCTAGTGCCCTTCAGGTGAATCACTAAGAAGACTGCACAACATTAATCCAACCTGGAGCTGCCAAAGGCAGAGGAGCCTTCATCTGGAAGAAAAGGCCAAGCAACTACTGAGAAAAAAAAAATCAAACTTGGCCACTGCTGCTATGAGAATATCTGCAGGCAGCCAAAGACCCACCTACAGCCTGGAGTACTGAAACTGAATAAACATCTTCAATCCACAGGGCAAGTAACAACTATCTCATAGTCTATTAATAAATGTGTGTAAGCCAGGACATTTACTGAAATTCTACTGTCTAAATCCAGTGAAAATCATTTTACAGGTTGAACGTTACAGATGTGACTCACAATTTACAAACACAAAGTATAGATAATAATTACTTCCAGCAAGTTATGCTGATTAAAAAAAAAAGATGACAAACTCCTCCTAATAGTTTCGCATGAAGAAATATCTCTCCCAGGTTTGCTGGAAGCAAACTATTGCCTATTTTCATCACCACCATCCCCCCAAATTACAGTCTGGTTTTGACTTTTGCAATAATGGCATTTCTACACTCGATTGCATTGCCCCATGAGATTCTGAGATCTGGGCAAAAGCAGGATTGTCCTGGTTCCATTAAATTGCATAAAAAATGGGATCTTCATTTTGGGTGCTTTTGCATCTTTGAAACTTTTTGTAAGGCTTGGGAATTTTAAATGGCACATAATAAAGTGGCCACAGTGCCAGAGCTTCTGGGTTCCAACTGTTGGTGAGAGCTGTGCAGGGAAGTTGTTAAATATATGTGCTTTTTGTGGCTATCCACATCTAATAATTTGTCTGAGTGCAGAACAACTTGTTATTCTTACTGAATTGGTGGTAGTGGTGGTGGGATTCTGTGTTGAGATGGATCTTGAACTCCAAGGGTCAAATATGGACTAAGCTCTGGATTTTCTACAAGTTTGCTAGTGAACTGATCGGGAGGGTTTGGTTCACCCCATCTCTGGTTTTGAGATCTAGATAAAAATCCCAAATGATGATCTCTTCCCATGTCAGCCTGCCTGGTAATTAACACCAACTGCCATCCCTATCTTCTAATTAACACCCACTACCATGAATGTGGAAAATTTCACTGAAAATAAAGATAGATTCACAATATATCTATATCTGTATCCATATAAAGATATAAGCAAACTTAATTGTTTGGACATTAAAAAATACCACATGACTGAGTTGTTTACTTTCAATCATACTAATTCCTTACTGAGATTCAGACAACCCCTTGATAGCAAGTCTTTTTAAAACACTTATTAGCAGGAATCTTCTCACATTCTCTACAGAGTTGTTTTCCCATTTGTCTAATCTCCCATCCCCTTCCTCCCCCGTCAAAAAAAAAAAATATATAGTTGATTATAATTTTTCTGTGCTTCCTTTTGATTTCCATCATGCAATACTTTAATAATGCTACATAATTCAGTAATTATACCTGGCATCTATATAAAAATGCTTATGGCATGATCAAAATATAAAGCACAGGCAAAATTCATTTGTTAATTTTTTTCTGAACATGTGAGAGGCTTTGTATGTCACATAAATCTCAAATTGTATGTCACATCAAATCTCAAATTAATGCTGGTAATTTCATTACATCCATAGAATTTTCTATGTATTCTCAGTCTTCTTTATTAGACTTCAAGTTATTAAACTACCTGTATCTGGAATTTTCACCACTTGAATTGAGGCCACAGGCATTTTCTATATTTGTTTCTGCAGTATCTGTCTTACTAACTCTTCTGTGACATTTACATTCTCCATTTTTCCCAAATCCTTTTTCTTTAGATCACTTTTCTAATTGTTCCTTATTTCTCGGTGTAACCAAGAGAGAAAAAGTCCTATACCCTCTGGACCTGATTCTCCACTCCCTTATATTTTATTTAGCCATTTGCGTCAGTGCAAAGCAAATGCCAGGTGCTACCTTTTTTAATTTATAGCCTCTTTCTATAGGTGTTAATGAGCTTAACACATGAGAAGAAATGGAGAATTAAGTCCAGTACACTTACTGTTCACATGATTTAAACTTTTAGCAGGCAATACTAAGGCCAACAAATCATAGGAATATATGAATATGAACTGTGTGTTTTCTGGGGACTAGACAGTCACATAGGGAGTTTCTGAAAAAGCACCCACTCATAAATTCCGGCAGACATGCTTGGATAAATTTTAGTTGGTAAGTGGATTTCCATCCACAACATCCAAAGACAAGCAGAGAGGTCAGTTGGGGCATGGCAATGCCGCAAGGCAAAAGTCGAATTAAGATATGCCACCTCAGTTGCGTCAAATGTGTAACTGAAGTTGATACAGCTTAATTCAACTTTTGGTGCTGTCTACACAGCAGGAAGTTGAAGGAAGAACCTTCGACTTCCCTCCCGCATCATGAAATGAGGGTTACAGGAGTCAGAGTAAGAAGTCCTCCATTTCCAAATTGTTTTGAAATAACGGCTTGCTGTGTAGATGCGCACTTTATTTCAAATAAACATCAGTTATTCCAAAATAACTCTGCTGTGTAGATGTACCATTGGGAGTTACCTGATTGGGAGAAAAAACAGTGGTCAAAGTCACCTGTAATTGGGGTAGGATGCGAACAAACACAAATCCTGGACAATAAGGTGCCCAATGCACTGTACTTTGGGTAAGAAAATTGCTAGGTAGCCAGCCAGCAATGGAATTTGAAGTAATGTGAGAGCATCTCACCATACTTTGGTACACCAACTATAATCCACACACCCTCTGAATGTGGTATACTGTCCTACCTAATCGCACCGAGTCCACATACAGAGAGAAAGAATGAGTTTGCTCTACAGCCTTAGTTAAGAGCCAGCTGGATCTTAGCTCATGCTATAGAGGCTTGTGCACTAACCTTCAGAGGTCCAAGGTTTGATTTTGCCTGTTGGTCACACAAGCTCCTTGTAAGCCCATCTGGGGCCTTAACTGAGTCTGTGGTATCCAATGTGAATCTGTGACCTTTAAATCAAGCATCTACACATCAAGACTGATGTTCCTCTTCTATATAAGCCCAAGTCTTCCCTCTTCCAAGGGCTGTGATGTTCTCCTCTCAGAATGCAGGTAGGAACAACTACTCCCCTTAACATTAAGGCTATGTCTACACTACAGAGTTTTTTCGAAAAACTTCACTTATGTCCACACTGCAATCATATTCTTTCGAAAAAAAAAATTAGAAAAAACAGAGGGGTTTTTCTGACATTGGTAAACCTCTTTCTACGAGGAAGAAGCCTTTTTCTGAAAGAGCTCTTTCGGGAAAAGGCGTGTGTCGATGGGTTAAGAGGGAGTTCTTTCAAAAGAAGAGGAAAGAGGAAAAAGCACAAGTGCCCTGGTGGCCACTATGTCCATAGTAATCACAGCTGAAATGCAAGATAGCGTCTATTCAGTGTGGACGCTATCTTTCGAAAAAGAAGATCTTTTTTTGATGTGCTTTGGCAGTGTGGATGCTTTCTTTTTGGAAGAAGTTTTCTCGGAAGATCTCTTCCAGAAAAGCTTCTTCCGAAAGAAGCCTGCAGTCTAGACATAGCCTAATTCAAATAGTTTGTTTGGTTAAACAGCAGGCTGTATTAAGAAAAGGCAGGGAAACAAAAGAAAAGAAAATCATTTACTCTTCCTCTCACGTGACTGCAGCAGTAGCACACTGTGCAACTGTGGGTGATGAAAAATAATTTGCATAGGTTAAAGGCTGCATACAGTAAGCTCACATTAGAGTGTACAGCTGCCCTTTTCACCTCGTATTCTCTCCTCAGTTTATAGCTGGCTCCCTGAGAGCAGCAGCATCCTCTGATCTCCCAAAAAAGTCTCTGCTCTCTAGGCAGGGGCTCCCATTGAAGCTCATCCATTTGTTCTTTTCCCAGTATCCTATTGTGCTTTTCTCCAGGTTAATTATATCCAACCCACTCTTCGGAGACATGTGAAAATATGTTTGTTTCTAACTAGCTCATCCCTCGGGAAGCTGTCCTGTATAGAAAGCATGTCTCTCTAAAACAGCATTGCAGCAAATTTTCTGAGGATACAAATATATATAACATAATTATGTAGAGCTTCAGCTGTCACACTTCAGACAGCCAGTGATGATAACAAATGCTTAAAGTTAGTGCAAGCAAGCTTGCGGCTTTAGTAGAAAAGCAACTGACCATGTGCATCCCTCTTTGCATGAGAGCTCCATTGGAGAAAGGGCAGAATCTTGGCAACATCCATGATGTGCTGAGATTTGAAAAACATTTTTCTTGAATAACTTTCCCCTCAGCAGCAGGGAGCTGGAAGGTTGCAGCTCTGTCCTGATAACCATACTTGCTAAATTACAAAAAAATTGACTTAGTGCAATGAATCTTGGCCTGATGCACTTAGTTTAGGAGCCACTGGATCCCACACACTCATACAAAAATAAATATGCTGAACACTAGAGCCACCTGCATTTCATAGGCTGGAAATACAAGACCTTAGCAGGATTCAAATGGACTGAGCAAAGATTGGATGATCAGAACATCCAGAGACATAATACTGAGGACTAAAAAAATATAACAAACTTTTTTTTTATTTCAGAATTTTCAAATTTAAAAATATAATTCTTCAGAAATTTACAGCGTTTGGGCGATTACCTCCCCCACCAGATCTTCATTTACCAGCTCTAGTGTAAACATGCATTCTTTGGGATAAGCTAATTGTTAACTAATGAGTTTTAGACTAAGACATTTTCCCTTTGAAAAGGTTATTCAGTAACTTTCTTTTGGAGAGTTGTGTGTGTGCATATTTTTAATTCTGTTTGTTCCGTTATTTTATTTGCTTTGCACTTTCCCCGGGAAATGTTGGTGCTGTCCACTGTCCACTGTCAGAGACGGAACACTAGACTTCTGTCTGATCCAGTCTGACAACTTCTATCTTCCTAATTACTGTGGCCAAAACATGAAAAAAAAATAGCAGGACATGCAAAATATTCTAATAAATTGTCTGAAACAGTTTAACGGAAGTCAGTTTCAGAAATGAAAGTATTATTGATTTCAGAA
The DNA here is from genome assembly GCA_032595735.1 of Pelochelys cantorii. NCBI lineage: Eukaryota > Metazoa > Chordata > Testudines > Trionychidae > Pelochelys > Pelochelys cantorii. The sequence goes on from CM064328.1 coordinate 173,732,619, forward strand.
ATAACATAACATACTGCAGCACCTTCCAAAAGTGTATAGCAGCTAGAGAGATAGGCTTGTACCATAAATGTAAGCACATCCATTAATGTTAACTAACCCCAAAAAGAAAACTTCTGCAACTAAAAATACTGGACCAAATTATATTTGAATTTAGCTCTTCAATTACCAGATGACATTTAGCTCTATAAACAAACTATGCAGCTTGTGATATCATAGAATTATAGTATCCAACCTAATATCCAATCTAGACCTCCCCCAGGGCAATCTCAGACAATTGCTCCTCATTCTGTCATCTGTCACCACTGAGAACAGTCTTTCTCCATCCTCTTTGGAACCCCTTTTCAGGTAGCTGAAGGCCACAATCAAATTGCCCCTTACTCTTCTCTTCCGTAGATTAAATAAACCCAAATCCCTCAGCCTCTCCTCGTAGGTCATGTGCTCTAGATCCCTAATAATTTCGGTTGCCCTCCACTGGATCCTCTCCAATGCGTCCATATCCTTTCTGTAGTGGGGGGCCCCAGAACTGGATGCAATACTCCAGACATGGCCTCACCAGTGCTGAATAAAGGGGCATAATCACTTCCCTAGATCTGCCGGTAATGCTCCTACGATTGCACCCCAATATGCTGTTAGCTTTCTTGGCTAAAAGGGCACATTGTTGACTCATACCCATCTTCTCATCCATTGTAATCCCCAGGTTAAATATTATCTCTCCATATATCAGACTATTCAATGGTGGAATTCTACCCATTTTAATCAAACTAACACTGATATATCAAAAGAGAAGGGACCACCTCTCAAAATAGCTAATTCAGAAATAAAGATTAAAATTATTTCACATTAATTTTGGAATGTCAAGCTCCTTAGATGGGCAAAATGGCTACAGCTTTCTGTAAACATCAACATGAAAGAAAACAACGGAGAGGAAAGTGCTTATCCAAAATGTACAGAGGCTGTAGCATTTTGTGAAAGTTGGCAATATTATTGTAGGGTATAATGTCATGGCTTTTGATGGCACTTCTCTAGGAACAAGTATGACCTGAATTCTCTATGTGGTTGAACTATTCTTTTTTCCAAGTTAGATTTCTGGGGCTCGTGAAACCCCCTGTATCAGATATACTTTTCTTGCCTACTCCTTATTCATGTCTAATAGTATCCCCTCAAAGTATTACCTACTTCTTCTTCCTCTTCTTTTTTCTTTTAATTTATCCATTTACCAAATTACGAACCCATGGCAACATTATGAAAGATAAGCAACTAATGATCAATTTTTAAAAGATTACTGGTCTTAAATCTTTGAGACAGGACACAGTGGTGTGTAAAGCATGTAATTTTAGCCATGGGACATCCATTTTCTATCATTAAAGTGCACTATAGAAAAGTAACAAGTATACTGTTAAGAACAGCTATTTTGGCAAGCACAATGCTCAAGAAATTTAAAAAAGAGCACAATGTGCAAACCACATACCATAAAACTATTTAGTAACCTTCCCACTACCACTCCCTTTCCCCCAAAAAAATATAATGGTTAAAGACGGTTGTTCACAGAATGTCTGAATGCATGCGTGCAAACACTAACCTCCTAATGATTAACAAACTGCATGGACAGGACTGGATGCACAATTGTGGAACAAACAAGAACACAGCAAACTAGCTGAAGACTTAAAAACAAGGTAAATGTGTATTGTGTATGGGAAGTCCATATGAATGGTTTGTTGGCTGAAAAGAGGGCAATGCCAGAAACTGTAGCAGCATGTCATAAATGTAATAATGGTTCCATGCCATGCTACAGTTTATAAATCATGCAGGAGACTACTATTTAGGCACAGGTTCAAATCTCTCATCCCCTAAAAACTGGAAAGTAGGCATCTCAGGATATGGTAGTTTTGGGCCCTTGGAACAGTGCAGACTCTAAGGCTACGTCTACACTGGCCAGTCTTGCGCAAGAACATATGCAAATGAGGCGTGGTGATGAATATCACCACGCCTCATTTGCATACTTAATAAGCCGCCATTTTGCACAAGGGGCTTTTGCGCAAGAAGAAACAGTCTACACTGCTCCTTCTTGTGCAAAAACCTCCCTTGTGCAAGAGCCATTCTGCCTGAAAATAAGTGGCAGAACGGCTCTTGCACAAGAGGGTTTTTTTGTCCAAGAAGGAGCAGTGTAGACTGCTCCTTCTTGCGCAAAAGCCCCTTGTGCAAAAATGGTGTCTCATTTGCATATGTTCTTGTGCAAGACTGGCCAGTGTAGACGTAGCCTAAGTATATGGAGTGCCTATGATCATATGACTTTTCTAAAGTGCTTATTTATTCCCACTGAAGTTGGGGAGTTTTGTCACTGATTTCAGTGGGAATAGAATTTGACCTATAAAGAAAAAGACTAATTTTCAGAAAATGAAGAGGGATTAGGAAATATATTTTAAAAAGTTTGAAAATGGACATCCCCAAAAGAAGAAATGAAGGAATACAGTAGAACCTCAGGGTTATATGACCAGTCAATCAAACACCTCATTTGCAATCAATCAACTGCAGAGACAAAATAAAAAGTACAGTAAATACAGTACAATACTATATGAAACAAACTACAAAAAAAGGGAAAGCAGCATTTTTCTTCTGCATGGTAAAGTTTCAAAGTTGTATTACATAAATAGTCAGTTGTAAAGTTTTGAAAGAATAACCAGAATCTTTTGTTCTGCATTTATGAATATTTCAGAGTTACAAAAAGCCTTCATTCCTGAGGTGTTCATAACTGTGAGGTTCTACTATAGAATAATACTGGTATCTCAGTTCAGAACTTCTTCCTATCTCATAGTGATGAGCAGATAGATTATATTTCTGGAATTAAATTCACTCTTTGGTGTTTGTTCTGAGTCATCTCAGAATCTGGAAAGAGGGTGTTTTGGGACATTTGCCATGATCTGGAGTAGGCTGAACTCTGAGAACAAAAACTATTCTTTCAGGATTAGGGACTGAAATAGTGGAAATCTCACAGCAGCAACAAGAGCTAAACTTATGAAATTTCTACTTTTCAAGATGGTGGTAATCTCACAAACATACAAGAATTCTAGCATTTAGAGACAAAATCTCATAAGACTAGTGACATCAAATCTTAACCTGAACTCTATGCCAGATTTGGTCTTCGATCTGAATCTCAAACTTTAGAGTAAATTCAGTCTGGTTCTGAATACTATTTTTTGCCCAGTTCTTCACTGAAGGTTATGCTTGAGATCTGGTATCTTTCAATAGCAGCTTTATGATTAAGCTAAGAATTTAACAACATTAAAAGAAATCTATAATGAATTTTTCTTATCAAGATGAATTTAACAACTTTCCATTTTGATCACATGTGATTGAGCATTGTACCCAGTTTTTCCCATTCAGACATATATAATCTAAACAATCTCTGCAAGGAATATGAATGCAAGGAATTTGAATGAAAAGGTATGTCTTTCACATTACAAATGGCTATAATTGGCATTCTCACAGTTATAACATTCTTATTTACCTGCAGCAGAACTGCATTCAGGAAGGTAAAAAACTATTTTCTAACTTTAAAAACATCAAAGAAATTGCTTTCAGTCTGAATCTTACAATTCAGTGTCCATAGCATAAACATGGGGAAAATATCAATATCAAAAGGAAATGGCTTTTAGAAAGTGATCTTTAATCCATGTAGCCAAATCACTAAATTCAGATTTCATTGCATACAGAGTTGACACGTTTATATGATTAAATCCTTCTATAACGGACTGCAAGTAAAAATTCATATTAATGGACAGTATTCATCTCTCACCATAGAAACAGGTTCTGTGCAGGCTCCCACAGAATTTCTCAAAAGCATGTGTAAAAAGGGACATGCAAAGTGAATTTTTGTCTTCAATTAATATTTCTAATGCATCCATAATCTGAGTACTTTCATTCCATGTTGCAATAGCTTAGACAAAGAGGTATTAAATAGATTGTGTTTCTGATATATGCTAATAATATGGAGTACACACAGTTATTCTTTGGAAAGCTACATCTTGTCATTTGCTGGCTAAGGTGATGCTTTTAGACAGCAGAAATTGGTTTTTAAATGCAATATTCTAATACTTTTGATGACCACTTTATTGGTGTACCACATACCATTGTTATTGATGTACTATGTGCCACAGAAAGGACTTCCATTCAGGTCCGGAGCAATGTTCCCTCTCATTTTCTTCATCCATATGTGGAATAAATTTTATTATATGCACTGAGACATGTGTGGGTGTGCACCACCAGTAGAAACATATGTTACTGGTTGTGGGTGCTATGGGTACTTTACTAAACAGCTGGGTGGCACTGAATCTCTCCTGAGTGGCTGCCCAAGTGCTCATCTTATAGGAAACACTGGCTCAGAGGCAGGCATGAAAAACTGCAGTGCAGAGAGGCCAGGGGAAAGGCCATGGAATCTGCATTAATGTAGATCCTGAAATCCCAACAATCAGCGCAACTTGCTGCAGCAGGGAAAAGATTCTGTTCAACCTTGCTAATTTGCCCCGCATTACCTCCAGTGAGAGAAACTGGATTTTACAACCCAGTCCTACCCTACATAAACCCAATTACTCTGGCTGTATACAGAAGTCATGGATTCTAATGTAAGGCCCTTTTATGACAGCATAAAGAGGCCATAAAGTGGGTGAAAAGAGACATTGGAGAATACTTCCCCCACACAAGGTCTTCCCAAAACAGTTGGGTACTCGCCTAAAAGCTCCAAGTTAATCTTGTTATCACCCTCCAGAAGGGGCATATCAAGGTGGGCCAAAGGTTTGTCAATAGTGCATTGCAGCATGACTAATCCCTTTGTAAGGAGGGTCTGAATCAATGCTTCCATTACAGCCAGCTGGAATAGGAAAGTAATCCTGGGTGTGGAATGTCCACTAAATTTGCTTAGACCTGTTAGGTATTCAACAGTTGTTATGTAAATACAGTTCATACTGGAATGGGAAAGAAATCCTGGGTGTGGTTACGTAAATACGCTTCATTCAGCTTGCTTTTGCCCATTGTAACCACCTTGGCTGTTGTAGTGGGGTCACAAAGGGTATGTCTGGACTACATTCCTCTGTCCACAGAGGCATGTAAAATAGGCTACCCAACATAGTCAATGAAGCGGGGATTTAAATATCCCCGGCTTCATTAAAATAAAAATGGCCGCCGCGCTGTGCCGGCTCAGCTGATCATCAGCACAGTGCGCGAGTCAAGATGCGGATCGGTTGACAGGGGAAGCCTTTGTCAACCGCTCCCTTATGCCTTGTGGAACGAGGTTTACAGGAGTGGTCGACAAAGGCTTCCCCTGTCGACCGATCTGCGTCTTGACTCGCACGCTGTGCCGACGATCAGCTGAGCTGGCACAGCGCGGTGGCCATTTTTATTTTAATGAAGACGGGGATATTTAAATCCCCGCTTCATTGACGATGTCGGGTAGCCTATTTTACATGCCTCTGTCGGCAGAGGCATGCAGTCTAGAGATACCCAAACTGTGTAATCAGTAAATGCAGGAATTTACTGTTTGTAAGATATGACCACCAATGCTTGCAGTTATTGTGGGAATGAACAATGCAGAAAAGTCAGACTGTTTTTTGCTCTTTCAGAGCCCTATAGATTAAGCTGGGGAGGGAGCCAGCAGGCTGCGTGCCCTCCTGGTGTGAGACTACTCCAATCTATTTCTCCCCAGTGTTTCAATGATAGAGTTAAACATAGGCTCCATAAGAGGTCTCTTTTGTATGTAAATGCATTCCAGTGGATGCTGGAATCTCTTGTGGCTGTGCTGTGCTTTGGGCCAAGAGCTGAGATCTCTGAGAGGTGAAATCATTAGGTTTGGCCCAGAACCAAATCCACCACAAGCCAGCGGAAGATGTGATGAGCAGCCAGCAGGGCAGTGATGGCGAGGCATGAGGAGCAGCTAGCAGAGCAGTGGCAGCAAGGGGTGATGAATGGCCAGCAGAGTGGTGGCAGTGAGCAGATGGATGGCGAATGATCAGCGGGGTGAGTGAGATGCCTTCTACCTCCCCTCACCCCATCTCAGGAGGGAAGGTGAATTCTGCAGATGCACCTCTGAACTCTGGTCTGCCCTGACCAATGGCAGCAACGGAGTGGGGTGCAGAGAAGGGTTGGGCATGGGTTTACATTGCTGGATTTGAAAGCCAAAGAGGAAAAGGACATTGCCCAACCTACCTGAGGTGGGACATTTACTCACGGTTTCAGTTATGAACTCTGTTTTTGGTGTTTTTCCAAATGAATGCCACATTACTTCCTGCCCCTTTCATTAAAGGTTTCTTTTCTACATAGACTATGTGCTTGTGAGTGAGGAAGCATTGCCTTTCAGAGGCACCCAAGGGTGTTGTGTAAATTTCCCAGGTTACTGGGTGTGGGCTCGAGCCAGTTCTGTGTTGGATGGATGTAGAGGAACCCCTAGATATTGAACCTGCCCTGCTTTTTAGGATTCATAGAAAGCCATGTAATTTACAGACAGTTCTAAATTACACCGGAGTCCAGTCATGCTCCCTATTATTCCATAATACAGGAGCACCAGAAGCCAGACCCCACCCCATTCTACCCCAAGTCCAGGGGCAGAACAACTGAGAATTAGGGCCTCTGGCCCAGATCTTCAAAAGCGCTCACCTCCTAACTTCCAATGATTTTAGTGGAAGATAGCAGTCTAAATATGTTTGAGGATCTGGGTATAACTACTTATCAAATTAAGGGAACAGATAAATCACTATTATTACTACAATTCAGTTTATATTTGAGTGCAATTTGATAGCACAGATGGCTATGGAAACAAATTTCAATGAGTATGTTTTCTTTTTTTAAAAGCTGGTGTAACACTGAACATGAAAATTGCCAGCAATTCATTTTAAGGTTAAGTGTAGGCTAAATGACTAAGATATTAATAGTTGAGACCAGGCAAATTAAAAGTGGCTCAGATAGGGATATGTGCTTTGCATGACTAGGTTTTTTCATTGTTATTTATGGCCATGTAGTATGTGATTGTTTATGGAATTTTATGACACTTTCTCTGTTTTATTAGTACAGTGAGATATATGTAAAATGTTATACAGAAAAACATATGCAACAACTCGTGAAAAACACACTGGAGTGAATTAACATGGTTTCCCTTTATGCACTGGCAGCATACAATCAAGGATTGTTGCCACCTGCTCACTCAGTGAACTAAACCACGTGCTTCTACATAAAAACAAAGGCTTCTAACATTAAAAAGTAAATGAATGTTAAACCATAATGGCCTTTAGGGACAGTCTGTTATAAGCTGAGTATTTCTTCTACCTTCCAAATGACTCTGACTATTATCTATTTTTACTGGCCCAGAAAGATATAGGCTGTGCCAAAACCTTTTTCTAGTGAAACTAGCCCATCTAATGAAATGCCTACAATCCACATGACTCGGGAGACAGCTGGTTGGAAATCAAGATTTCTATTGTTTCCAGGTTTGCATTAAATTCCAGTTTCAGGTTTATAGATCGTTTCTACCATTGTACAGAAGTAAAAACAAACAAACAAACAAAAAACAAACAAAAATTAGACAAAACCGATTCGAGCCTTAAAGACCAGAAACTCAACTTAGAGGATGAGCAGCAGGTATAAGAGGCCATGGGAAGCTAAACCATCCCAAACAAGACAGTGCACCTCCAGAGAAAGGTGCAGTGGTATGCCACCTTTGGAGCACTGATGCTGAAAAGGCATCTGGGACATAGCTCAACCTGTACTACATCCCAAACAGGCCCAGCCGAAGGGTTTGCGGGACCTGTAGCAAGACGCTGGGAGCAGGGCTCCAGGCCCGGCCAATGGATGGTGAAGACTCAGCAGCGTGGGGCCCTAGGCATTTGCCTTGCTCGTCTTGCTCTAGGCTGGGACTGATCCTAAGCCCCAGCTCCCACTGATTCTCTTCCCCTATGGCCCCAGCCATGCTGCCTCTCTTCCCATTTCACTCTGCTGCTTGCCCCTGAGGCCCCACCCTCCTTTTGCCTCTAACCATGAAACACCCTGCCCGCCATTCCTCCTTTTTGAGGATGGGCTGCGGGGGGGAGGGGGCAGGGAGAAGGTTCAGTATGGGCAGGCCTCTGGGTGGAGCAAAGTGCCAGGGCCACATTCTGGGTGCTAGTTGCCCCTCTACTTTTCTAGGGAGCTCTGACGCTGACAGACAGCCTCCCCAAATTCAGGAGTCACACGCTGCTCATGTCTTAAGAGTATTAAAAATTACAGTTCATTATATAGTTCCCCCTCCTCTGCTGCACACCCAGGTTTTTCATTGTGTTTTAACAGCTTAGAGAGATGGCAAAGCAGGTTATGAAGACTCACATGACAACTAAAAGTATGAAAAATAAATGATCATTGTAAATGGATCAAATCAGTTGGGAAATATGTGTGTCTTGTAGAGACCACTGTTATGGATAAATCTGAACTACATCCACATTATAATCAGTTTCACCATGTATTTATGTAACTCCCAGTCAAACCATTTACACTGGGAAAGGAAAACTTGCTGCTGTGGGGATGTCATGAAATGGCCTGCTTTTTTAATTTGAATAGTCCCATAGATGTTCATGGCACTTTGCAGATCATGCACAACCCTTCCCAGAAGATATTACAGCCTAATGTGCCAATTCTGCAAACACTTATGCCTGCACTGTTCTTTCCCAATTGTATTTCTTGTTCTACTACTCCTCCTACTTTCTTTGTTATCCTTTGCTGAGTTAAAATGAACCAAGGCCCAATCCAGCAAACACATATGTGCTTAGCTTCATATGCATGAAATGAATATAGACTACCATCTATTTTAATATACCCCTCACCAAAGTAACTACAGATCTAATTTTTATGAAGACACAGTAACCATAACCCAATAGTGCCCACCTCTTGCTAGGTGTAATACAAACAGAAACTGAAGGCATCGTACCAGTGGGGTTAAAGGTCTTAAGTCTTGATTTAATAAGGCATTAAACTTGTGCCTGCCTTTAAGCACATCAGGGCACTAAATCCGTGTTTAAAATGGGACACATGTAAATATCTTGCTGAACTGAGACCACAGACCTTTCACTTACAAATTCAAAGCCATCCAGATTAGTAATAACCAAAAGTTACTCGCTGATGTCTGTTTGGTGACCTATGTGAAATGATTTTTTTAGTCTCAGTTCAATTTCTAGCAGGCATTTCCCACATTATACCTAGCAGCTTCTTGGCACTTTCAGGACAGAAGCAAGAAAGAGTGACAGGTATAAAGAGTGAACTATGTTCTACCATTTTAAAGAAGTACAGGTACCGCTCCCTCAGTACAGAATTATATTGCCTGAGGCTAGATCTACAGCTTTTTTTGGAAAAAGCTACGCAAAATGCACTCCTCATTTTGCATAGATTTTTTCCAGTTTATTTTTTGGAAGAGGCTTTGCCAAAATTTGGCCCGTCTACACTGGGCCAAATTTCAGAAAATCCCCCTCTTTTGGAAGATCCCTTCTTCCTCATGGAATGAGGAAGACAGGGCTTCTGAAAGAGAGCAGTGTAGACGTACCCTGAGTGGTGTTGGGAATCTTGCATACTACTGGGTGTATTCTTCCTGTTCTACACATACAGAAGATTTCAGTCTCCAAGACATTCAAGCTTGATACCTTTCAAAAGCACTAAAATAACAGGAAAATGTTCTGAAAATCAATTAATTATATTGCTCTAAATATTAACACTTCATTCCAAACTGCAGAGAGACTTCTATTAAAAACCATGCTGGGTGAGTTTATCGGGTGATTTAGTTATCTCATGGTTATTTGGCTTTACAAGGCAAACATGGCAGAAATGTACAGAATATGAGAAATACTTTTTCATTAAATCTTTGAAACTAAATCATACATTATTTATATTACAAGCTTATGTTGTCTGACATATTTTATCTTCCATAGGAAATGGTTAATCTTCAGTGAAAACATCATCTCACAGCCCTGTGAATTTATTGGGGTCACAGAGAGAATGTTTTCTTTGAAGTTGGCTGTCCTCCCTGTAAAGCTGTATTAAGTAGTTCAAATTAAATATATGTGGTAATACGTATCAGTAGTAAGTTCAGGCTGTGCAGATCAAGGCTTTGGGGTACAAGTACAAGGGAGGACTGGATTACTCTTGCTCTGAAAAAGCTGCGACTCAAAATTGTTTGAGATTTAAAAAAATTACTATGATTAACTTATACAAAAATTAAAATCACTGATGGTTTCAATTCCAAAGTATCTGAATTTGATTTGATATACTACTACTGGTCTAGTAAAATTGAAACACTGTTCATTTATTCCTGATAGTACATTCTATTATACAGAAACTATAATTTTGAATAACTTTCCCCTCAGGGTTTATAGAAAGACATCTATTAAAATGTATCCCCATATTTTTAACAGACTAAAACCAGGGTGAACACTAGCTGTAATGAAACCATGGGTTTAAACTTGTGGGAATTCAAAATGACAAGGGCAAGAAGTTGGTTTGGGATGTATAGCAGGGGGACCCAATGGTCAGTACAGCAAGATTCTGGTGTTTCTAGAAATAAACATATAAAACAATGTTTTGAACCACAAGGTTCATCTGCAAGATAAGGGAGCAAAAATACTGAAGGAATTGTTTCAGGTCATCTTTCTCACTTCACCAAGCATTGTAGTGCTTTTGATTCACTCCACAACTAACTCCTCCTTGTCCAAAGGCAAAAAGAGAGGAAATGCAAGCTGGCTGTAAATCTGGTTAACAAGTGAGAGCAATTACTGGGCAGGAGGTTAAGAGAAAAGGCGTGTCACTAAGCTATTTCAGAAAGGAGCAACTAACAGAAGTGTTAAAAAAACAAAACAAAGAAAAATAAAATAAGAGTGTTGCAGCCAGTGTTCCCTCTAAGCTCTGAGACAGCACAGCTTCACAGGTGATTAATCAGTCTGGCCCAGTCAGAGGCTCAGGGCTGGGCTCATTAATCACCTGTGAAGCTGTGCTGCCCCACAACTTAGAGGGAACACTGGTTGCAGCTCTCTGCTACTTAAGATGAGGCTAGATTGACAGTGGTAAAATTGGCTTTCTATGAAATGTTTGACTGGACAGGAGAGGCAACCTACAATTACTAAAGAATGGAAGAAAGTTCATAGCTGTAGTCAGCTGAGGCACACATTAAAGCAATCCAGACACCCAGACCATGGGAAAGCCAGCAAATCACATGAAGAAAGCAGAGTATAGCATTAGACTCCAGCTGCTCCCCAAACTCAGGTACATCTGTGACTTGTACTTGTTGTGTGTGCCTACTGTTGTTATATTCCCGGTTATATGCTTTTAGTAGATGTATTTCAGGTTCCTAGTAGCAAGTGATTATCTAGGCCTTATCTCAGAATTTGTATGTATTATTGGAAAGACATCCTGTGAATACCATCAGCAGTCTTCTGTATACAGGTACCATTTATTCTCTGACCTGATTTTCTGAGTACTGAATACTTTCACCTCCCATTGACTATTAGCTCTTGGGAATACTGAGTTCCACACCCTTATCATTAATAGATGATTAATGCTCCCGAATATCAGGTATGGTGACCAGATGCCCCAATTGTATAGGGACAGTCCCAACACTTAGAGCTTTTTCCAGCATAGGTCCATATTATCCCCCACCCCAACCCAATTTTTTCACACTTGCTATCTGATCACTAATATCAGGCCACTACTTCACATACTTAGCCATACCTAGTGCTTTAAATAAAGATAATACTTTAAAGAATCCAAACTTTAGTCATTGGCTCTGCGACAATTTTTCTCCAGATTACATTGTTTCAAAAGGTTTAGAAATTTAAAGCAATAAATATATGCTACAGCTGACATTGGTCATTTTGTTATACTCCATAAAATAGGCTAAATTACAACAACTTGCAAATCATGGCTATTAATGTATTTTGACATTAGCCTCTGTATTGCTTATCATACAGAGCGCTTTTTTATGTGTGAAAATTTATTATAATAATAATGTTTGCCTTCCTGTGACTGTGTTTTAATTAGTGGTGTGGGGTCATTACAGAGAGTGTGAGAGAACATCAGTGTAAATGGTGTTAAAAAAGAAGCACTGAGTTTGATAAAGATAATTCATATGGTCTTTACATTATCCATGGGGACCAAACAACATGATGGAGATGATTTAGAAGAGTTGTGCTTCGTCATCCTGCCTCCTTTGCTTGCCACGTATTAGTGAGTTTTCTCTGGGATCTTTGTTCAGGGATCTCTTTTCTGAATTGTTCTGATAATGTGGAGAAGAAAAAGGGGAAAAATGTACCCAGTAAAGAATGTTTTTATATCTGAGAGATCAATGTCACACATTATAAGAGAGACGAGGAAACAGCTTGTGTTGCTTTGCTGCTCTGATCTGCCGATCAGTTGCCCACACATTCCACTGACTACTCAGCTTGGGCCTCTGCATGCCACCTGTGACAGAGTTGTTGCAGACACTTCTCTAATCTCCCCCTCTCATTTCTATACCTGCATTCGTGGTGATTGTTGTCTGTGTTATGACATCCAAATAATAAAAAGCTTGGACATTTTCCTGAAGCCTGGAGGTATTGTTTCATCAGAGGCAGTCTTTGCAAACTGTTTTACTGTGCCTCCCCCTCGCCATTCTCTGACAGAAAATGGATACTCTGCATAGATGGCTACTGAGACTGACCAACCTACCATGACCAAGAGCAATACCAAGTTTGCAAGTCTCACCCAAGAAGAAATGTTGACGAATTAAGTAGTCAGAGGTTCCAGGAAGAAGAACTAGAGAATGGAGAGAGAATCCAGAGTACAAGAATCATAGACTTAAATCTAAGTAGGAAGATCTGGAAACACTTCACACACAAACTACATATATTGAAAGCTGTTTGGAGGTAGATCAGAGGTAGAACAGAGGCCATAATAATCACCTCTCTCAAGGTATGAAAACATTAAAAGAATTTTAAAAGCAGCAAGAGTGGCTAGGTGTCTTAAATTTATTCACTTACTCTGTGCCCTCCTTGACTAATACTGAAGTGCATGCTCACATCCACAGCAACTAAGAAAACTAAACTTAAAATTCACAGTCCAGAATGTCTTAATTTATCTATCTAGATTTCAATTTCATTTTAAAGGGGATCTTTACATGTTTATTATGTCTACAATAGAAGAGGCTTTTCTTTATTTGAAACCGTCAAAGACACCTGGTAAAGGAGAGGGCATGGAAGATCACTGAGAATGTACTGAGAGCTACCATAAAGTTCTAATTTTTTTCCCTTTAAGTATATTTTGCTTAGTGTCTGTTTATCTATCAATCAAGAGAGAATACATGAAAATGAGGATCAGGTTGCCTTAGAAACATAAGCCCAATTGTACAGGCTTTGGAAGGAAAGAATAATTCTATTTTAGAATTTTGTAGTGCCATCCATCATTATAGAAATTGAACATATTAGCAATAGCAAATATGTTCTAATATAGCTATTAGAAATAGATATATTAGCAATAGCAAACTCTTTAGTAAAATTAAAGGACACCCTGGCTTTTCTCTCTTTTGTGGGGTTATAAAACATTCTACCAGGGGTAGGCTTATTTATTCTTTATATATATGCAAGGATGGAGGTGGTTATTGAACCCTGCAGAAGGTGGCATTTGAAGAAGAGGAGAATATGTTCAGCAATGCCTGGGTTCTGTTGGAGGGGAAAGATTGGAGCCATTGTAATGCCATTGCATCAGTTATAGCTGTATCAGGTATTCTAATTAATACTACTACAGAAAACCTAGAAGTTACTTAAAATGGATTTTCAATGTATCATATTCCCATAATATTAAGTTTCAGAGGGGTAGCTGAGTTAGTCTATGCAGGATAAACTTAAAAAACAACAAATAGTTTGGTAGCACTTTAAAGACTAACAAAACATGTAGATGGTATCATGAGCTTTCGTGGGCACAGCCTACTACATGTTTTGTTAGTCTTTAAAGTGCTACCATACTATTTGTTGTTTTTTAGGTTTATCATAATATTAATGTTTTTCAAAGCCAGTGAATCATAGTGTTTTAGAGACAGACTAAGAAAGCACACTGATAGAAGAGATTTGCTCTTGTCATTGTTGTGGACAGCTTTTGGCTCCTAAGTTTAGTCTGAAATGTGAACTTTGTATAATATGACTTTAAAGTGTAGAAACTGAAAATCCGAAGGAAAAGAGTCTCTAATGATATGCAGCAGACTGATCTGTTTCCATGAGAATACATTCAATTAACCCTTAATCATTTTCACCTTCATGATACTGCAAATGCTTTCAGGATTTGATTTATAGAATTATTATGCTAGCAATGAAAAGAGGTATTACAGAAATACCAAAATCAAATTTAATTACTCTTGTGATTCCTCCAGAGTTAAAGAGAAATTGGTATTTTTCTGACATTAGGTTCTGGTTTTAATATGTTGCAATAGAAGATGCTCTCTGTGTATGGTCTAAGAGATCTTTACATAATTACTACCATCTGAGGGAAACAAAATAACAATTGTGCTACTCTTGCTAGCCAGGAAGTTTCCAAATGGCTGTATCACGTCCTGTGTAAGCTTCAGAGAAAGCGATGTGGTGGTATATGCCCCTCCAATGCCCTTCTTAACTTCTAAAGGGGGTGCAGACAGAAGTGATTTTAAAAAAACCTGCCATTCTGTGATTCAAAAATACTTACCGCTTAAGCCCTGCTCAAAAAATGAATAAAAAAAAAATTTGTGGCATAAAACAATATTGCAATAGAAACTGATTGAAAATAGATAAGATGTGAAGGGATGCCTTCAAAAGATGCTTTGCCATACTAGGAAGGTAGACGAGTAACTGATCTCTGGCAATAATGTTCAGTATAGGAAACCGATCAAAATATATTCTGGTTTTCCCTAAATACCTCATTTTTTCCTTTCCTTAGATGGTCACATAACTAGTAACCAGAAATGTTTCATCATATAAACACCTTCTACAGTCATTGTCATACAACCTGCTCTTGCTTCACTACTTTTTTAAAACCAGTTTCTATATCTTCTTCATCATTTAGAAAATGTTTCTTCAGAAATAAGTAAGGTTATGCAAACCATCTGACACCAAAATATGCTACTATAGTCTTAAATAAAATACCTATATGTCTTTCTTTGGAAACTGCAATCAAATCACCAAAGAACAGTAATGTAACTAACATAATACAATTAATGAAACTTTGAAATGAGTTAGTATAAAAAAGCTATGTCAAAAAGGAAAAAAATCTGTCAAATGTAAAAAAGAGGGAGAGAAAAAAAAAGCTTAATTATACATATCCATAATGTTTTCTCTTGACATTTTAAAAATACCAATCTAGTTAAAATTCCTTCTTTTAAAAAATCTCAGCTGGGCAAACCAATCAGACAAATGCCATTTTTTGAACTTCTTCCTTCCCTTTGTCATTTTCTTCAATTTAACTTCCCTACACTTTCTGCTCCTACAGAAGATTCTCTCGCTTTCCCAATTCCTACCCAATGACTTCTGAATAGCTTGTCCTACTCTTTTCACAGCTTTCCTCCTTCCTTGAGGGTCCCTAGCTGTCTGCACACACAACTTTAAAATCAGCCCTTGCAAAAAATCATGATCTCTTTGAAGTCCATGAAAGTTTGGCCACTCACACATACGGCGGTGTCAGGATTTTACCCAATATCTTCTAATAAAAGATAAAGGCAAACTGGACAAATTAAACTTTGCCTAATTAGTTTAACAGGCTTGTCCACTACTGTAATTTTGTTACTATCTATTTTTATTGCTCTTGTGCACTCCAAACCTCTTAGGGAAAATAACCTTAATAAATATTTGGCTTGCTATGTGATAAGGGCAGTTTTGTAATTCTCAGATAACTAGATACTGAAATCAGACAGCTGTTAAAGCACTCACAGAAAATGTCCATCCTTTCTTTTTAAAGCATAGGGATTGGGGATGGATATCTTAATTAGTGACTAGTAATCTGTGACAGTATGCCTGAGGTGCTGAGTATGAATTCTTAGCACCACTTTGGAAAGGAGCACTGAATGGTTCATATGAGTGTTTCAGCTCCTTCTGACTGATTAAATTTATAGCCAGATCAAAAGTACTATCCATCAGAAAGGAAGCATGGTCCTGTGGCTAAGACACTGGTCTTAGTCTCGGGAGCTCTGGATGTAATTCCTGGCTCTGCCCTAAAATTCATGTGTGACTGAGGGCAAGTCACTTACTCTCTCTGTACTCTCTCCTTTTCCACACTCTTTATCATCTTGTCTGTAAGATTTAATGTTCTTACTGATCAGGACTTCTCATAGTATATGTAGGTGATTCATTTAATGCAATAGGACCCCCAGTTTTGGTTGGGGCTTTTATGCAGTATCACAATACAAATAATTAGAGCAACCATAATTTAACCTCAAACTCTGGTCATCTGAAGAAGTGGGCTGTGCCCACGAAAGCTTATGATACTGTCTACGTGTTTTGTTAGTCTATAAAGTGCTACCAGACCATTTGTTGTTTTCTCAAATTGAGAGTTTACAGGACATTTTTGGTGGATTTGCTCCTGTTTTTTGCATATATGTGGTTGCATCACAAAAGTCATCATTACGACTAGTATCTTGCTATGAATCTCAAGAGTGACTCAAAAGATAAGAAGTGGTAGAACCAGAACAATATTAAGGTACACTTGGCAGAGCAGCAGGTAGGGAAGAGATGTGGACAGAGGATTTTAGTTTCTCATATATATTACATTGGACGCCTGTGTCAACACTGATTGCAAAACCCTTCATCCCCATATGTGTAGTTCTCAAGGAGAAAAGGGTTTTGCTGCAGAAGTCCTACTGTATCATCCTATGACAGCTCAAAAGACTAATCAAAGCTCACCTTTGTAGTAAGAAGAGTAACTGGTTAAACAGTCCCACCATCATGAAACTCAAATCATACATACAAAAATATGTTAAAAGAACAAAGGAGGCAGTTGCCATGTCAGTTACCTGCTTACCCCAGCACATTTCAAATCCCTGATCCAAATTATAGGATAGCTAGAGCTTTTCAAGGAAAAGACCACCAGTTTTCTTTTACCATGGAAGACCATGCATTTTCCCCTATTTTCTTTCTTGGAAATGGCTTAACTGTTTTAGCTTTAATTAATTAATTAAACAAACTCCCAGACTGAGTCAGCTACCAAGTAGGTATTTTAAGAAGTGGGTATTTAACTTATCGAGTAGTCAATAGAATTTTTATCGACTACTCAATTAGTCGATAGGCAGCCCAGCTCATGCCGGGTCCAGGACCAAACCCCACTGCGGCTCTGCAATTTAAAACACAGTAGGAGCTGAGGGGGGCAGGGGGAGGAGGGAGGGAGGCAGACAGGGGCTACTTTGAGACAGCAGCCCCTATCCCCCTCCCTCCTTGCTGCTGCTATGAGGGCAGGGGCAGGTAGCCAGCTCCCACTTCCCCCCCCCCATCCCCTTGCTGCCTCTGATACAGCAGGCAGCAAGTATGGGGGGTGGGGGAGAATACAAGTAGTAGCCTAGGCTTATCGGGTAGTCGACTACTCCCTTACATCCCTACTACCAAGCATACGAAATTTAGGACCACTATCTAGTTTGGCAAAGTTATAAGCAACTGAAAACAAGTTTTTATAGTGGAAAGTTTACAGAAACTGTATTTACCGGTACTACCAGCCCCTACAATTCTACATATAGCTCAGTCCTGCCACTACATCGAGTTGTCATAAATGTAAGCTGCAATATATTATGGATTTTTCATTTATATCTAAGCAACTCTAGAAGCAAATCTGACCATAACTATTGGCAACTCTTTGATTTGTTAAGCTGTGTAACTTTGATTCTATACTACATCAAAAAATGCAATTACCACATTACAGTAGTCAGGTAACATTGGTATAGTTCTTTCATTTGTTAAAAGAGTCTTTTATTTAAAAAGAGTCACAAGAAGACAGAAGGATTTTTTATATCCTTAACGAAAATCTGAACTTAATTTATTCATATTTAGGAACAAATATGAATATTTTTTTCTCCTCATACAGGCTGTGAATGTCAAGTTTCTTATCCAAAGAGATTGCATGGTGAAAATCTAAACCATTGGAAAGAGGGATTTTAATAGCACTATTGACCCAAAGTTAGCTATACCATCACAAACAAAGCTCTTTGATATATTCTTACCTTACGGTAACAGATAGCGTTAAAGCTGCCCTGCAATTTGGTACTGAACACTTCTATATTAATGTAATGTGACAACATTATTATGTTTACTATTTCCCGTGCCTTAATAGCGGTATTTATTTCCACAAATATGGCATAATGCTCACTAATGTAGTTACACTCATGGACTGTGGTGGTGGAAACAGATGTAAACACACAGAATTACTCTTGTACAATACAACAGAGCATTTGATTTGGGTTTTTGGTATTTGCTGTTGTTGCCAGAGTCATTTTCAGCCTGCTCTTAAGAAAAGGCTGAATGCCCTGGGAGGACCGTTTTCACTCCACAACCTGCTGTTACTAATACTTAGGATGCTCGTGATATATTTTCTCAGAAGAATCAGGATGCCCTCCATTTGTAAGAATAGTCATTAACTGTCCTTTGTGCACAGCCTTCTACATAATCCTGGTCTGTGGGAACCATTTTCTAATGGCCTACTTTGCACTTAACAATATAACATAGTACATATCACTTCTATAGTGTACTGCTGTTCTGCATCTCCAAGTGTCATGTCATAGCAGATACTGATAACCTCCTCCTCATCTTAGGTGAAAAAATATGTTTTTCTTTCAGTAAATAGGAAACAGCACCATGTAGCTTGTCCTTCCTTTATGCCATCATGGGCATTAATGATACACAATGATACAGTATTATATTGGGTACATTTAAGACTCAGCAATTTTACTGATGTGAAGTGGTATTCCCAAACATGGCCCCCTATGCCATGAGAGACATTCTTGTATGAATCAGTTTATGAAGAGGATATTAGCTTCACTCTTCCAGGGACTAAATTCCCAGGGTGGAATCATTAGAATTTTTTCCTCATTGCTTACATATGCGTACATTGTGCTATATAAGACGTACACAGTTTGCCAGAGGAGGAGACTGCTTCATACTTTGCTTATTTTGAGCTGAATTTTGATACCTTTAACTTATGCTGAATAGCACTTTACTTCAAAAAAATCTCTCACATATATTTCCATAGCTCTCACAACTCTATTTGTCTGCACAGCTTTTTCCCATTTCCTCTGAACCTTCTGCTATGGAAATTAAGGAACAAGCAAGATGTATGCAAGTGAAGACTAGAGAGGACACAAAGTCAAACTTTCATGAATTGCGGTCTCTTTGGTTGACATACTCAAAAAGTCAGCCTAAATACAGTGATATCATTGGTACAAACTTCAAGAAATACATTAACTAAAACTTCCCAGAGAAGTCAGGAAAAGTACCTAGACAATATTTTAGTCTTAGTCATCTGAAAAATAAATAGGATTTTACATGCTATACTTATTAAATCACAGACAAATGATACTATCTTTCTTTTACTTTTCACATTAAATTGGTAAATTGTAAAGGGCAACATACCTTATAGTAAATTAGCTTTTTGTTACTCCCAATATACATGTTACTCCCAATATACATGCAACATTTTGATATATTCTGTTTTATGTAGGTTTGTAAATATAAAACAGGCAATTCCAAATTTACAAACTAACAAGCACAGAAATTTTCTTATGCTAGAATACTAGGACAATACCCAGTTCCTGTAAATCAGTGCAGCTCTGTTGGCTTCAATGCAGCAATACTAAAATGCACCGGCTGAAGACTGCATTTATTGTGTTTTAAAGTGCGTTTATTCTTCTGTAACAAAAAACTATTACTAAAATGACAAGAGATAATTCTGCTGCCCTTAACTGAGCCAAATTCCTATTGACATCAGTGTAAGCTCAGTTCAGTTAAACACTAAAGAATTTTACTCAGGGTTTTGAGATGTGTGAAAACCTTCCCAAATTTCCACTTAGTTTTTAATCATCATTCTTTCCCTCAGGCCTTTCCAAAACAATATTAATAAGACACATATGAAAGTATACACAATAGCCAAATTAGTATCAACACCAACTGCCTTCAATAGTACCAGAACCTCACTCATTTATCTGCAACGCAGTCCTCTGAAATTTGGAATTATATGTCTGAAATCTCCCAGTCTATCAGAAAGTGCAGATTTCCAGAGCTGGTTTTCTTCCACTTTTATGATGAAAGATCATGTGAAAATGGGTACAGTTTGGGCAACAATTACAAATAATAACACAAAACCCTAACAATGAGAACCTCCTGCCATTAATTTTCCATATATTTTCATTTGTAATCTCAAATATTTGATTAAACTGCTTGGGACCTACCATCTGAGCCAAACATTATTAACTCCTTTCAGATAATCACAGTTACTATGCTGGTCTAGATTTTGTCCAATGAAGAAATGAACTTTGTTGTAGACTACACAGCCAAAATTGCATATAGTAACCAAAACCAAAATAAAATAAAAAACACCCCACCTAAGCCATAACTAGATATCCACATTAACACTTTCTAAGGCTACATTTATACAGCTGTGTCATTTGAAAATAACTGATGTAGTGTAGCATGTTTATACTACAAGCCATTATTCTGAAATAACGGCGAACTGGAGGACTTCTTACTCTGACTTATGGTAACCCTCCTTTCATGAGGAGTAAGGGAAGTCAAAGGGAGAGTGTACTCCTTTTGACTTCCGGCTGTGTAGACAGCGCCAAAAGCCGAAATCAACTATTTCAACTTAACCTATGCAATTGAGGTAGCTCAACTTAACCTATGCAATTCGACTTTTTCCCTGTAGTGTAGACATACCCTAACATATTTGGTAGGATGTGGAAACCACACTATCATTAAAATACACACACACAACTGTAAAAATCAAGATGCCAAGTCTGACTACAATGCCTTTCTTGTGAATATGCAAAGGTTCCCAATAATCAGACATCTCAAAGGAAGTAAAGTTTAATCCTTACAAAAAAAGCCTTGATAGTTTCTTTGTAACCAAATTCATTGCTGCATTATTGCAATTTCACCCCAGATGAACTCTAGTGAAATCAGAGGGTCTAAACTGCATAAACCAAAGCAGCACACTGATAAAGCAGGTCCCATATTCATCACAACTTGAATTTGTACTTGAGGATCAGGTGGTTGGTACATGATATTTTGGTTTATTCAGATGATTAAAAAAAAACAAAACCTAAAACACTTGGTGTGCTTTTCATTTGACACAGCTTAATGTGTCACCTAAAGAAATCTACAAAGATAATGAGTCTTGTCAACTGTTTCACAGTAATTACAGCTTTCATGATACAAAGTTACAAAATTACAGTATCGCTTCAGATAATGAAATGTGAAAGGTTTTTTAAATAAAAAAAACTGTGTGTAATGTTTATGCAAGGCTCATTTCAAACAGGTAACGATCCATGCATTTTATATGCAATCAGGTATCATAAACCTAAATTCTTCCACATTGTTAGATGCAGTATTGTTGCCCCCCATTTATACTGTAATGCTTCATCATATTCTTCCTACAAGCATCATAGATTTTCTCAAAGATTTGCCAGTTCAATTAACTATATAACATTAGAATAATATAAATTTCAGACACTTGCTTAATACTGCCCTAGAGCTGTAAGGCTTTTAAATAAACATTCTCTAATATACTTACGGTCATTGCACAATGGTCCACTAAAGGAGGTCATACTGCAGTCACAGCTGAATCCATCCCACTGCTGCAAGCACACTCCTTGGTTTGCACATGAATCCTCTTGGCATGTGGTACTGGGGCCTGATGAGAACATACAAAAGGGACTAGCATTTTGTTTTTCAAAGTACCATGTTTGTCTTTGGATCACATAGTAGTTGCCAACATCTCAAATCTAATGAGCAAAGGGATTGAAAGTAGAATTTATTTAAAACTTTCTGTGTTATGTGGAGGCATGTACAGTACAAGATCTTTTATTTTGGCTCTGAGACTGACAGAACATAATTTATAAATATAAAGAGAATGAACAGATGCAAGAGTGAATTTGAGGGCAGGAGGGAAGTTAACATTATAGCAAGCATGGTTAATTTCACGTCACACCATTAACTGGCTAAATATTTTTTCCAGAACATCCATTTATTTATTCTTTTTCCTGGTAAATATGTTCAAAACAGCAAAATCAGGTATCATGGAAAATGGGAAATAAAGCTACATGAACCAAGATCAGAAAATTAAAAACAAGCTAAGAAATGAAGCTACATTGTATTGTACCTTAAATCCCAAAAATTACTTTTAAAAAGAGCTGAGTCTAAAATAAAGAGTTTGGTTTTGGTATTGTTTTGTTTTTGGCAAGAATGTTGGCAAGTATTGATGCACATGCTTTAGTGATCCCATGCAGGTTCTTTTTTAAACCAAAAGAAAAAAAAAATCAGTACTAATGAGCTGGCATGCCCAAATGCGACATACACATGAAAAACAAATCTATTCTATTTCTAGAGATTCATGAATAGACCACTGAAAAATAAAAGAATTTTTATAAAGGTATGATCAAAGTATTAAAGTAATCACTATACAAACATTCAAGACTGAAAGCCTTTATGCAAATCATGCTGTAAAATAAAGGTTCTTGTATCATGTTTAGAGGAAAAAAGAGTAAATCAGAGTTTATTGCAGGAAATGTACAGAGCATTTATTGTATGAATCCAACTGCATTCTGGGTTTCAGTCTTGTTTAATACACACAGGGCTATCTACCTTGCAAATCAGCTTTCATCAATGCAACTTTGTCAGCAAAATAAAAAAAGCAAAATATATTAAATGTTAATAAGCAATATTGAAATGGCAGCAAACACAGAAAAACATTCAGAATAAAGTGCATGCTGCTGTTAAAGAGAGAAAGAAATGCCATATAACAGAAACAAATTAATGCTAATAGCCATAAATCTTCAGGCAAGCCAAAATGAGAAAGCAGTAATTTGCCATTATTTTACTACAAATATAATGGTTAATTGAGCTGATGATATGCAATGAAGGCAACTTTTTTTTTTCTTCTTGGATAGATATGAAGGCATTAGCAAAGTGAATGCATGGCTGCATCCTGACTAGCCATTTGTCATGTTCAGATACAGTGAATTCTAGAGTCATTAGCACATTCTCCCTTCCCATTTTCCTCTCCTCTAGACCTTTCTATGTGATTGTGAGAATTAAGATTGAAATATACATCGTGAACCATATATTGCCTTGGATCCACATATATAGATCTCCCACTGACATGCACTAATTAAGGAAATAATATGGTTTTAACCATTATAAATCCTTTTTGGTCATTTTGAAGACAGACAGCCACCTAAATTTTATCTTAAATTAAATCCCAATGTGAGCTCCTATTGTGGAATTTTCTTATTTAATCTTATAAGAATCATTCATTTGGGAGTAGTTAACAAGGTCTCAAATCTGTAAATGCTTAAGCATGTGCCC
This sequence comes from Pelochelys cantorii, assembly GCA_032595735.1. NCBI lineage: Eukaryota > Metazoa > Chordata > Testudines > Trionychidae > Pelochelys > Pelochelys cantorii. Next base: position 173,756,159 of record CM064328.1, read on the forward strand.
ATTTAAAGCACGAGTGTGACTAGTCACATGCTTCAAGTTAGTTGCATGCCTAGTACCTTGTTGAATTGGGACTCAAAAGATTGTCACAGGGCTAGGACTAGCAATCGAGTGTGCTACTGATCACATTTTAACCAAAAGTATTAATTAGCTCTGATATATTTAGCCTGTATACAGGTACTAAAATGCTTGTATCTATCAGATTAATCTGAATTTTTAGGCAGCAGCTTGTGATCTGCATTCAGAAAAGAAGGAACATCTAGGACAGCCATTCTAATTTCTCAGCAATTTTGAGTTCAAAAGTTTTTCTTTAAACATTTGGGCATTACATCACTCTTTGTATGCATTTAGGTATCATAATGGTTGACAAGTCCCTCACATTTTTTTTTTAAACCAGAATCTGCTACTTGGACACCTTACAAAAATGAAGTGCAAATATGTGTAGGTGTTTAAATGCTATATATTCGTGCATTTATTTACACATTGGTTATGCAATGTTAGATTTCATCATCAATTTAAAATTAGAAAAATGTCATGTGAAATTAATGTAAAAAACCCACAGATACCAAAGCAAAAAAAAAAAAAAAAAAAAAGCAAATGCTCAATTACATGGGTGTGGAAGGAAATACTTTGTGCAACTTAGGGAGCGATAGCCTTCATGAGTTTTTGCTATTGCTCATATCATTCTGAGTGTTTATGGATTTGCAGTTCTTATATATGATGTATAAATATTTCTCCAACACAGTTTGCTCAGAAACAGATTGGTGACAACCATATGACTGATCTTAAGTGAAATAATATTTTTTTAAAACTATACTTGTTGACAGAATAAAGTATGTTTAACTGATGCTAGCAAATATCACACTAACTATTGCCACTGGGTCCATAATTTTATATACACATTATAGATTAATTTGTATTTATCTAAACTACTTAATAAGATGCTAAAATATGCTGCTTTGAGTAGCTTCCTTATGGTTCCAATTAGGGATGTAAGAGTTTAACCATTTAATCAGTTAACCGATAAGCTGATGCTTATAGGTTTCTGTTACCAGGAAAATTGTGCCCGCTCCCAGGGCATTGGCTGACCCATGTTGTGGGCTCTGCAGTGTGAGCTGGCTCCTGGCTGCCAACACTACTCTCAGAGAGTCCTCTGTCACTCAGCGCTACAGCCTCTACTAGCACCACTTCTGGCCTTGCTCTGAGGGAGAGGGCTGCCACCCCACACGAGAGGCTCTGCAGACAGCACCCTGGGAGCGGGGCCCACAGCTGGGAGCTGGCATGTGTTGGGAGCCTGTCAGCTGCCAAGCGTGCAGTGTTAGGCAGCCAGCATCCTGGGAATGGAATCGGCATGGGACATCACTATGTGTAATGAGGAAAATATTGATATTGGGCATGTTGCTTAAAGTCCAAAGTCATGGAGTCCATTGATTATATTATCTTCTTAAAGTATGTCCCTATCTCTTATAATTAACGGAGAAAATCTGTATATTTGAAAATGTAGAAAAAAATCCAATATATTTCATGCATTTCATTTAATATTGCATTATTATTTAACAATGCAATTAACATCATGATTAACCACAATCATTTTTATAAGTTGAGTAATTTGTTTTGAGTTAATTATGTGAGTTAATTGACAGCCCTACTAAAAGTGCTGTTAAACCCGGACTATATTTGATTACCTGGATATGGATAAGAGCTCCGATAAGTAAAATAGGCTACTGCCTATTTTTTTTATTCTCTTTCATTTTATATGACAAACTAGCTCTGCAATTCTCAAACTTTAGCAACTGGGGGTGAGGATGTTGGGTTTTATCCTTCCTTGAGCAGAGGAAGATTGCCCAACCCCAATCTTCTAGATTCTATGAGGGGATTGGGGGTTGGAGATTGTGGACTCTGGGAGGAAGTTTGGGTGCAAGAGGGGACTCCAGGTATGGAGCAACAGTTTCAAGGTGCAGGGTCCCAGCAGTGCTTACTGAAGCTTCTTGAAGCAGATGCCGTGTTCCGGCAGCTTGTAGGTGCTGGGGCAGCTGGGGAGGCTCTATATATTGCCCTCATGTCCAAAGGCACCATTGCCTTAATTCCCACTGGTTGCAATTCCCAGCCAAGGGGAACAGCGGAGCCATCATTTGGGCAGGGGCAGGGCATGGCTGCCCCTGATTACCATTGTATCTAGTGGCGTAGGACCTGATGGATGCATCCAGGAGCTATATGGGAGAAGGACATGTAGGGAGCCTGCATGAGTCCCGGGATATAGGCCCTAGGAGGCACTGTGAGGGAGAAAGGGAAGAAAAGAGAGGGTGGAGTTGATTAGCGAGGCCCACAAACTCCCAAGAGTTTGTCCACGGACATAGGTGGCTAGTAATGTAGGCAAGGGAAGGCCAATTGCCTTCTGAAAACTGCCTACACTGCCTAGGTGCCCAGGAGGGGCTGGGGCTGCACCATGTGGCAGCCTGGCTTCCCACCGGCCTGTGAAGTTTGGGGCCACACCATGTGGCAGCCCGGATCCCCAGTGGCTGGGGAAGGCTGAGACCATGCCATGCGGCAGCCCAATCCCTCAGCTGGGATTGGGTGTGGCTTGGCTGAGGGTGGGGGATGGGGTGTGGCTTTGGGCAGAAGGGGCACAGCTTTGGCTGCCTTCCCCAACTGGGCCTTCACCCACCGCCAATGTCCACAGACCAGAGTCTGGGAAACTCTGAACTAAGTTAAATAATCACTGATATGGAAATCCTATGAGTTCCAAGCACTTAGGAATTTCTTGTAAATCATAAAAATAACCCAAACCTCTCCATTTCTTACCAGTGTGAAAGTAGGGCCCATTGCTTCTCTCATTGAATTAATGGGAGTTTTACTAAAGAATTCATTGGAAACAGGACCTTTAGCACATAGAACAAAACATGGACAGTTTATTATGTCCATTATGTTTATTATGTCCATTATGTTTATTATATCTTTATGTTCCAGTCTAGACCTAATCCAAAATCCACTGATATCAATTTCAGTCTTTCCACTGATTTCAGGAGGTTTTGGATTATCTGAATACATGGAAAGTTACACATAGAAAGCTCTTCCACATTCAGATGAGAACAGGACATTTTGTTTTAATCATTGAAATGTTTTTATTATTTTATTAGCTGTCCAAAGTGAAACATTACTGATTATTTAATGAAAACTGTACTGAAACTTGTTAGGTTTGTAATGTATAGTACACAATTTGTTGCATCATTAATCTTTTATATTTCATCTTTTAAAGTGCAAAATTATGGTTCAAATTACACAGAAAATTTAACAACAGTTTTTCTTAATAAAAATCACACTCATCTGTCAAATACTTTTATTCTGAAGAAGTTTTCATTATCCTGATGATTTCTTTACTGAGGGTTCATAGCTTTCATAAAGTCTAAGTACATAAATAAATGTTTAGGGATTATTTTAAGAATGAGTGTGAATGAATGGTAGGCATGTCAGTCCCAAGATATTAGAGACAAGGTGAGTAAAGAAATATGATTTATTGGATCAACTTCTGTTGATGAGACAGACAAGCTTTTGAGACAAACAACTCCTTTTCCTTTCCCAGACCTATAGAAGCTCATCTCTGTCACTAGCAGAAGTTGATCCAATAAAAGATATCCCCCCCCCAACTCTGTGAAGAAATGGAACAGATGGTAAATCAAAGAATCATTATTAATAGCTCAGTCTTACGAGCTTGATTTTGTCTCGATCAAAGCCCTTTATAATCTATGAAGAGACTCCCATTTACTTCAGTGAGCTTTGGATCAAGCCCATTAAGCTAAACCATCACGGAAGGTAAAATTCACTTCCAGCTGATTCTATGGGAACTCTCCATGAGGAGTGAACCTGGCCCTTTAAGGTAGGTGGGCTCAGCACCACCTATGACTAATTAAGCTGCTTCCCAAGGGATGTGTTTGAAACCATGGATCTTAAAGCAGGTCACCTACTCCTCAGATAAAAGATTAGCAAGTGTCACAGTAAGAGAGAAAACCAAGGGAATAATCAGGTTCCTAGGGAAACCATGGACTAGGAGAAAGGACCTGGAAGGGAGATTTCCACACCAGATTGGTGGGTGAAGTGGGGCTCTATTAAGCAGCTAGAAAATTTAAGCAGCTAGAAAATCATTCAAACCCATAAAGTTTGAGTGCAGTGCCCCAGCTATTTATACAATGAATGAGGAAAGATAGGTGCCACCCAACGGGAATCCCACACCAAGCATGCTCGGCAGATTCTCACCTAAAGAACCAATGGGAGATGCCAAACCGTGTGTGTTTCTGGGAGAATGCTAACCCTCATCTATCTCTCGGATACAAGTTCTTAGGTCCAAGCTGCGGGCAGTTGTCTCCCTCAGCTGCAAAGCCTCTCTGGGTGTAAGGTACCTGTACTATTTTAGTAAGGAAGAACCTTCGTTATAAGTTCGAGGCTTGTGGACAATGAGGCTATTTATTGGGAGACTCCCTTTCCATCTGAGGCAGCAAAGGACTCTGAATTGAGATCTGCTATCTCTCAGGTGAATACCCCAACAGCTGGGCTATACGACTACCTGATGTGGCAAGAGGGGGTGTCTCATTCTCTCCTGTTGAAGCTATATAATTGTAAAAGGTCATCAGGGCAAAAAAAAATTAGATCCTGGTCTCCCATCTCTAACCACTATGATACAGTCATTCTCATGCATGTTCTCTCTCTCTTTCTCTCTCTCTCTCTCTCTCGCTCGCTCTCTCTGGCCTTATGTAGAAGCTATGTTAGTGTGGATAAATAATGGGAGAATCACTGGGCCAGAGAGAGAAAGAATGAATTAAGCTTAAGCCTTAATTAAAACAAAAACTAAACATTTTCTTGATTTGAAAGTCATTGAGAGAATATTAACATGGAACATCACAATGCCATTTTTGCAGTTGCTTTTCAGAGCAGAATAGTACTTTAGTATTAGTAATGTATTAGAAGTGAGCTGCTACATTCAGAATCAAGTGAACACATTTCATGTAGGGATAGAGAATTGATTTAAACTATGTGGAAAGAAGGTACGAGAGGAATTAGAGATAGACCCAGCCAAAACCATAGTTGAACTCCTTGAAATCAATATTCATATTTTGTAGCTGGATCCCATCTGCATCAATAACCAAAACTTTAATCACTGTGGGCAAAATCCTGGCTTTCTTATTTAAACAAATATTTTGGAGCCTAATTCATCCGACACTATTCATACAGGGTGTGAGAGCGCAGTTTGACTTTATTAATTTCAGTGGATAGGAAAGTTTTCAACTCCACTCCCCAACCCCTGCCGTTATAACCCAAGCAGGAAGCATAATTCAGGACAGAAACTGGAAGACTTATTATACATAAGCTAATGTCAGAGTGCTATATAAAAATTAATTGTTACTATTAGCATGAATAAATAAATATACCACAAACAAAAGACTTGAAAATTAGCTCATCACTATAGAAGAATGCAGATTATATTCAAGATATTAAATTAACATTCTCAGGTTAGTTTGTGCTTTGTTGAGTAGAGTTATACATTTCTTACTCAGGATCATCTACCCTCATTATTAGTGTATACGAGTTATGCCACAACTGTTTGTGTGTATGTGTAATGCTAGTTACATGGGTAAAATATAAACCCATTATGTATATACTACAAATTAACAGGCCTAGCAGGACAAGATACAAAAATATCTGCTTAATGTTGGAAGTGCATATGATAAAACTACTATATTGTACCTTCACATCCTCTTTCTATTTGCCCGTTGCAAAACAGGGCATCTGAGATCAGATCGGGGAGACGTCCATTTAGGTCCACTGATGCAAGGCAACCTTGAAATCCCTCCTTTGCGTGCACCAGTTTTGGTAAGGATTTATACATTTCTTTCGCCACTCCTCCAATATACAAATCACCTGGTGAAAAGAAATAAATATTAGTCATAGAAAATGACTAGTCATAACTAGAAGGTCTTTTGGTCCACTTAAATATCTGGACTTGTAGTTCGACATGACATATATGGTATGGAGACACCATCACTACAGTGCTCTGGGATGTTAGAACTTGCTCCCTCTTTAGTGCAAAATATCATGATGAAAAAAAACACTTGTGTGACTGAGGAAAATAGAAAGGGTGAAAAGTATGCTTCCCACAACAATGAACAGGTGGAAAAGAGCTTTTCTTGTATGAGGCTGACTTCTAGAATTCCTAATTGAATAATTTTAATTCTGTGAGATTTTTGCTTCATTTTTTTTCAATACTCATTATGTACTAAGGGTTCCTATAGCCTTTTCCAGACCTCTTTTAAAATCAGAATAAACATATCTTGCAGGTCTGATGTAACCTCAATGTTAGATATTTAGACTTTTTGATATTTCAATGAAAGATATAACAGGATCTGTCTGTTTCAAGTGTCTACAAGTACAATACCACCATATTATAGGATTATTATTTATTCTGTGCCATAGGATAAGTAGAATAAGATAAATCCTTGATCTCAACAAGCTTTTACCCCAATATAATTGTCTGTTTTATAATTTGTAAATAGAATTCTTAGGTAGTTACATGACCTCATCACCATAGGATCTGAGCACCTCACACTGTTAAATGTATTTTCACACTGATAAAGTGGTGAACCAATTAGTGGACTTGCACTGCTCAAGAAAGAGACTTGAACAGTATAAGACAGTATGTTCCTGAGGTTCAAGGCTCAGAGCCAGAGTGACTTTGCTGGTATATTTCTCTGTGTGTTTCATGAGTGACTCTGGGAACATTCATGTAATTTAGCTTGATGTGTGGCTCCACATGCATTTAAGCTGAGTGATAACATGATTGTAGCTCGGGGTGGGCAATAATTTTAGATGGGACACCACTTCAGAAATTTTTCAAGTGGCCCTGGGCTACCCCAGAATGGGTGGAGCCTCGGGCAGAAGGGTCAGGGCCAGGACACTTCCCTGCCCACAGACCCTGATTGGCCTGGGAGTGGAGAAAGCATGCAAAGTCTTTGCCCCCTGTTGTTCTAAACCACTAGCAGGAGGAGACTTTGTGTGCTTCTCCTGCCCCAGGTCAATCAGGGCCTGGGGGCAGGGGGATCATGGGAAGTCTCTCCTGCCTTGTCCCAACTCTGCAAGGGTCATACGGTGCTTAGAGTCAACCCTGGCGGTTGACTCTAAGTGCCCCACACCCCTGGCAGGGGAGGAGACTTCACACACTCCCTTGTCCCCAGGCCCTGATCAGCCTGAGGGTGGGGGAACGGTAGGGCATCCGCAGCCAGATCAATCAGGTGGGCCGGCCGCATCTGGCCCATGGAGGCCCTTTAGCTACCCCTATGGAGGAGGGACAGTATTTTTGTTCCATTTAGTGCCTAGAATAATAGTATCCAGGCCCATAATGTTATTGCAATACAAATGATTAATACAAATAATTATGAATGTCAGTGAATTATATACGATATCTCTGTAGTGGTACATTAAAAAAAAACTATGGTCGTCAAACATTGAAAAAAATAACAGCAATTAGTCATGAGATTAAAAAATACTTGCCATTAATAGTAGTTTTAATTGCACTGCTAAACAATAATAGAATACCAAATTAATTTTATTATAAATATTTTTGGATCTTCCTCTAAACCCCCACGTATACTGATTTCAATTAGAACACAGAATATGAAATATCCAATGAAATATTTGTATTATAAAAAAGATAAATAAACACAATAATATTTTTCAATTCACTTCATCCAAGTACTCTGGTGCAATCTCTCTACCATGAAAGTGCAGCTTTCATGTGCATGGTTTTTGTGTGTGTGTGTGTGTGTGTGTGTGTGTGTGTGTGTGTTTTCTTTTTGCATAACTGCACTCAAAACAATGTAAAGCTTTAGAGCATATAAGTAGATGCACGAAGGGCCATAGAAATGCCTTCCTTAAGCCCCCCATATGCCTTGATGCCTGCACTTCCCAGACCATCAAGCCCCTTCCCTGAAGGACCCAAGTAATGCTGGGAAAGTCTTCTAGTTAGCAATATTTATAGCAATTTATGCTAAGAAAAAAGTAATTACATCTCACGATTCAGACCATAAGTTTGTTGCATGCTGAGGTTCAAGAAAGAATTCTCTGCCCACCCAAAATAGCTGGGGGATTTGAAGAGTCTGCTCTGCTTTTCTTTGGAGCATTACTTGTCATCTCTTGATAGTAGGAAATCAGATAGAATAGACTAGTGGTCTGATCTGATATAGCAATTCCTATTTCCCCTCATGTAGGGCATAATTCATTCCTTAATAGGACTGGAATTGGTACAATGGTCCATTGCACTGGAAATAAGACAAATAATAAAAATGTTCCATCTTTTTTCTCATGTGGAACTCATTGAAAATTAAACTCTAAGAGTTTTTCTGAAGTACTTATCTGTCAATTGTTGTGTGACATAGATATAGTTTGGCTGAATTTATTATGGTAGTCTTGAAAGTGGGATATATCAGAAAGGTAAAAAAAGTCACCAAATATCTGAGCTAATGCACAAAGATTAAATTTGTGCTCTTTCATTTCACGTTCTTGTCTGCTCTACTATAAAACCTAAAGAAGTTTACATTTCCCAAGCAGAAGCTTCCTGCTTTTTATTATTAAAAACTTTAGAGGTATTGAATAAACTGATGATATTTTAATAATTCCTAGACCTCTTTCCCCAGGCAAGATAGTCCACTGTTACATAAGAACATGTATTCAAGGGGCAGTTATGGTGAATAACTATGACAATGCCAGGTCACAGATGCAATATAAGAAGAGAAGCTCTGAGTATGTACTTCTTGTGGGAAGTCGTCAGCCAGATCAGGGATGGGAAATAAGCTGGAGCAGGTTTGCCAGGGTTAGCCTCTGTTGGGACACCCACACTTTATTTACCTGTATATCCACAGGCACAGCTGCTTGCAGCTCCTGTTGACTGCAGATCACAATTCCCAGTAAATAGGAGCTGCGGGAAGCAGCACAGACCAGAACACCACTTCTCGCATCTCCCATTGGCCAGAATTAACGATCTGCGGCCAATTGGAGCTGCAAAAGGCTGCACCCCCAAGTGCTGGTGGCCTGCCAGGGGCTAACCCTAGCTAACTGTGTCTGGCCTGTGGGCTGCTTATTGACGATCCCCTGAGCTGGATACTTCCTCAAATAACCGTAAGACCCACAGAAACATGAATGTTATAATATGATGTGAACATTTTTATTCATGTTATATAAGATTATTCTTCTAAAAAATTAGTATTGTCATAATGGCATTGTAAGTTTTGTAAAATATGCTTCATGCAGATGTCATACTTTGCAGCCTATTTGCGTTGCTCATTGGTGACTTTCTGCATAAACTGGAATATTTGAAATATGTTTATGATGACAAAAAAGTCTGAGGCAACCATAAGACAACTCTTTGCAGGCTCAGTAAATATCTTGAATAAGTTGCAAGAGGAGGACAATTTGTCAGCTGAAGCGGCAGGTTTCAAATCACTGAACTTTATTTTTTATATGCTTCAGAAACTCTCACAATAGCTCAACTACTTAAAAGAAGCACAAGACAAACAAAATAAAAAAAAAACCAAATAAAAATCAGATGCTGGAAAGAATCCAGTTTATTGAACTGGATAGCCAGTGATGAGTTCATAAACCAGGCATTACCACAGATACAATTAATTTGTAAAAATAAAAAAAAAAAAGTGACATCTCAGCATTCGCACTATAAAATGGAAGTCTGCATACCTCACAAAAAACCAAAATCAAATGGCTGAGGTGATGATGCTAGTTAGCCAACACTGTTAAAGGAAATAATGAAAACAGTTTCATGTGATTCCAAAAAATGACCATGTTAAATTACTCAAGCAAAATACTGAATGATAATATTCTACACTGAGAGAATTATCAGGAGGGTAGCTGTGTTAGTCTGTATCCACAGAAATAACAAGGAGTCCTGTGTCATCTAAAAGACTAAGGCTGTGGTTACACTGCTGTTTTTTTGGAAGAAGATATGCAAATCGCACTCGCATTTGCATATCTTCTTCTGATTCTTTTTGCGGAAGAGGTTTTTCCAATATTTGGCTCCAAGTAGACAGGGCCAAACATTGGGGAAAAAACCCTCTTTTGCAAGACCCCTAATTCCTCATAAATCGAGGTTTACAGGATCTTGTGAAAGAGGAGTTTTTTTCCGACATTTGGCCCCGTCTACACGGGGACAAATATCAGAAACACCTCTTCCGCAAAAAGAATCGGAAGATGTGCAAATGCGAGTGCGATTTGCATATCTTCTTCCGAAAAAAACAGCAGTGTAGCCGCAGCCTAACATTTATTTGGGCATAGGCTTTTGTGGGCAAAAATCCACTTTGTCAGATGTATGGAGTGGAAATTGCAGAGGCAGCATAAATATACTAGCACATGAAAAGAAGGGAGTTACCTTATCAAGTGGAGGACCAGTGCAATTCAGTCAGAGTGGATGTGGCCCACTCCCAAGAATTCATGAGGAGATGTGAATATCAAGACAAGGAAAACTGTTTTAGTAGTAAACCAGCCATTCCCAGTCTTTATTCAAACCCAATTTAACAGTCAAGTTTGCAAATGAATTGCAGCTCTGCAGTTTCTCTCTGAAGACTTTTGGAAGTTATGTGTGTATTGCTGAGCTGGTAACAGTGGAGCTGTTTGGGAATTTTCCATCTACATATTTTGTTGAAGGATGGCTACTTTTAAATCTGTTATTGAGTGTCCAGGGAGATTGAAGTATGCTCCTACTGGATTTTGTCTGTTACCATTTTTGTTGTCTGATTTGTGTCCACTTATTCTTTTGTATAGAGACTGTCCAGTTTGGCCAATGTACACAACAGAGGAGTACTGCTGGCACATAATGACATATATCTCATTAGTAGATGTGCAGGTGAATGAGCCCATGATGGTGTGGCTGATGTGGTTAGGTCTGATGATGGTGTTACCGGAGTAGATATGCAGGCAGAGCTGGCAGCAGGGTTTGTTGCAGGGATTGCTTCCTAGGTTAGTGTTTCTATGGCACGGTGTGTAGTTGTTGGTGAGTGTTTGCTTTAGGTTGGGGGTCTGTCTGTAAGTGAGGACTGGCCTGTCTCCCAAGCTCTGTCAGTGAGTGATTGTTTTCCAGGATAGGTTGTGGACTGTTGAAGATGTGTTGAAGAGATTTTACCTGGGGGCTGTAGGTGATGGCCATTAGTGTTCTGCTATTTACCTTGTTGGGCCTGTCCAGTAGTAGGAGGCTTCTGGTTACTCATTTGGCTCTGTCAATCTATTTCCTCACTTCCTCAGGTGAGTACTGTAGTCTTAAGAATGCTTGATAAAGATCTCGTAGGTGTTTGTCTTTGTCTGAGGGATTGGAGCAGATCTAAATGTATTATAGAGTGTGGCTGTAAGCAATGTGATACTGGAAGCATGTCGGTAAGTATAGAGGTAAGTATGTTTCTGGTTTAGGGTGGTGTTTATGTGACTATCACTTATTTGCTCTGACGGGATTGGCCTCTTTAGCACTAGTCCTCTGCTTGATAAGGTAACTCCCTTCTTTTTATGTGCTAATATATTTATACTGCCTCTGCAATTTCCACTCCATGCATCTGATGAAGTGGGTTTTTGCCTATGAAAGCTTATGCCCAAATAAATCTATCAGTCTTTAAGGAGTCTTTCAGGATTGGACAACTTGCATGAAGGTCCCCTAACACTCTAGAAAACATGATTCCACTTCTTAGCATCCTATTCTTGGACAAGGGCACCGCAAAATCCACCCCAGGTCTTACAATCATCTTTCCCTGAGAGTAATGTAATGGTACAGTGTACTTTCATAAGCCTCAGTGCATATTAGATGGTGTTCTCCCTGGCTCATTCCACTATGTTGGGCTCTGCAGGTGTTGGAGCCCCCTCCTATTGCCAAAATTAATTCCTCTTGTGTCTGCTTCTCATCCACCATCAGACCTTGCAGTTTCTGTCCTAATGAATCTACTTCAAGTGACATGGGCACACTAGTAGAGGACTACTTTGGCCCCAGAATTGTCCTCCTGCTATTGTTACCTCTTTGGGCATTTTTCAATATCTGCTACCATGGAGTGAGTAAATAGTGATACTATGCCCTTCAGTTCATGACTGTAGATGCATGTGTAAACCCTCACTCTCCCCAGTATTTCTGCAGCATCTAGGCTCTCCTCAATTTCAATTGATTCCTTCTCTTCTGGGAATCCTGCCACCAGCACAGCCTTGGTTGCTGAGATTTGTGCCCCTTTGAAGATATATTCTATTTTTTCCTCACTTCTTTTTTTTTTTTACTGAGAAGAAAGTCACACAGGTGTTTCTTTGCTCTGTGAAGGAGAGTGTGTATTGCAAATCTGCATACGGGCCATCTAGTGTAACTTCAGTGCCCTCATGGCCAAGGTGGAATCTGCCCTTCCTGGTGGCCGGGAGGAGAGCTGGGGTTGCCTATGACCCCGAGAGAGGGGGGCTGGCGAGTGTAGCAAGCAGGGGGCACAGCTCCCTAGTATTTATTTGATAAGTCAAAGACTCTAACTACCTAATCACAGCGGAGTTGTGAAATGCCCATCTTTAATTGACCATAGGAGGGAATTTCACAGGCACAAATGACAGTCATCTAACTCCAACTGATGGGAGTTAGGTGGTTAATTAATATTTTCAATGGGAGTTAGGTGGTTAATTAATATTTGTTCCTTCCCTCCCTCACATATGATTTGCCTTGAGAGACAGGCAGGTCAGAGCAAGAAAGGATTCACACTTGTAGGTGAAGTTTAAACACTTTTCAGCATGAACTTAATTGTAAAACAGAAGCGTCAATGTAAAGAAATTTTACTCTTCTGACAGCCCAAATGAAGGTCAAAAGTGCTTATCTCAGCAAGACCCAGAGAATAAGAGAACCCTGTTTCTACTTCCCAACTACATCTTTCCGCTCCATCCTTCTTTGTAGAGCTCTTCCATGCTGCATTCAACCCCATGAGCTTCCACAAGTCATCCCCCACTAGTGTGCCTGAAGATCAGGATTAATTAACCCCTTCATAGATAGTCTGTCCCTGCACAACCAAATATTAAGGAGAGGCAAGTTCAATCCTTCCACTAGCCATAGAAGCAAAGCCAGTTCCTGCCCTGCCTTCCACTGGGTGGCATTAATACACTCCCACATTCCACTAGCAAAGGCAATATATACAAGAGAGATTGATAAAGATCTAAATTATGTCCAGCAGCTTCCACAGCACATGCGCTCTAGCATGAGCCTTTTCAAACTTGCCTATGGTAGAGTGCTATCTTCAGAATGTCCTCCCATGGCATAGAAACATAGAATCATAGAACACTAGAACTGGAAGGGACCTCGAGAGGTCATCAAGTCCAGTCCCCTGCCCTCATGGTAGGACCAAGCACAGTCTATATCATTCCTGATAGATGTCTGTCTAACCTGCTCTTAAATATCTCCAGTGATGGAGATTCCAAAACCTCCCTCAGCAATTTATTCCAGTGTTTAACCACCCTGACAGCAAACTTTTGCTAATGTCCAACCTAAACCTCTCTTGGTGCGGTTTAAGCCTATTATTTCTTGTCCTATTATCAGAGGCCCAGGAGAACAATTTTCCCCCTCTTCCCTGTGACACCTGAAAACTGCTGTCATGTCCCCTCTCACTCTTCTCTTTTCCAAACTAAACAAGCCCAATTCCTTCAGCCTTGCCTCATGTTTTCTAGACCTTTCATCATTTTTGTTGCTCTTCTCTGGACCTTCTCCAATTTCTCCACATCTTTCTTGAAATGTGGTGCCCAAAACTGAACACAATACTCTAATTGAAGCCTAATCAGAGCAGAGTAGAGCAGGAGAATGACTTCTCGTGTCTCGCTCACAACACTCCTGTTAATGCATCCCAGAATCATTTTTGCTTTTTTTGCAACAGTGTCATACTGTTGACACATATTTAGCTTGTGGTCCAGTATGACCCCTAGATCTCTTTCTGCAGTACTCCTTCAGTGACAGTCACTTCCCATCTGTATGTGTGAAATGGACTGTTGAGTACTTTGCATTTGCCGTTATTAAACTTCATCCTATTTACCTCAGACCATTTCTCCAGTTTGTCCAGATCATTTTGAATTATGACCCTATCCTCCAAAGCAGTTGCAACCCCTCCAAGCTTGGTATCATCTGCAAACTTAATAAGTTTACTCTCTATGCCATCATCTAAATTACTCATGAAGATATTAAACAGAACCGGCCCCCAAAGCAGACCCCTGCGGAACCTTACCTGTTATGTCCTTCCAGCATGACTGTGAACCGTTAATAACTTCTCTCTGAGAATGTCGAGTATCAGAGGGGTAGCCGTGTCAGTCTGAATCTGCAAGAGTGGCGAGGAGTCCTGTGGCACCTTATAGACTAACCGAAGTGTTGGATCATAAGCTTTCGTGGGCAAAGACCCACTTCGTCACATGCATCTGACGAAGTGGGTCTTTGCCCACAAAAGCTTATTCTCTGAGAATGGTTATTCAGCCATTTATGCACCCACCTTATAATAGCCCCATCTAAGTTGTATTTATTTGCCTAGTTTATTGATAAGAAAGTAATGCAAGACCTTATCAAATGCCTTACTAAAGTCTAGGTATACCACGTCCACCACTTCTCTCTTATCCACAAGACTTGTTATCCTGTCAAAGAAAGCTATCAGATTTGTTTGACATGATTTGTTCTTTACAAATCCATGCTGGTTGTTACCTATCACCTTATTTTCTTCCAGATGTTTGCAGATGAATTCCTTAATTATCTCTTCCATTATCTTTCCTGGCACAGAAGCTAAACTGACTGGTCTGTAGTTTTCTGGGTTGTTCTTATTTCCCTTTTTATAGACAGGCACTTTTATATTTGCCCTTTTCCAGTCTTCTGGAATCTCTCCATGATTTTTCAAAGATGATAGCTAAAGGCTCAGATACCTCCTTTATCAGCTACTTGAGTATTCTAGGAAGCATTTCATCAGTCCCTAGTGAGCTGAAGACATCTAATTTCTGTAATTTTTAACATGTTCTTTTTTTGTTTTAATTTCTAAACCTACCCCATTCCCACTAGCATTCACTAGGTTAGGCATCCCTTCATCATCAAACTTCTTTGTGAAGACCAAAACAAAGAAGTCATTAAGCACTTCTGCCATTTCCAAGTTTCCTGTTATTATTTCTCCCTCCTCACTAAGCAATGAGCCTACCCTGTCCTTGGTCTTCCCTGCATGCATCTGGACCTCAGTTCCTTGTTCTGAAGTTGAAAATATTCCCCTTCTGTCAGGGTTTAATGTCTTAAGTTAAATATATATAAATCTCATTTCCAGTGTCCTCCAGGCATATCACCTTCCCCTGGCAAGCCTCCATTGTGGGGTTATGACCTGCTTCACACTGGTCAAGGCACCCCAGAACCCTTCTGGATGGGGCTGTTTCCTGCTCTAAGTCAACTTTTTCCAACTGCCCTCTTAAATTAGTCATCTGGTATGAACGAGACTGGTCACCAAGTCATTCAAGCAAACAGAACTCAGGACTTTCACAATGAAGTTCTTTCTGCCCAGGGGTGTCTGCTGGGATAGGGGTACAGTTTTCTAATCACCCTCAACACTTGGAAGCTGGATCAAGCTCCCACAACCCTTTCCCCCGGGCTGGGAGAGGTTCTTGCAAGTCCTTGCCTGTATGCTCCCATTCCAGGTATACCTACACAGCAGCTAGAAGATAGTTTCTTGGTTCAGGAAGACAGACACTCAGGCATGAACTAGTGTGATAAAAATAGCAGTGAAGCCATGTTGGCCTGAGGTAGCCACTCGCGTAGCACTCTGGCAGCCAACCTGATCAGCTGCCCATCCTGCTGTGGCCACGCTGCTATTTTCAGCACATTACCTCAGGGACAGTTAGCAGGAGTTTGTCCATCCATGCTGGGAAGCTCTCCTGCTGCTGCATAGACATATCCTCTGTTGGAAGAGATGAATTATATGCTGCCCTCTTTCTTGGGGAATGTCCTGAGTGGCTGAGGAAGAGAGCCACTCTTCCTTGTTCCACATTACACTATGATGCTCCTGGTTTCTTAAAGAAACACTAACCTGATATGCTTTTTTTCCCATCTTCAATACTAATAACCAGGGAACACATCTTCTCTCAAAGCATCTGCCTCTGCCATTCCTAAGCTACTCACCTGCTCCGGGCTCCTAAAACTTAAAGGAGTATGTCCTTAAAAGGAATGCCCCTCTTACACAGCCCCTGCAGTACAATGTGATCCTTGCTCACCAACTTGCTTCTTGTTAGTTCCATGAGAGGATGAACTCTGTCTGGAGTTATTGAGAGAATAAGAAAGGCAGACAGAGTGGAGGCTTTGGCCCACATTTTGTCACTTGTGAGAATCCAAGCTGTATTATGAGTACCACATAGGAACATGTATCTTCTATACTCAATGGGACACTTTGGTGAAGAAACATAGGGTCTTTAGAATATTTCTTCTCTTGTAAGTACAAATTCCATCTGTTCCAAAAGACTTTCACTTTAGCAACTGCAAATGGAAAGGGCCTTTTGTTCACTGCCAGAGTTTTTGAACAGTTTTTGCTGAATTATTTGCTCTTTCAGATGCTTTAGGACACTAGTAGTTGTGCAATGTTTCAGGCACTGCCTCTGTCTTCCACACTTTCAATGCTAATAAACTAAGGCAAAGAAGTTATATGTATTTACTGGAATTGAACTGTGTAATTACAGGAATGAACCACATGCCCTCAACCTTATTGTCAGCCTAATTTCTGTCTGATACATAGTACAGTGCAAGCTGAACTCTGCTGCTTATATCACAGAGAATGTCCTGTGCATGTGCCTTCCATGTCCTCCATCCAGAGAAAATAGACTTCTATATGGCTGTCTAGTGAGCCCTCGCTCTATGAATTCCTTTTCAGCATCTAGCACAGATTGCAGTTCTACTTATCAAGAGAATTTATCAATAATATTCCTGCCCCTGAATGACACTTCTCAGTCTTTTTAATATTCATGGGAGCTTTGCATACTGTGACTTATACCAAAGACAAATAGATGAAGTAGGTGCCAGAGAGTTAACAGCTTTGATGGGCACAATGAGCGAACATTCTGCAGATTCTTTTGCAGCTAATTTGACAGTATGTCACATTCCAAGTTGGAAGTAAACTAGTCCTGCTGCTCCACTTTTCTCTAACTCCCCTGATCATATTGTGCTATCCACTACCTGCTGCCTTTCAGACTTGCCTCACCAGCCTCAGCTGTGCTGCCGCCTTCAGTCTTCTTTCCTGCTGTTGCCATGCCATCCACTACTTCGTGCCTTTGCTGTACTTGCTGTGCTATCTACCATTGTCCCCCCCCTTGTGTTGCTGTTGCAATGTTATTTCACTTCCCTGCTGTATTTTCCCACCCAATTCACTGCTTGAGAGCAAACCTATATATGTTGGATTAAAAATGATACATTTCACAGAAATGTACAAATTTGTTGTTTAAGGATTCCAATAGGAGTGAGGAGTTAAGTGGGAGGGAAGATGACTGTAGCGGGTGAGTTTTGAATAGAGTAGTGGGAGTGCTAGGCACAGGGGTGTTTAAGCCAGCAGTTCTCAAGCAAAATTTTTGATGATCTCAAAGGACACGTCTATACTTACCAGACAATCGATGCTCCAGAGGTCGATCTTCTCGCATTTGATTTAGAGGGTCTAGTATAGACCTATAAATCGAACGCTGAGGGCAGCCTCTACCAGCATCCAGTAATCCTCTTTCTGCGAGGACTAAGGGAAGCCGATGGGACCATTTGCTTCCATCGGCCTCCTGCTGTGTGGATGCTGCCACAGCTCGGCTTAAGGTAAGCCGAATCCAGCTTCATGTTTTGCATAGCTGGATGACATACCTTAAGCCAACCTGCCTCGTCTAGTATAGACCAGGCCAAAGTGTGGTTGCCAACTCTTTCTGGTATCCACTTCGAAAAAGTTGCTTAAAAATAATACACATAAACATATCCAAATATCCAAACACAGTAATTAATTTATACAGGGTTTTTTGCAGATTCAATACTAATAACGTCATACAGTTGTCTCTATTATTTACTGGACCTAAACAGAATAGAAACATAAATAAGATGCTTTGCATAGTCTTGTAGACTTGCTAACTAGTAAGTCTGCTTCTGTGAAAAGTGATATTTGTATATGTATGTTAATACTGTAAGCAGGATCTGAAGGAATGTGTCCCTTACAGCTAGCTGGAAGAGACCCTATGTCTATATAAAGAGTTTGCTCCTGTTTTGCTTAGATTTGTTAGATATTCAGTAGATGGAGTGGTATTTTACTCATTGTAATCAACTTAATTTGTAACCTAACACCAGCTATGTTTGTAATAAATGCAGGGATCACTTAAATATGGTTACTAATGTTTTTCATTTTGTGAGAATACAGAAAAGCAGGACAGTGCTATGTTGCTCCAAATGAAAGGGCTCTCAGCAGAATGAACCTTTCTAATGCAGGGGGCTCCACTTTGAGAGCCTTATGAGGGGCAAGGGATGAAGAAAGGTTAATCTGGTCAGGCAGCTATATGGCTTCCCCTGTCTGGACTGGTTTGACCTGTCCCCTCCACCCTTCCCCTCAGACACACACTGTTCAAAGAACAGAGTTAAATAGGCATCATTAGGTGCTTCTTTCTCAAGTTAATTATGCTGGAATTGTGGTTCTTCTCCCCTACTTGTGAAGCTGAAATCACTGGGGCTGTGTCTATACTGGCGCGCTCTTGCGCCAGAGTTATGCAAATGAGGCTCAGCGTGGAATATCGCTGAGCCTCATTTGCATAACTAACGAGCCACCATTTTTGCGGAAGAGGCTCTTGCGCAAGATGGAGCTGTCTACACTGCCCCTTCTTGCGCAAGAAAAACCCTCTTGTGCAAAGCCGTTATGCTGATTATTTTCAGGCATAACGGCTTTGCGCAAGAGGGTTTTTCTTGCGCAAGAAGGGGCAGTGTAAACAGCTCTGTCTTGCACAAGAGCCTCTTCCGCAAAAATGGCGGCTCATTAGTTATGCAAATGAGGCTCGGTGATATTCCATGCTGAGCCTCATTTGCATAGCTCTGGCGCAAGATCGCGCCAGTATAGACACAGCCTGGGAGATGAAACCATTTGAGACTGATGGACAGAAGTCACAGCCACAAAGTGGATGACCGCGGATGGTGACTCAGAGCCAGGAGGCTGGCAGTGGAGAGATGTGATGAGCATCCAAACGGGCGGCGGAGAGCTCTGATGAGTGGCCAGCAGAGCAGCGGCAGCACAGTGAGTGGCCAGCAATGCGGGAGCGGAGAGGTGTAATGATCAACCAGCATGGTGGCAGCAGAGAGGTGAGATGAATGGCCAGCAGATGAATGCCCAGCATGGTGGTGGCAGAGAGTAGTGAGCAGGCAGATTTGAGTGACTAGCGGAATAAGAGACCTCTTTACCTCCCCTTACTTGGGATGGGAGGTAAATTCTGTGGATGCAGTTTTGAACTCTGGGTCTGCTCTGATCAAGAGTAGCAACTGTGAGTGGGGTGCAGAGAAGGTTTGGGCATGTGAAGGGGACATTTACGTTGCTGGACTTAAGAATCTGAGAGGAAAAGGACACCGCCCAACCTACTTGGGGTGGGACTTTTACTCATGGTTGATGTTTTTGAACTCTCTTTGTGGTGTTTTCCCAAATTAATGCCAAGTTACTTCCTTTCCTTTTATTAATAGTGTCTTTTCTATACCCAAACTCTAGGCTTGCCTGTGGGGAAGCACTGCCTCTCAGAGGCACTTGGGGTGGTGGGTGAATGTCCCAGGTTACTGGGTGAGAGCTCACGCCAGTTCTGAGTTAGATGGTGAGGAAGACCCGTAGATATTGAATCTGGCCCTGGCTGCTGCTGGCTCCACTTGCAGAAGGGTTACAATATCACTTTTTACAGGTAGCTGGGAGGCAGTGAAAAGTGACATTAACAAACATACAAATATTACTTTTTTCCAACCAGGGCACAAATTAAGCCATGGATGGGGAGCTGGGTAGGGAGGAAGATGATGAGGAGGCTGGATGGGTGAAGGGCTGGGGCTGACATGAGGTGATTGGGGTAGGGCAAAAGCCTGAAAACCAGCAGCTGGAGGACAGAGCACATCTCTGGGCAGCTAAAGCAAAGAACTTAAAGCCCCATGGTCAGAATCCCTAGCTTCAGCCTGCCCCCATAGCCAGAGCCTGCTATCCACCACCTTAGGGAGGAAGCCAAAACCCTGAGCCCCACCACACCCAGGAAGCTGTCTGCTCCTCTGGCATCTGTGGCTGAAGAGGGGGGCATGGCCCAATCCCTACTTGCAGCAGTAGGAGAGGAGATATTGCTTTGTCTATCTCCCCTCCCTCCGGTCACCATCCAGGTGGGTGTGGCCATAAGAAATGCCCCAATGGCTGTATTTGAGAAACACTGATCTAAGTCACAAGGTATCTCCTGACTACTCCTGGCATAGTGCTGCTTAGAAATTTTGATCAGGAATGACCCTAAAGCCAGATTTCAGTATATTCTAATACAAGAGAGAGAGAGATACAAAGAGGCACAATAAAACATCCTAAAGACAACTGATTCGCTTCCCCACAAATGCTCTCCAAAACCCCAGTGGCTGTACTTCTCCTGACTTTCACCTTTTGTTAGGAAGAAGATGAGGAAAGTATCAGTATTGACAAAGATTAAGAAGATTTAAAACTAAAGCAAGAGTTGACAAATGGACTGATGGTAGTGCATGCTGAATGGTAAAATAATAAAATCTAATAGCCATATAAATGTGTGTGGTAATCTATCTTTCATAGAATCAACCCTGTGCCAATTACTTCACATGGGGGAGGTGGCTGTGCTGTGTGTGGAGGTGAGGAGTTTAAACATTCCAAATGCCCTTCATTTTATTTCTGCTCTTGACACAGCCGTAAATTGCATACAACTAAAAAGCAGACAAAATACCATGAAACTGTCTTTTCATGCTATACGGTATCCACATTTCTCTTCCTGCTTTTTGCAGACAGTTACTTTGGTAGAAAACACATAATGCCAGTCCAGTTTATGCTTTCAAGGTGTACAAAAACAGGGATTCGTCTGTATGTGTATCGTCTCTTTCCAAGGAAAAGAGGGATTTTTGCAGGCCAGTTATCTCTCCAGAACTCTTTCCTCTTTCTAGGTTTTCACAAAAGGTCCCCTAAATAGACCATTAAGCCGCTATCAGATGTTAAAAAGCGATGACATTCTTAATGTGCACTAGAACTGAATCTCCTAAAGGTGAAAGAATTTGTATCCTATTACTAAACCCTTAACCCACCCACTTGCTTTCCAGTAGTCTAGGAAAACAATTACATGAGGCTGCTTAGTCAGCACTCCAGGACCTTGTAGAGAAGTTACACAATACCTGCACTGCATATTTGGAAGAAACGAGTTGGAAGAAACAGGTTAAAAAATCCATCTCAGAGAGGCTTGAACTGAGTTCATGTGTTTATTAAGAGATGGACAAAAACTGTCAGTTCTTGGAGAAGGAGTTTTGGGCTATGATTGCAGACAAAGACAGAGCTCCTCAAAAGGTTCAGATTTATGCATTTCAAAGCATTTTCTTAAATCCCTAGCTTCTGGATTCATTTGATTGCATGAATATCTAAGCTTTGATTAAAACACAGGATTCTAGCCTTCAGCATTTCAGAAAAAAAGATTGAGAATGTGACCTTGAACACTAGAAGAGAAATTAAAAGAACAACAAATGAGTATTTTAAAAATCTCATGGGTTTTATGCCAATCTTATGATTTTTCTGAGGGGGCTGACTAATTATTAATGGCTGCAGCCATTCACCTGTACACAGACTCTCAATGGAAAGCAAAAATGTAAGACCTACATTAGAACAAGTTCTCAGGCCAGACTCCTGACTTCCTAGCCTGCTCTTGTCTCTACACCTCTGCTGCATGGAAGGCAGGACTCCACATTGCACAGGAACTATGTACCTTGTACCATCTACCCCGTTGTCCATGCACATTTTTACTTCATGGGTTCTATTCTCATGGTACATCCTGTAAATAGGAAGGCACCAGCAGGGTTTGTCACTGTACATGGGTACCTTGGGTTTTAGAGGACAGAATGTGGGTCAATGTATGTAGAAATATGGAAGATGACATCTCACCTATCATGTTTATTTGGCAGTCATGGGAAAGATTCATGGTTATTGCTTGTTCATTTGTACAGTTTACATTTTTAAGTAAAATGTTCTTTGCGTTTCAATAAATCACTGGGTCTCAGGCTACTTCCACACTACAAGGTAGGGTGTGATTTCCAGGTTCAGACACACTCATGCTAGCTCTCATTGAGCTAGGATTCTAAAAATAGCAGTCTAACTGCAGTAGCATGGGCAGTTGTGAGTAGTGCCATGGGATTGCTGCCCAGAGTACATACCAACAAGATTCAGATGGGTTTGTATTTGTGGTGGCCAGCCTGCATTGCTACCTTCCACAGCCTGTTCTGCCACAGCTACACTACTATTTTCGGTTTGCTGTCTTGATCTAAGTCAGTATTTCTCAAACTTTTTTTATAACGTACCTCCCCCTAAAAAAATATAAGTACCCCCTGTACCTATAGTTTTCAGACATACAATTTTTTTTTTCTACCATTACAACACATTTGTTTAAACAACTTAATCATAGCCAGGCGGGCGATGAAATTTTTGGGTGTAAAAAGTACAAAAATAATAAAGTGCTGTAAAACTTAAAACAAAAATTCAGTTTTCTCCAAATTTCAGTTGTGTTGACGTACTCCCCCAGACTTCTCTTGAGTACCCCTAAGGATACTCATACCACTGATAGAGAAACATTGATCTAAGTAACACAGATAGATGTACATAAACCAGCTGAAAAAGTGTAGCTGTAGCCATCATAAATGGGAAAGACCACTGTTTCATTGACAGAGGCCTTGTGAGAAGGAGAAATACATATTGTGGAAAAATTAATACAGGACTTATTATAAAACAATAGGAACAAATATTGTAGAAAATTGAAATCATTTCAGGTTCAATTTCCACTGCTGGAACAAGGCACTTTTCTATTAACAAGCTGGTTTAGTTCAGCCTTGCAAAATTCTATCCCCTCTCTCCATACACCCAGCATGAGTAATATATTTTGACAAACAAGTAAAATATTATTAGATTTTCATTAGCACCAATCATCATGGTAAAAGGCAGGTGAGTTGGTCTGAACATATATGGGCTAGTAAATATAGCCCACATATTTATGGGCTAGTTCTTTCATAGCAAGTCTGAAAGAACGTTTTCATTGGTAAGTAGAGACATTGAGCCAAATGTACATATCTTTGAAATCACTGGAGTTACATCAGTGGTGAATTTGACCAGTTTTCTTTCAGACGTTTCAGTCTCTAGCCTGTTCAAGATTTGTTAAAGAGGCAGAAGAAAAGCAAATGAAAACAGGAACATGGCAAGATCATATGAAGGGACAGAGGAGGGAGTGTCACGTCTGAAGCAAGGAAGTAACCAAGCTAGCCCTTAGATACCTTTGAGGCTACAGAAGTAGCTCAGGTGGATGCAGTTCAATGTCAAACCTATAAACTGGAACAAAATATTTCAACATTTCTTCAATCAAAATTGATTCCAACTTTTCACTCGGTGAAAAAATATTTCAACTTTTTGTACAGTCAAGTCAATGGAACTACTGATCTGAGTCATATTAAACATTTGCATAAGTGTTTGCAGGATCAGCGCATAATACAACGGAGGATTGCTACTGTCATTTAAAATAAAGAATGATATGGAAGAATAATTCAAAGGGAATAATATAAGGTAGAGAAAATGCCAGTGAAATGTAACTGGGCTTTTCCATTACACAATGCCCAGTTTCCCATATGACCAGTTAAAATTAATAACTTTATGAAACTTTATTTCCTGTGATACGATCTAGTTATGCTGATGAAACACACAGTACTTCTGGCAAGAAAATATCTGTATTATAATAACAAAACATGTAGATGGCATTATCTACATGTTTTGTTAGTCTATAAAGTGCTATCAGACTATTTGTTGTTTTTTAAGTTTATCCTGTACAGACTAACTCAGCTACCCCCCTGAAGCTTCTGTATTATAATAGAAAGCCAGTTTGAGAGAGTCATTTATTTTATCATGAGGATTATTATTTTTTTACCCAAAGAATTTTTGCTCTATGGCAAATTACAGAAAACTTCCATTAGAAAGTTAGTGTCTAATATAATTAAATTCTCTGGTTTAAAATGTTGACACACTTTTATATTCCTTAATATTTGTGCACTGAAATTCTGCAGCTTCAAGGTTACCAAATCCATGAGCCATGGTTGGGTTTGCATGCAGAGGGAATATTGTGGAATTTTGAATATGAAGAAAACAAAGGAATGTTGGATTTTATAGTCTATCCTAGCTGCCAGCAGGATTTATATTTCCATGACTATACCAAGCAGCATATTTTGTGACATAATAGTGCCCTCTAGTGTCTCATTAAGCATAGTATCTTTAACTCAACTTATTTTTGTAAAATATAAAAAACAACACTATATCTGAACAATATTAAAATGTATCTGCTGTGCATAGTATAAGTTGAAAAATATTTAACTTCTCTTATCAGCTCATGACAGGATGAATATTCCAAGTTGTATCTTTCCATTCCATTCCAGCTCATCTGAAGAAATGGGTTTTGCCCACGAAAACTCATGATACAATATATATTTTTGTTAGTCTCTAAGGTGCCATTGAACTACTCGTTGCTTTTCAAGTTGTATTTGTTTAATATACTGTCAAAATCTGATTTTATAGTCACATGCGTATTCTCTCTCTCTCTCTCTCTCACACACACACACAGGATGTGAACAGTTAACTGGTTAACAAGTCCAGGTGATGCTTACCGGCTATGATTAACTGAGGGGAGGGGTGCTGCTTCAGCCCAGTCATGGCTGGTGCCTCCGTTTAAGTGGTTAACCCGCTAAACATAAGGTTTTACCAGTTAACTGATTAAATGGGATTTGACATTCCTAACATTTATATGCACACACACATACTTGCAGAGCCAGTACAGCTCTGAAAAAAGCTGGATTTTTTTTCTGCCTCATTCTTCAACAATAACTTTGACAATAAGATTCTGATGCTTGAATTATAATTGTCCATAATTAGAGCAAAGATATAGAAAACAGAAAGAACACTGTTTGATTTTCAAATGCCACAATGAAGCTGCAGCACAAGTAATTAGAAAATCTTGATTAGACTTTTAAAACAAAGCATTTCTGATAAAGAAGATACTAGTGGGAAAGCAAGAAACTTCAAGATGCCATTTTTGTAGGCTCTTTTCTGATCTTAGTAGCAATTTAAGGTGTCACAAACATGTGAAATATCATAAAATACATAGTAATTACCAAGGTCTGCTCATTATCTTTAACCCAGAAGGTGGTTAAAAGAAAATTCAATGAGCTCAAGATGGAATATTAATATCAACTTTGAATTTCCTGCATTTAGCTAATTAGTATCATAACCTGAATGTTCTGAAATGTAGATTTTTCATCTTAATGTATTAGTTTTGTATTTCCTTTAACAAGATATGTTTAAATAAAAAGTTATAAAATACAGAATATTGTACCATGAAATCAGAATGAATTTTCTTGGTTATACATACCACGTTAGAATTGAAATGTATGAATTTACACCTTCTTTCAAATATATATTGTGTTCAACAGACCCTAATTGATTCCTTAAGAGCCATTCTTGCTAATCAAATTACGATTCAGTTCTTTCCCTCACAAACTTTGATTGATAAGATTAGAGAGAGACAGAGATAGAGATAGAGATACCCACACAAACATACACATATATTTAATGTGCCAGGCATCTGATATTTCAAAATGTTACATTTATGTGAGAACTGGCACAAAAAATGTGCACTTTTTTTGCAAGATATTATATCAAATTATAAGAAAGCATGTGACTGAATAGAGCACTCAAGGTAATATTACTTTCCTAGCTTACAAGCAGCAATAAACAGACTTCATACTGAATACTAAATAGCAGGCTTCAGGTCAGAATTGCTCCCAGACAAGAAGTAAGGACTGGGGAGTTATATTGTATCTCTGTGTTTCTATTCCAGCTCCTGAGCTGTGCTCTCTGGGAATGTTTATGGCATCTAGTCTATCTTACACTTTGTGGAAAGTACTTGTAGAACTCAATAATGACAACCTTTCTCTAGGCATTCTAAACCAAATTTTTGGAATTACAGCATGGATGTGAATCTCAATTGAATTATATAGGATACTGGAGTAATTTCTATAAAGTTATTTAATTGCTGTCAACCTGGGCTTGAATAAAGATATTAACTAGTTAAGACACTACAAAGCCAGTTTTGTCAGCCTTTGACAGTCATATTTTCACATCAAGAGCTATGAATGAGCCTACTTAGCTCATTAGCTTCATTAACACAGGTTCTACAATTGACAAGTTCTGCTATTATATATATCTTGAATTCTGTTATTTCCACTCCAACTCATCTGATGAAGTGAGTTTTACCTATGAAAGCACATGATCTTATATATTTGGTAGTCTCTTAAAGTGCCACAGGACTATTCATTATTTTAAATTCCTATAGACACTTAAGCTATGTCTAAACTACATCCCTCTGTCGGCAGTGGGATGTAAATGAAGCACTTTGAAAGTGCAAATGAAGCGGGGATTTAAATATCCCACACTTCATTTGCATAATCACATAATGGCGCTCTTTCGAAAAAGCGCTATTGCAAAATTGAAACCACAGTCTAGACGCAGTTCTTTTGAAAACGGGGTGCTTTTTCAAAAGATCCCGTACCAGGAACTTGAAACCGCATCTAGACTGCAGTTTCAATTTCGAAATAGCACTTTTTCAAAAGAGCGTGATTATGCAAATGAAGCGTGGGATATTTAAATCCTGGCTTCATTTGCACTTTCAAAGTTCTTCATTTACATCCCTCTGCTGACAGAGGGACGTAGTCTAGATGTAGCCTTACTGCTTTCATCCTTATTAACTCCATTGGAATTTTTTTCATAGGGTACTAAAGCCTTGTGTTCCTATCACTCCCTGGTCTTTCTGCCTAGTGTAAATTTGATTTCTTTTCTCTACATTTTTGGTTTTTCAACTATAAGAATTACTAAATTGAGAGTGTAAGAATAATCCACATGGACATATTAATTATTATCAGTTATAGTACCATATACTTATAACTATGTAGCACCATAAACTTAAATTACTCTTGATAAATATAACTGCCCCAGCAATCCATCAACAAAGTATCCCACTACATATTACATCAGAATTACTGAACTTACTTTTGAGGTCTAAGTTTCTGGCTCCTGCTGTGCTTTGCGTTGTGATTTTAGTGTCAATCTTCACAGTATGAAGATTATTGGTATCCCTTGATATCATCACATTGTGCCACTGATTGTCATTCAGAGGTTTATTAGAACTTCCTTTGATGAGATTTGCACCATTTCCCAAATCAAACACATAGTGTAAATACCTGGAAAAAGAACATTTTTAAAAAGTTAGCTTTTCTTGCATACCTGAGAAGGTACAAATTAAGGCACCCTATATTTTGTTTCCTTGCCCTTTTCAGTGTTACTTGCAAGCAAAGAGAATAATCCCAAATGTCAGGGGCTGGATTCAACTATTGCTAAACCAGAAGAGTTCATTAGCATTATTATTTTTCTTTGTTCTAAACAAACCATATTATTATTTGCTGCTCATATTTAACTTAGTTTCAGCCTTAAAAAAATCAAATTCAAGGGATGTTTACCAATGATATTCTAAGAAGTTATGAAGGTCAAGATTTCCCACCTAAACCTCCTCATGCTTTTTACATGTCTAAAGGTTAAAAAACAAACAAACAATTTTGCTTATGGCAGTCAGTTGTGTACATACCCCTTAACTAATTCAACTACGATGAAATCATTTCCATCTCCACTGTTATAGAGTATCAGTCCATCCAGGGATGTTGTTTTGAACTGGAAAAAAAGGTGCATAGATGTGTAGGCTTGTAGTGTAGCCAGTGCAACATAGCTTGCTTTTGTTTTAAAGGTGACAGGATCTGCTATGATATTCCTGAATCCAAATCTGGCATTTAGCTCACAGTAATCGATGTCTCCATTTTTACATAGGTCAATGTATGCCATGCCGTTAAATGTGAGACTCTGCAGATGGCCAATGAAATTAGAAGGAACAGAGGACAAGTAGCGACGTTCTGTTATTATCCCCGTCTCTATGTTATGGAATTCCAGTCTTGTGTGATCACCAGCCATTTGACCTTAAAATGACAATAATAAACAATGTGAGAGTCTGAAATAGATGCATGTGAAGTGATTGCAAAACTTGCAGGATCATAATATTTTAAAAACACACAGACCAAGTTCTGGCTCCAAACATGAAATTGTCTAAACTGATCCATGGTCTGTTAAAGTCACTGGGAATTTTTCCATTGCCTTAAATAGCTTTATGATCAGGCCTCAGTGTGCACCCCAAACATCTGCACATTACGGCCGGGTCTACCCTGCCAATGGACCTTGGTATTACTACTTAACTGAGTGATGTGAAAAATCCTTACCCCTTAGGTCATAGTTATATCAAACTAATCCAGTGTAGACAGTGCTATGTCAACAGGAGCAATGTGGCCAGGGAAATTAGTGGAAGAGGGAGGCTGGCACTGGCAGCAGGGATGGCTCCCCACACTTAACAGCAAGCAAAGTGACCTGGATGCAGCCTGCTCCACTGCATTGGCTCTCAGCTGCGTTGCTCCACTTCCCACTACTGGTGAGTGAGTGGAGCAGTTCCACCCCTTCCCTGAGTAATGCAGCTGGGGCTACGTTGCTCCTCTTCCCACTGCCAGTGAGTATGGGTGCAGGCCTGATCCCTATTTTGGGCACCAGACCCCCCACTAATTACCCGGGCCCTCCTGGGCCACGGGGGGTCTTCCAAAGCAAAAGGCCTGGCGTGGTTGCCCCAAACCCTCCAATGGATGTGATGGCTCTGGTAATGTGAGCACTGAACCCGGCTCCTTGAGGAAAAGGTGACAGAAACATTTTCAGATGTGACCTAAAATGGACTGATTTTAGCTCTTACCTCATTTGGTAAGCTGCAGTTCCGTACCCTACGTGATACACATATTATACTTGCTGCTTGTAAAAGAAATTTCCATAGGTGTCTGAAGGCAACTAGAATCTGTGATCCTATTAGCAAGCAATATTAAGTCAGATCTACACTTAAAAAGCTAACGATCCAACCAGCAGTCCAAATTTAGTGATGTATCTGGATTGCATGCCACTTGACGCATATTGTGCATATATTAAGAAGATAAATCTTTTTCCCTCCTCCCTCAGAAGTAACTCACTATTTTCACACAACTATCCAAAAGTATTTGGGACCATCTTAGCAACATTCACAGATTTATAAAGCGGCATCCTGTCCACAATTGAAATCAATGGGAGTTTTGCCATTGTATTCAGTGGTTCAAGGATTTCACCCAAAGATTTGTTTAAAAGCCACAAAGGATTATGATGATAAGGATTCCTGTGGCACCTTAGAAACTATCAGATTTATTTGGGCATAAGCTTTTGGGGGCAAAACCAACATCCTTAGATGCAACTGACGAAGTGAGGTTTTGCCTATGAAAGCTTATGCTCAAATAAATCTGCTAGTCTTCAAGATGCCACAGGACTGCTCACTGTTCTTGTGGCTGGACAGGGAATGGGGGGAGGCTCCCAGGCAACCATTTTAACTGGTTACCTGTTAACATCCCTAATATCCAGTCTTGTAGATTCTCCATCACTTCACATAAACAAACTATATTCCCTGATGAGTTGTTCCAGTGGCTGATCATCTACTTGGAATTTGTCTAGCTTCAATTTCCAGACAGTAGATCTTGTTATGCCTTTGCCCCCTGGATTAAAGAGCCCTCTTTCATTCAAAGTGTGTGTGCACGCACACGCTTACAGACCCTAAACAAATCACCTCTTAACTTTTACTTCAGTAAACTAAATCCACTAAGTTCCTTATATCTTATGCTGTAATTAATGTTTTCCAGCCTTCTAGTGGCTTCTGTGACCTGTTTGCAATTTTTCAACTTTTTTTTTTAAATGTGGACACCAGATATGGATGCAAGTATTCTAGTAAAATAATAGTTGTTTGGGTCATACCACAAAGTGAACCAATTCATTTATCATAAAAAGTTGTACTGGGGGATGGGAAGGGTGTGTGGGAGAAGGTGTGATATTCTTATTACTCCCAGAATCCTGCTGTAAATGTAGAGTCCATCTTGTTCTTTCAGATCTAGTCATTGGATTACATTGCTTTATGTCAGTTTTCACAAGGAAATGGGCTAGACAATCCCTTTTTTGATTTAATCAAGGCTCAGAGTCATTTGTACATTTACAAGTGTTCCCCTGGTCAGTGGTAGCAGTGGAGAATAGCTACCAATTGTGAAAGGCTGGCTTTAACACCAGACCTTCCTGGAATGTATTTTGTCATGTTTTGCAAGGAGTTTGAAAAGCAGGGTTTCAGTGGATTTGTACTGGAGCCCCAATTAGGGTGGGTAATATCTTGTGGTGAAGCTCTTGTTTGCACCCTTTCAGGTGTGCACAGATGCACAACCCAAGCCAGATTTAGAGCCTGCACATTTTTACATATGTCAGCTTTGTGATGCACCTTTGGTGATTAATTTAAAATCTTCATTTTTCATGTTCAGCCTTTCATCCTTATATTACGGTATGTGCAATTTTTAAGAAGGAAAGTTCTGCTTTTGTACTATATCCTACAGGTGTACATTTGCAATGGAGAGTACAGTCAGCGTACAATTCGACAGCCCTGAATACCCTGTACTTTAGAAAATACACAAGCTGTGTGATACGTAAAGGTTGCTCCAGAATTCAGTAAACAGTTAATTCTTGGAGATGCTCCTATATTTAATCAAAATGTACACCAAGAGATCTTAAAAGAAATTGTTAAAAAGACATAAAAACTTATTTCCTTGTGCACATTACTGACTTCCCCCACTTCACTCAGCTTGGACACTGAAATTGAATTTTTTCAATAACTTTTTACTTATACTCAGGTTCACCTCTGACTCACATGGTTTCCTAGTATTAGAGGGGTTGGTTTACATTTAAACAAAACAACTAAAAACCTCTTAATAGATAATTTAAGTACAATTCATAAAAACAATCATTTTTTTGCTTTGTACAACTCTTTTCTTAAAAAGCCTTTGTTCTGGATCAATGTTACTTGAGATTTTTCCTTTCAGTTTTAGTACCTCCGTCAAAACACAGAGTCACACACACTGCACCACAGGCCTGCAATATATATTACTTGGCCCTCACAGAGAGTTGTTGGGCCCCTAGACCAATTGAGACTGAAGGAGGAGGCGGGGGCGAGCATGAAGTCATTAACTGTTCAAAGTAGCTGGCAGCTCCCCCTCCCACCAGGGGCGTGTGATGCCAAGAGGGAGCCACCAGCTGTTTTCAACAGCAAATGACTTTGTGACCTCCCCTGATAGGCCTCAGGCAGGAGAACATGCGAAGTCTCCTCCCCACACCAGGGATGCGTGGCATATGGAGGAACTGCCAACTGTTCAAAATGACTGGCGGTTCCCTCTAGATGCCATGCACACCTGGCAAGGTGGGGGTGCAGGGTGAGAGACTTTGCGCACTTCCTTATCTCAAAGCCCCTGCTGGCCTGGGGGCCATGGAGTTCCAGAAGTCTCCCCCCCGCCAGGGGTGTGTGGTGCCTAAATCAAACTACCCTTTTCCACCCAAGGCCCTGCCTCTTCTGGGGGCAGAGTTGGCTCACACTCACCTATCAAAATTTGTGAAGTCGTCCTCCTGCTATTTTGTGTTAAATCTGGCTTGACAACTACACATACAGGTCTTCCATGCCCTGGAAGAGGCTTGGCATGCTCCCCCACCCCCAGGCCGATCAAGCCTGGGGGCAGGGAAGCACGGGAAGCCTCCTCCCACCCTGCAAGGAGCACGTGGCAATTTGAAGCGCCGCATGCTGTTCACAGGGTGGGGGGGGGGGGAGAACAGAGGAGGCTTTGCACGCTCTCCTGCCCCCAGGCCAATCAGGCTTCCTTCACCCTGCCCCCACCCCCCAGGCCCTAATTGACCTGGGGGTGGGGGAACGTGCCAAGCCTCTTCCAGGGCATGGGTGCCTAGTGGGAAGGGGGGCAAAGGGGCTCCCCCACCCCTTCTCGTTTAGGTACTGCCCTTTCCTGTTTAGGCCCCACCCCTTCTGTGGTGGCC
This sequence comes from Pelochelys cantorii, assembly GCA_032595735.1. Classification (NCBI taxonomy): domain Eukaryota; kingdom Metazoa; phylum Chordata; order Testudines; family Trionychidae; genus Pelochelys; species Pelochelys cantorii. Next base: position 173,788,450 of record CM064328.1, read on the forward strand.
CAGGGCTACTTCAAAAATTTTTGAAGTGGCCCCCCCGGCAAAAATTATTGCCCACCCCTATCTTCTGGATGTTTTTCTATCAGCTCTGTTCCTCACCTGGTGTGAATCTGAAAGGATGAGTTTATCTATATTCACCAATCAGATGAGATAATAACATTAGGATGTGCCCTTTCCACCATTCATAATTCCAGCCTCCATAATTCATGCCTTCTGTGACAAACTCTTCTCTCCATTCTCATTTAATCAAGAGTCTGTCTTTTTTTTTTTTTTGAGCAAAAAATTAAAATACATCCCAGAAATCTGGGCTCCTGACTCACTCCTCTCCCCAAATGTGTTAATTGCACCAAAGAGGTTAATACAACACTTTAAATTGGATATGAGTGTTGCAGAGGGCATTTTGATTGCCTTCTATCTCTAACCGCCCCCCCCCCCAAGTGCTCTATCAAACATCTATTCAGGTTAACAGAAAAATTGTCATTGAATTCAGTGTGAGTTGATCAAGCCTTAAAAAAATTAAAATTAGTGCAAATTGTGATGAGTTTCTGGTTATATCTTGTGATGGTCATTACCTGCTGCATAGCATACACTTTGGATCTTGTGTAATATGTATTTAAAGTCAGTGAAAACATTCCCATTAACTTTAATGGGCTTTGAGTAAGGGCCTTTCCTTCTGCTATTTTTTTAAATGTTTTATTTCCCCCATAAGATGAAGTATAACTGCACACTACCTGTCATAGCTTGTTGGTCATCCACCATTAACTTTAAACTTTTTCCTCGACGAACCACACGTACTGTGTGCCACTCATTATCATTGAGGTTATAGCCAGCAAAAAGGGTTTCTGGACCTTTGCCTGTAGGATATGCCAAACAGTCATTATAGAATATTTAAATCAGTCAAACATGTGAGCCTCACAGAAAGAGAGAGAAAGAGAATGGCTGGACCAATGTTAAAATTCACTGAAAGTTATAACAAGAAAAGTTGCAAGCCAAGTACATAACAAATCTCAAGTTATAGTACCAGTGCATTAGGACTTTTTTAGCATTATTTAATGTTAAAGCAAATATAGCAAACCAGTTTGTCATAAATAGGCACAGTCAATACGTATGTTCTGGTTAAATATATGTAAATATGTAAATAAATGTAAGTTTATACATACTGATAGAGATCTGGATCTCAATCCTGTACTTAAGTAAATAGACCGTCATGTCAATGGGATTACTGATGTAAGAGAGAATGTTAATCTAAACTGGGTTTAAAATAAACTTAACTAGTCCATTGGGGAAAGGTGCAGACCATATCTGTGACTGAATATTTTTAATCGTATCATTTCCCTTGTTTGCGTCTAAGCAGTAAATGGATCTTTGAAAAGGTCTGTGTTATCACTTTTACTTCAATGTTGTCATTCAGTGCTTTTCATCCAAAGCACCTTTCTTTTTCAAACTGGGACACCCTTCTTGTAAACTGCTATTTTTGTAAGCAACATTGTAGATTGAGTTTCACTGAAAAAACTGTAAGAATTATTCAATTTTTAAAATCTATGTGCTTTGCATATAGACATGGCATTTGTATGGGATAATACATTTGCTACCACTGAGAACCATAAATAATGAACAATCATGAAAATGCTTGCACAGTAGACTATTATGATCAGTGTATGTAGGCTTCAGGTGCGGCAAGGTGAACAAAGATCATAGAGTTTCTGGATCTCTTTCAAATGACCACTACATAGCAAGAGCCATGATACTATAATACAGCGATAAGCATACTTTATTGAAGCAATATTGAGTGACTGAATTCTGGAAAAAAAGGGCAAGTGGAGAAGGGTTCCTCTCCATCAATAACCCATAACATTATCTATATTCATAATATAAGACCATTTCAAATTGCTACATACATGGCTAGTATATAGTGGCAGTGTCCTAGGTATTAAGGAAGGAGTTAGAGAACAACTTACAGTGGAAGATCAGGCTAAAAAAGGAGGAAGATCTTTTCTCTAGCTCTGGAAACTTTGAATTCTTGAGCACACAAAATGTGTTGTACATGCTACACAAAGTGTATACTTCTATACATATAAAATGAGTTACTCCAGAAATGATTAATTTCCTGATGAATTGTATGACATAAACAAACACCACTCCCTTCATCTAATCCCATCATGTTTTATGTGCATGCATAATTTTGGGGCTATTAGCTGTCATTCCCTAGGAATGCAAATAGCCCCACCAATATTTGTTCTTAGCTACCAGTTTGGAATCAACCTAATCAGTCGAATGTCACTTGTGGATGGATATAAAACATTAAAAACTTAGAAACCATGTTAAAACATTTCAGAGGCATTTTAACTTCAAACTTCAATCATGACCACAGGGACTCCACATAGTCCCAAATCATGGCCACAGACAAGAACTACATCTAGTTTTGAAGTTTATAAAAACAGGTGAATGTTGAAATAAGCAAAATCTGCACGTTACACATTTTAACAACAAAACTCTGCATTTGTTCATGCAAACAGGACAGTTGTGAATGCATAATGTAAAATAGGCAACTACATCTGCAACCAATACTCTGTGTGTGAGCACGAGTTTCCATGCAGAAATGTGGGATTTGCGAGTCCAAACAAATTTTGTTTGTTTCAGCTATTTGCTTCCCTAATGCTTTAAAGCTTTCAAAGCAGCTCTAGAATTCATTTGCAATCCATTTTGGAAAGAGTCCCTGCTGCTTTGTGTGAGGATTTAAAAGCTTTGTTTTCATATTTTTTTAACCTATATAGGAAAAACATTTTCAAATGAAGAGCCATCACCTAACATGACTGTGGGGATCCCATGCTAGCTGCACTTTGGACAGCTACTATTTGCCACACCTCCCATCGCCTATCTGGGGACTAAGTAGTACAGAGGGCCTTTTGCCTCCCCCTCCACATCAAGCAGGAAAAAAGATTAAAATATTTGAATCACTAAAGTAAAGAGGATAGTATAATGGACTATACATGGGGAGAGGGACAGCTCTCCAGCTGGTAACTTCAGCCTGTATGACTATTTCCCGAAGGCTGAAAACTGGTGCTTGCTATAGAAGGGTATGTCTACACTGCCACCCTAGTTCGAACTAGGGTGGTTAATGTAGGCATTCGAAGTTGCAAATGAAGCCTGGGATTTAAATATCCTGGGCTTCATTTTCATCTTGCCGGGTGGGTGCCATTTTTAAATCCCCTTAGGTCGAACTCCGTGCCCGCAGCTACACGCGGCACGGAGTAGGTAGTTCGAATTAGGATCTCTAATTCGAACTACCGGTACACCTCGTGGTTTGCAACTTCGAATGCCTACATTACGAGGTGTACCGGTAGTTCGAACTAGGGTGGCAGTGTAGACATACCTGAAGTTATTCTCTATTATTGATATTTTTTGTCATTTCCCCATTGGAGAAAATCCACCCTGAATCTCTGCTTACATTTCCTCAACCTCATTCTGTGAAATGTGGAAAACCTTGGTTTGTAACTTTTCAGGAATTGTCCTGTGAGAACATTGGTTCTTCTTCAGCTGTTTGACATAAATTGTTTCTATATCTGAACACTGTACCTTATGCAGTTCATTTTTATATACTACTCTATTGTTTTCAGATCTATATACTGTAAATCTCAAATAGAGTTAAAATAATTGGGTAATTGTTATTCTAACATATTATTCATTAATGCAACTTTTACTTTGAATAAATCTCAAAAATAGACTAATAGACTAATTCCATAATTTTGTCATCCATAGCGTGTAACTGAAAATGATGGCTTTGTATCTCATGGAAGCTACATTTGCACATCTGAAGGCAGAATGAACATGTCTGTTCATATATTAAATATAGATAATACACAATGAATTTTGCTGCCTCACTACACTCTGGTCATTAATTTCCTCTGCTGGGACTACTTTTGACATTCAAAAAATCTGAGCAATTTCAAATCACCTTTTTAAGGAAACAACTCGCCAGAGAAATTCTGCCTCCCCCCATCTTTCTAGTATGGCATTTCTCCTGCAAACTTAAAATGAGCTGGAGTCCCTGGATAGTCAAATATTCAGTAATAAGTCATCTCCAGAAGAGTGACTCTGCTATTTGTATGGCTGCATGTTTATTGTTCACATCCCAAAGCATGTTTGTAAGTATAAAGATGGTTCTTTTCATTCTCAGATTCTAGTTTTAAACTAACCCTAGAATCAGAAAGTCAATTCAGTTCCTTCTGACTCACTCATCACTGAACATTCTGCAGATGAGTCTTATTTAATGCTGTGAATGAGGAATAATCAGAAAAGGGAATATAACTCATGATCTCAGAACTGCATAAAGATTGCACCAGCAGAAACAAAAAACAGTAAACATGTATTTGACTTTGTGAAGTAGGGAGGGCATTATTCTGACTTCAAATGGGGAGGAGGAGAGCTGATATAATTGTCATAGCTCCATCCACTTGCAACTATGATAATTTATATGAGGGCTTGCCCCACTGAGAAATGGTTGAGTGAGTGTCATTTTAATGTGCACTTTTCTAAGCAAAACCTACCCTTAAAAATGTCATATCTAACAGTCAGGACTAAGAATATAAACTTTATATCCAGAATTAAAATTAAAAAATAGTCATAGAAGGTTCTGAAATATCAGAATTAAAAACCATGACATTGCTATGCATTTTTTAAATGTATTTTAGATAATTCATAGAGGTATTTTCAATGTCTTTGTATATTTAGATTCTCTTTGCCCAAAACCTGTGCAATTGGACTCATAGGTTTGAGGAAATTTGCTATCTATGTGCAGGGGTAAAAAAATAATTATTATTCTAGGTTGGCTTTCTTAGTCTCTTAAATATTTTTCAAATAAATAATCTAATATATGCACCATAAGCGAAATCCATGATCTTGCAGAGTAGTGTTTATAAGCACTTACTTTGTCGATATGAATATCTTTTTTCATAGCTCTGCCTCTTGTGAAAGTAATAGCGTTACTTCAGAGTCATCCTTTATTTCTAGACAGAAGGTGAGAAGTCTATAGATTTTTTTACACAAACTAGGAAGTGTATTGTAACAGTGAGACCCTGTGTTTTTAATAGTTAATGTACCTGCTCAGTAGTGATTAGGTGAAAACAACATTCAAATACACTACAGGCACTTTTCTGTGTACTAACATAAAACCTTTTCTAAAGCCTTATATCTGGACTTCATCAATGAAAACAAAAATGCCTTGACCCACAAAATTCTGATTTTGCTCCTGTTGTTGTATTGGACAACATGGAAAGGGATATAAATCAAATTATCAATGTTGCACCCGTATAAATCTGTAGACCTGTTTTCCATACCCCTTACTCACCTCAGCAGCCTTAATCAAGCAATACTGACTGCAAAAGAAAGGACAGATCCTGACTCAGACAAGTCCCTCTCTGACTTAAATGGAATTTTAAAGTAAGTGCTAAGTAAAATGAGCCAGAATTTCAGTATTCTACTCTGAATGATTAAAGCCAGATGGTGCCTGTCGAATGTGGGCGAGCTAAACCATAATTAAAAATGATCTTCTCTCTTGAGAAGGGACCAACTCCCTGCAGTATTTTCAGCAGTAACAAGAATTAACATAATGATCATTGATATTTCCTCCCCCCTCCCCGCTTTCCTTTAAGCTGCTACAACATCTGAAGTTTGCCCACCTGGCCCAGGTTCAGTGCTGTAGTAGGAGGTGAGACTGAGCAGACTGGAAGCAGGACAGAGGCAGGAATGGGGTACATAGTCACTTCTCTGGTCCTGTGGACATTAGTTAAAAAATGCATCCAGTCGTGGTATTAGTTCTTCTTTACAGATCTACTTGGGTTTGGGGCCAGCCATGCAGGGGGCAGTCCTGGCAGAAATTTCCTCCCACAGGAGGGATGACTGCTACCAATGATAGTTGCCATTCTGGCAGACACACCATTTCTAGAGCTAAGTGGCTTCACTTATGATGGATGCACAAACAAAAGAGTAACCCTAAAAAGCAGTGTTAATGTAACTTCCAAACTGAGGCCAGAGGAAGACAATATTAATGGAATTTCCCTGCCAATTTATCCCAGTGGTCTGTGTGTATGTTATAGGTCCCCTTCCGTGCTGAATCTAAAGAGGACCAAAACTATTATAGCTACAGCTAGGTAGTCTTATCTTTAATTCAGATGGTCATGAGTTGATGCTTCCAGTTCTGGTTTAAGGTGGTCCAAATTATATTGTTTTAACTCATTTAAATTTCTGTTGAATTATATTTAATTAGTATTTATATAGATGGCATCTCTCATCAGATTTCAAAAGACCAAATAACATGCTATTCTGCTACCACTCTATCCTCAACCTCTACTGGTCCCATAGCACTCACTCTTGCATTCTTCTGTGGCTCCTTTCTGCTCTCTGTCTATATGTGGTTCAGTTTATTTGTCTTGCATAATGTACCCAGAACACCTAGCCAATAATATTTCAAGTCAATCATATAGTAAAGCTTAAAATCCCCTATAGAACTGTGTAAAATCTTTAACACAAATAATTTTTCTATAAAAAAAAATGCAGATTTGGGTCATCCAGAACAATTGGCAATTTTTGATACATTTTGTTGAGCTGTTTCATTTAAAAAAAAATAGAATGATTCCTATGGTTCTTTTTGGCATTTCCAAAACAAAACATTTTGACTTTTCATTTTGGAAAGATATTTTGGAATTTCACTCAATTTAAAAAAAAATCAAAACATTTAAGTCAACCCTGAAAATGAAACAAAACTCTTCAATTGACCTGCTTTCCCACCTATTACTTTGTTTTCTGGGAAAAAAAATCTGAAATATGTCATTTTGGGTCAGCTCAGAATGATTTTTTCCCCTCTCACAATTTTTCATCTCAGGCACTGAACTGAAAAAAATGGTTATTCACAAAGCTCTCAACACCTGTTCCCTTAGCTGGAATCTAATTTGAGCTATACTATAATTGGCTCTGTTTCATATTTTGCAGTCTTAAGTAACTGTAGGATTTTAGAATACTTATACTCAATAAAACAAATATAGGGACATGGTGGCACTCACAAATTTGCTCATGTACTTATGAATAAAATATACATTTACATATACAAAGCAGGCAATTGGTTCCATAGTAATCTCTTTGTACAGGAAAATACAGACATTTTGCACACAAAATACATGTGCACAAATTTTGGAATTACAGTTTTCAATTAAAAAACACATTTAAAGGCTAACTTCAAAACAGTCTAAGTTGAGTGCCAAAAGTTATCTCCCTATTTAGGAACCTAAGTATGGGGACTGTAATCTAGAAGTTTCACCAAGACTTATTGGTGCTCAGAGCCTCTGATAAATCATTCATTTAGATGTCTCAATTGGGATTTGAATGCCTAACATTAGACGCTGTCTCTGACAAGTCTGACCTTAGCCCAAGGCCTCAAGTGTTCTGTTTCTTAGAAGTCTGGACACAGCTTCACAATCAGTTGCAAAATTATTATCTTGTTTTCTTCCCAGAGCTCAATCCTGCTACACAACCCAAGGTAAGGAGTGTTAAAAAAAACTATTTGAAAGACAGAGAATAATTTGATAAAGCAAATTAATTCATTTTGCCTCAAACAACTAGATTTTAGTTTTGCACCAAAACCAACCCCCTAAAACTACAATTGAGTTGCCTGAGAAAAAAAAGAAAATTCCTCTTTCCTGCTAAAATTAAATCTCATACAATGAAACATATACCAAATGCCAAAATAGATTTGTTAGGAATATTCAATAACATAAGTGTAGATAGATTTCAAATCTTATGTATGTGGAAAGGGAGGCAGATGAAATCAACACTCTAAAATGGATACTGAATAGTTCAGGGGATTGATAATGAGATATAAAAATATCAAGCTCAAGGTACTTTCAAGCAAAAGTCATTACAATCTGACAGCTGTTCAGCATCTTTTATTAAATGATTTGGTGGTCTCAGTCTAGCTTTCTCATAGAAAATTTTTCACATCACAAAATCAGCCCCCCCAAATCATTAATTAGTAATCTCCACCATGGACACTAAGGATTCAATACATATGGATAGTGAAATCTTGACCTCAGTGAAGTCAGTAGCAAAACTCCCATCGCCTTCAGTGAAGTCAGGATTTCAGTTGGAATCTCTTAGTCCAAGAGTACGTCAGACTCATGTAGCTGTCATGCTAGCTGACTTAGGATTGTGACGCTTGGGCTAATGGGCTGTTTAACTGCATTGTAAATGTTTGGGATCAGGCTGCATTTTGAGCTCTGGTACCCTCCCAGAGCCCAGGCTCCAGCCCAATCTTGAATGTTTATACTTTAGGTAGGAAAACAACCCCTTATCCTAAGTCCCATGAGCCCAGATCAGCTGGCCTAGGCCAGTCACGTGTGTCTAACTGCAGTGTAGATGTACCCATAGATGAGAGATGTGGAGAAGCCAGAACTCTCTTTCCTCATAGCGCAACTGTTTGGTGCAGAAAGGACTTCAACCTTTAGAGATGCTGATTCAGAAACTTAGAGGTTAAATTTTAAACTGGGGGTACTTCTCTCTGAGCTTGCCTGTTCATGCATTTTTCCTGCTTATGGATAAGCCTTCATCCCATGTTAAGGGGGTCAATGAAGTATGTCTGTCTAGGATGTACAGCTGCTTAACAAGTGAAACAAAACTAAAGCATTGTCCTGTTTCAAGCCAAATAAATACCATCAAGCATATTTTCTTATGTATGTGGAAAGGGAGGCAGATGAATTCAATACTCTAGAATGGATACTGAATAGTTCAGGGGATTGATAATGAGAAATAAAGATATCAAGCCCAAGGTACTTGCAAACAGCAACTTGGACAAGAAAAATCCATTTGTCACATGGTAGCAAACACAGGTGCCAACTCCATGGGTGCCAACTCTGAGGCTGGAACACCCAGGGGGATAAATTAATGGCACTGAGCACCCACTGGAAACCAAGCTCCCACCTCCCCATAGCACCTTTCACCTGATGGTGGCCCCACAAACCAAGTCCTCCCCCACCCACCCACCGACCCAGTGCTTCTAGAGCACCGCAAGCAGCTGATTCGGGGCATTCAGGAAGCTCCATGAAGGTGAGTGCGGAGCAGGGTCAGGGCTTGCTTGGGGGAGTGGCTTGGGAGAAGGGGTGGAATGGCGGGGGGCAGAGCAGGGCTTGAGGGAAAAAAGGCTGAATAGACATGGGGCAGGGGTGAAGCAGGGATGGAAAGAGTTGGGGCATGGGTGGGGTCTTGGAGAAGAGGTTGGGGAGGGCAGGACTTGTGGTGGATGTGGCGTCCAGCACCTCCTCACTAGAGGGGAAGTCAGCACCTATTATAACAAATATGTGAATCAGAAACACTGTGAACCATCAAATCCCTCCATCCTACAATAGCTTTATTACAGGGTTTTTTTTGGGGGGGGAGGGGGCAAGTTAAGGCCAGTATTTTATGTTTGGGGAGTTTTTGTTGTTTTTTTTTTTAAGAAAAGACCTCCGGGAGCAGGTCCCGTAGCAGAAGGTGAAAGAGATTAGAGCTGTTAACCTAACATGTTGTGCTTACATTGCTCAACGGCCTTAATCATCCCAAGTGCACAGCAGTCTCCTGCTTCTTTCATAGGCTCTGACACTGATGGACAGCCTCTGCCTTCTTTCAAGAAATCTGTCCATCTCTCTCAAATACGCACACATATACATCCAGAGAAGAGTCCAAGAGGGATACTTGTTACAATTCAGAACGGACTCCTTGGTTTCCTTTAAATATAAATTTAATGTTTTGGTATCTTGTTAAATTGTTGCTATCCAGAAATGAATGTTTGCATGACAAGGTAATTGTGTACCTGACCATGCCTATGTGTGTGTGTGTGTGAAATGATGTGAGCACATGCCACAAAATCAGGTTTTCAGGAGCAATGGATCCCCGCTCATTTATGAGGTATTCAGTAGAAATTATGTCTATATTTTGTTTAGACATATGTGTATGTGCTATTTTTATTGTATTAAATAAATATACGTGTCTGATCCTGATCTCTGTATCTCCCTTTTCCCCAGTGTGGTATCAATCTCTTTCTTTCTCCACAATGTACCCTCTGGGGCGTCTCATTGCCAATTTAAACTTCACATGCCAGAATAGAATGTCTCATCATTCCTCTGAAATCCTTGTCATAGCATAGGCCAAATGCACCCCTTCAATTCAACCCTTCAGTGGTTCAGCAAGGGTACCCACTCCAAGCTCCTGGCTCCACTGTCATTACCTCTCTTGGGTGGAGACCCATGTCTCTCTCCCTCCTGGTTGGGATATTTCTAGACTGCACAGTTCTCTCATGTATTGTGACCTCTGCAGCAAAGTCAGGTTGCGTCAGCCAGCTTCTTTTCCTTTCTCTTCAATCACAGGCATCAGGACTGTCTTTAGGATTTATGGGGCTGTACGCAGGATTGTATAATGGCACCCCACTGACCCCAGGCTGTCGAGAGATACAGCCCCTGGACAAAACCTGCACAGGGGCTGGATTGCTCCACACCACCCTACTTGCTTGCCGGTCCCCAGGCAGAGCCCCTCAGCTATTGGCAGAAGCAAGTCCCTCACAGCCTGTGCAGAAAGAGTGTGAGACCAGGTGAACAAAGAGAACTCATTCTGCCCTGACTCACGGCCATGCTCTCCTCCCTCCTAGGCTAGCTTGGCTCCTTCACCCACCACCATCTACTTGCTGCCAGCTGATTTTTGCAAGGATGCTGATGCTCACACCTGGCTTTGGTCAGCGAGGAGCAGGGAGGGGACAGGTAGCTGGCAGCACACGCACAGACAGGCCATGGCCCCTCCTGCATCCCTTATCCCTGCAGCCCTTCACTGCTAAGCCCTGCAACTCCCTCCTGATGGAATTGCTGATTGCTGCCCTTCCCTGGCATGGCTGCTCCTCTGCCCCACACATCCGTGTGATGGGGGAGTGGAGTGAGGAGCCATATCAGGGTTCCCTGTCTTTACCTGAGCTGCATGGGGAGAGTGCATGAGAGCAGCAACTCCTGGTGCCTCACAGCACAGCTCAGGTGGGGAAAGTGGTCTGAATGCAAACAACCCTGGTATGTGCTTTGGGCGGGGGGGGGGGGGGGAGGGAGGAGGGCAAGAGAGAGTTTTTGTGTGTTTGTGGGGTGAATGTAAAAACTGTTTAAAGCACGTTAAAAATAAAAACATGAAAAAGTTTACATTTTATTTACAGTCTCTTTATTCTTATGAACCTTGCTTGTCCTTCCCGTCCCCACTTCCCCAAGCAGAGAGGCACAGAAACTAGGATCAGGACTACGCCCCCCAAAACTGGCCCAAATCTTGAAACTGGATCTGAACCACATCCATCCCCACACCAAACTCGACTGACCCAGTCCTCAGACCAGGGGCACTGGTGAAAGTGGGGGGATAGGGCAGGGGAAACTGGAGGAGGCCCCGTCCCTCCCATGGGTGTTGGTATGGGGGATGGGGCAATAGGAACTGGAGTTCTCCCCAGGGGTGCTGGTGAGGCTGGAGCAGGGGGATTTGGGGACCTCCCTCCTGGGATGCTGCTGCTGAGGGGGGAGGGACAGTGTAGGGGAACTTGGTCTCCAGTTGTTCTGTGGGCTGAGAGGGCTTAGCTTGAGCAACGGGCACCCACTGATCAGGGTGTTCATCCACAGTGCTAGTTCCACCTCCTGCCCTGCATGGTTCAGGACCCCCAGGTTCCCAGCCTCCACATTTGCATACTGGTTGGGCTAGGGTTGGGGTGGGCTCATGGGACAGGGAGGGGGAGAGAGAAAGCTGCATTGCAGTATCTTCTACCAGCACTGCCCCAGGCCCAAAAGCAGCCTCAGAGAGCAGGGTTAATTAGTATAACTGCCAGAGTTAAACTACCACTGAGCTCTTTCTAAGCAAGCATTTGTTTAAGGTAAAAGCATTGCAGAGAAAACATTAATAAACAATAAACGACACTCTTCCCCCCGCCATGCTAGCAAACAGCCTTTTAAGCCCTAAATAGGGTTCTCCTTTGGTCACAAGTTCATAATGGCGGTTAGCTCAGAACAAGCCTAGAGCCTGGGCCAAGTTCTTCCAACTCTTCCCAGGAAGAACTGGGGCCTTCCTTGGACAGAAGAGGCTGCCCATTTGTTGGATCAGAACAAAAGGCTCTGAGTCAATTTAAACTCAGGCTATGCATCCAGAAATTCTTTATCTGTTGGTCCTTTGACAATCTAGTTTGAACTAGTATCAGGGAGCCTCTCTCCATGTGGAGGTAGCTCTCTGGAGGCATTATTACCTGAGTGAATTTGTATAACCAACTCCGCATCATTGTTCTTAGTTTTTAAAGAGCTATGGTCCTCCTTCCCGACAGAATTACATGTAATTCCTGGCCCACAATGATAAATACATTAAACCTTAGTTAATGAAGTTGAATTCAGTAAAGTTTGTCCAGGATATTGCAGGTAATTGCCACTCCTTTCACAATCCTCTCCACTCCTCCGATTCTCTATTACCGTTGAACCCACCATCATCCTCCTAGTCACACAAACCTATAATCCAGGGTTATCTTTGACTTCCTATCTGACTAACAACAGACGTTTATGCTTGGATAGGGTTTTCATTCTCTCTCTCTCCATGGTATTAATTTATTTCCTTCCTTCCTTGGTCTCTCACCTCTCTGCTGTCTCTTTTCCATTTGTACTCTTATATTTGCATTCTTATATTCTTTTTCTTTCTCCTTTCCCCATTCCAATTATCTGTGCTGCTTGACACACCCTAGCCATCACCATCTCCCTTACATTTGTCTCCCCCATCGATAAATCAGCACCCCACACCAAAAGCTGTTTTGTGTGGATTGAGGGAATGCTCCACTGTTATGTTGTGAGGATACATACATTAATGGTTGTTTGGCATTCAGATACTGCAGTGATGGGGTCAGATACGTATTTAATCAAATAGAATGTATATACATGTGATATTTTCTGCTTACATGACCAAGTGACTAAATTTGCCCAGGTCATTTCACTCCAGTGCTTCAGCAAATGAACTGAAGCAATGATCTTTTTATGTCAGCACAACCTATAGCTCTTTTTCATGCAGCACTGGAAATGATCCCTCCTTGCATGTCAATAAAACTATCTGATTGAAAGGAAATCTGGGGCACCTTTGTTTCTCTACTAAGATTGCTAGGGAAGGATGCTGAAGGTAGTGGTTGTGTAAGTCATAGAAGCCCATTAACCAGAAATGAACTGAAACTCTCCACATGTCTCACCGGAGGCCACTTGAGATTCCAGAGGGTAATAATCTTTTGAGATATTAAGGAAATTTGATTCAACTAGCCACCCTTAGCTCTACTGTATAACCAACAAATAAATACAGTACACGGTAAATATAAATTTCAGACTCTTATTACCTGTGCTGGATTTTAACCATCAGTCTTTCTGTGATTGTGAACTCCTCTGGACCTTGAGTCCTATAATCTGGAAAGTGCTCAACAGTGCTCAACGGTAAATAAAAACATAAATAACACCACAAAAATACAATAAATAATAATATAGACTTTTTATTACATTGTTAATCCTCAAAGCCATGTCAGGGATATCTCAACTATATTTAATATCTTATGTGGAAATAGCTTCTTATATATTTTTTATTTTGTAATAAAAAAGTGGCCTTCAAATAGCCCTAGGGACAGGTACATTACTCTCTTTTTGGAAACTGTGTAATGAGAACATTGTTGAGAGCTATCCAAGAGCAGTGAAATTAATCTCTAAAAGTATTTTTAATAGAAAGAGGTCAGTTTCTATTTCATACCACTCTCCAAGGAACACAAATATCAGAGTATGTGTGCTGAACACATTAAAAGGTTTTTGAATCTTCTCTACAGTCCTACAGCCAAGTCTAATGAAGTCAACAATCCCTAAGCATTAACTTCTTGCTTTTACAGGTCATTGTGGTATGTTTTCAAGTTAGGTATTAGAAAATCTGTCAAACTAGCTAAGAGAAAGGAAGGCTGACATTACAGTTAAGGCAGAACACTAGGACTAAGGAGATTTGGGTTTAGTTCCTTAATCTGCGCGCGCGCGTGTGTGTGTGTGTGTGTGTGTGTGTGTGTGTGTGTGTGTGTGTGTCAGAGAGAGAGATTGATTCAGTTCCTGATCTGCCAAATTGGAGTAATAATTATTTTTTCCTACCCTTTATCTATCTCGTCTAGGAATATTTATTGCTGTGAGTTTGTAGAGTGCCTACTCCAGAGACATTCCAATCTTGGTTGGGGCCTGTGGGAATGAAGGTAATGCAAAAAATAAAAATAATGGTTTCATAACAAAAAAATGGTATTTGCCCATATTTTTGGACATCTCTGTATGGTCTATATCACCCAACTATGCAATGTAATCATTGTGCAAGTTTCAAGTATCTTTTTTAGTATGGAATTTGTGAAGTGATTAAACTTTGCTCTCTCTGTTTCCCTGCACAGGCTGGTTTCTCTTTTGCTAGGGAGTTGTCTTAGGTTTTTTTTTCTATAGCAGAGCTGGTTGGAAATTGGAATTTTTATCTCTTGGGAAATTTTGATATTTCAACCGTTGTTGTTTTACTTGAATCTAGATGAAAAAGTGAAATACTGACCTTTTTAATGGGATGAAAAATTCCAAACAAATTTTGTTTCAGATATATCAAAACATTTCATTTGGCCATTTCCCAATCGAAATAAGATATTTAGGTAGTTGTAAATCAAGATGCTTTGTTTCAATATAACACTGCATCCACTTGAGCTGCTACTGTTCCAAATAGAAGCTGTAGCTCAGAGTTCTCATAGCCAATTCTCTCCTAGAGCTTAGCTCCCTAGCTCTAGCTCCCATGATACATCTCACTAAATCACTCAGTGGGAAGAGCACAATGCATCATGACAAGTGTAACCACCGAAGGACCCAACCCATAGGAAAGAAGAGAGGCCCGAGCCATCTGAACTTCAACTCCCATAAGTCACTGCAACAGTTTGGCTTGTCACAGATTAATGTCAAACTGACATGTATTTTGTTTAATAAATGGAGATATCTGCATTCAGACTGACCAAGCCTGAAATGATATATCTCACTTTGATTTTCCTCATGGAAAAAAGACTGAAAAGGCTCTGTAAATTTTATTGAAATTAATATCTTAAAGCTCTTTGCTACAATTTTCAATTATTTCCAGGTATTTTTAAGAATATATTCTTTGTAAATAAAAATAAATATTCCAAATATTTGGAAGAGAAAGTTTTATCCTCATGAATCCATACCCAGGTTATTATGAATTCAGGTAAATAAATATACCCAAATGAAATTCTGGCCTCAATTAAGTCACTAAGGCCTCGTCCACATTACAGCGGAAGGGTGACTTAAGATATGCAATTCCAGCTATGTTGTGTAGCTGGAGTCGACTTAGCTTAAATCATATTTCAACGCCGTCCACATAGCGGGAGGTTGACAGGAGCAAATGCTCCCGTAGGCTTCCCTTACTCCTCATGAGGAGCAGGAGTACCTCCACTGACTAGAGCACCCTCTGAGTTCAATTTAGTGGGTCTTCACTAGATCAACCAACCACAGCGGCGTCTATTTTCTGTGTAGTGTAGACATAGTCAAAGAGTCTTGTCACTTACTTTCATAAGATCAAGATATTACTCCTTGTTCCATGAATGCCCACATATAGTGCCTAGGTTTTATTTGAAGAACATGTCTGAAGAATCCTCTAGCTTCCGGAGAACTGGAGAATGGTTCTCCTCACAGCTTCCTTCTATGTACTGTTCTCTCTTTATAAGCCCTTCACTAATAAAGCTGCCTACAATGCATCAGGGATCCAGAAGGACCAAACTATCCCCTGTAAATTCAAAGGTGTAGGGAAAATAATTCTATGTTGTAACCCTCCTTCTGAACTCTTTGATTCCTATCTGATCATTGGACACTAATCTGGGATGTGGGAGAACCTCATTCAAATCCTTGCTTGTTCACCGACTTCTGTGTGATTCTGGGAAAGTCATTTATCCTCTTTGTGCCCCAGTTCTCCAATAAAATGGGGATAATACTCCATGGATGTTGAAAGCATAAATATATTAAATACCATTGGGTACTTAATGCTACAGGCAACTAGAGTTATAGAGGATACCTAAGACCGTCATTGGCCAGTTTTCCCATATCAGAGAAAATTAGGGTAGAGGTTCTCATGATGATGGTGGAATCTTGTAGGGATAACAAGGGTCCACATTGCAGGTCACGCCACCCACTCTTTTGTTCTGTTCCATTTGGTCAGAATTACACTAGTTAAAATGTCAAAACCTATACTGAGTTCTGCTGTAAAGGCTGTACATCTTTTTGGAAGAGGATCAGATTGTAAATTAGTTTGGTAAGATTATCACTGGGAACCATGAAGAAAGAGATGCTAACATAATATTTTAAAAAAATATTAAGCCTTCATGACTTTGGTATTGAGTGTGCCCATTCATGTCAAACCAAGATCATTCTAATTGAGAAGAACATTGCTAATTGTAAATGTAACTACAATTAAAACTAACAGTAGTACCGGTTTTCTTTCCTTAAACACAATTATATTTATACTTAAGTAAAAATGACTACGAATAAAAGGATTTATAAGCCATTTAAAATACTTCACTTTACCATTGTATTTTGCATATTATGTTTAAGCAGAGTGAGAAAACTGATGTTAGTACAGAAAGGAAAAAAATTGGACTGTGACTTTATTTTAAGAAAATACTTCCATTCCCTTCCCTGCCAAACTTCCAGGTGTCTTCATCCCAAAGTGAAACTGATCTAATATATGCAAACAACTAAATCTCCTTTAAATTCATGCACAGAATAAAACCTTTTGTTTTTAAGTGAAAACAGTGATGTACAAAAAAATGCCTACTTTCAAGGTACAGTATATAGATAATCTTTAGAGATTGCAATGGTTCATTTTATTTTATTCACAGTATAGATTGATGCATGGGTAATTTGATGAGACTACTTATATTTGAAGGCTTCCACATACAGAGGAATCAGCGGAGATCCTTTAACTTGTATATGTAAGAGTATTTTGAATACTTATGATTAATGAAGTGGTCTGATTGTTTCCTTATGAATCCAAAGCCTACACTGCCTCCAACACCTGTAGGATCAAGCCCTAATTCTCTGACTTGCATGCAAGTGGATGAATCCTGCATTATTTGGGGATTGTGACTCCACGTTTTCTCGAAATACTCACATGATTTCTCATTTATTTGTTCCAGCTATTTCTTTAAAAATTATTTACCTTTTACAGTTACTCTACTTCATTCTTACCCTCAGTTTGAGTCTTCTGTGGATTCTTGTCCTTGTCTTATTTATATTTTGCAGAATAACTGATTAAGTTTCACCAGCTTATGTCCATGCCTTAATGGATTCCTGGTCACCATCATGCTTTAGTGGGAAAATGAAAGGTACCCAACCACCGAAAAACAGTTGGACACATCTGAATTGATTGTTCACTATCAGATCTGGAAGGGCCAGATCAGTATTTCCCATCATGGTTGTGCTGGAACTAAATGTAAACATGATTTTCTTTTTAATAAAATTCTTGTAAAGAAAGAATAACTAAGCTTTTCAAAATTGTTGATACAGGAGAGTTAATACATGCTTTTCAAGTGTATGTGGCTGACATCTTAAGAGATCATGGGATAATGAATGTCAAACCTATGTTTCTTGGACTTAAAAGATGTTCTCACAGATGAAAGTTAGTGTGTGCTCCCTGGTGCGCAGCTCTGGCAAGAGCTGGCTGAGCTGCAATAAAAGCCAGGAGGGGAGCTATTTAAAGAGCTGGCAGGGACCCGGGTTGCAATAGGACAGTATCTGTAAGACATTTAAGTTCCTTTCACCCCCTGGATGTTCTATAAAGAGTGCAGCAAGCTACTGACCCTTTCTAATAAAGATTTTTAAAAGGTGACAGGTGTTCAGCACACCTGTTTTCCACACATACATCTCTTCCGCAATAAATCGTGGATGTGTATAGTTTTGGTTTTTTTATTAAAATTAAGTCTGCTGAACATCTATAGAGTTATCTTCAAATAATTTGTCCAAATAATTGCAATCAGTGTGTTCTTGCTTCCTAAATTTTATCTTTTTGCTGTGAATTTATTCTGAATCACACATTTCAGGTTACTTTTCAATTTGTTTATGACTTTTAGCAGGCACATCTTAATAATGGTCAAATGAAGCCACTATTAACTGAAACATTCCTCAAGACTCTGTCACTGGTTCCACTCTTTCAGCATTCATAGGCATCCTCTCAGAAATGTCATTCTGTGATTAAGACTGGACTATCACTTCTATGTGGACAACACAGAACACTTTCTCTTAATTCTAAGAAGATGGTTGCTTTGTGTATTTCATGTCTGTATAACATTGAAACATGGAATGCCAGAACAAATTTTTAAACTGAATGATGGAATTCTCTTTATTGTTAATTACCTTTTATAATGGTTGCACAAGGATAACATAAGGAATCTCAGTATTTTTAGTATGAAGAGGCAGATCAGCTTCCTAGTTAAAAATTCCTATCCTCACCTTTTCAGGAGCATCTCCCTGCCTACATTTGGGTCAGCTGAAAAAAATTAAACATCCACACTTTTGCCTCTTCCATTTAGCATGGTTGTCATTTATAGCTGACTAGTTTCTCAGATGCCTTTTAAAACCATATTTAGCATTTACAAAATTTAGTGACTGGAGTATATGTAAAATTATTTCAGCCTTTGCATACTTTTAATGTACAGTGCCAACATTGTTTCCTCCAAGGAGACAGCATATTCATTTTAAATTTAGTACAGTCTTGTATAAAACACTGCATGAAGCATAGAATTATAGAAGATTAGGGTTAGAAGAGACCTCAGGAGATCATCTAGTCCAACCCCCTGCTCCAAGTGTGACCTAACTTATCCCAGCCAGGGTCTTTAAGCCTGGCCTTAAAATTCTCTAAGGATGGAGTACAGTCATGGACAATTTGAAGTTTACTGGTAACTGAATAGACATGGTTAACCTGGTAATTCATTTATACAGTCATAGCTGAATGTTTATAATTTTGGTAAGAAAAATTCTTTGGTAATAATCCCTCATCTATATCATCCATTGTCTACAGTGATCGAACACATAAATACCTTATGGCATCTGGTATAATCTGGAATAGCTGAATTATCTACATGTTTGTAAGATGCATACACAAAAAGGAACTGCATAAATATAAGTGATTGGAAACTACTGAATGTCACCTCTCTCTTTCTCTTTCATTGCCAGAGATAAAAATGTCATTTTCACAGTGCATAAGAAACAAAATCCAGTCTTAATAAGAATGAAACAAAATTGAGCTCAGTACACTGGACTACCTGTTCTTCATCTTGTTCCTTCAATACTGCCTAGACCAAATACGACTGGTGGAGAAAGCATTTATTTCTCTGCATGCTTATCAAAGAGAATGAACCTTGTAAAGCCAAGCCTTTGTATGCCTCAAGTCATACATGTGATACCTTTTTGAACTAACTTGCCTGATAGATGGAAAACTAGAATTCAGCTGCAAAAAGAACTGTGTTTGAATGGAAATTTTAACATCTACCTGAAAATGATTTATTAAGGTCGTTGTCAAGAAGAGATAATCAGGAAACAGTTAGGATGGTCTAGTAACAAGCTGAGTATTTAGAAGAGTTATAACCAATGCTTCAGGCATTTTATTAGTCACCTATGATAAATGTACTAGATACAGAAAAAGTCTTTTCAATCTAAGAAATTGTCAGTGACACACATCAGTAAAACATTTTTAATACTATTAGCTCTTCTGAAAGGACACAGCCATCCCCATTGTCTTAGTATTAATGGAGAATAACATTTTAGAATATCCAAGAGCTGAAATCTTGCTACAGTCCTTCCTTGAGGAAGCTTGTGTTATACAGAAGGTCAAGTAAGATGATCATAGCCTTCTGGCTTTGGAATCAATAAGATTGCTTTTCCTGGGACTCAGCCATCTAAGTGCTATAGACAGCTTTGAAAAAAACCCCCACAAATATAATATCCCATTAATTTTGCTGGGGTTGCATTTATGTAAATGAAAACAGAGCCTGGCCCTTAATTTTGATTTCTGCTTATTGAAAACTATTACCAAGATCCTATATGTATGGGCCTGACTCTGCAAGAATTCAATACATGGCACTTTCACTGGGCCAAATTTCTGATGTCACACAGCTGACCATAGAAGCAAAATACATCATTACAGTGGGTTTACACCTGACTTACACTCGTGTAAGATAATTCAGACTCAAGCCCAGTGAATTAAAGCAGAATTTATATGAAGAACCTTTGTTTTCTTCCTTCCAATCAGTATGAAGATTTGAGACGGGCAGCTAAGTTTCGTAGGCAGCTGGGTAAACCAATTCAGACGTGCATATAAAGAATTATGGGTTTAGGGCCTGATCCAACTCCCATGAAATCAAATGGAGTCTTTTCTAATGTAAAAGCATGGATCTCAGCATGGGCAGTGGGTGAAGCAGCTACTTGGGGAGGCAAGCTCCCCAGTATGTGGTCCTGCCCATACTCCACCCCTGCTCTGTCAGAGCCCCAACCCCCCTTACTATCTCCCTCGTCCTCTCTGTTCACCCCTTCTAGCTAAATCCCCGTACCCAAATGTAGCAAATGAAATTTTAAAAAACCCCACACTCTTCTAAAATTTCCTTCTAAAGAAAATGGAGTATGCTTTCCACTGCATGACAGATTGTGAAGGCTGGGCATGCACAAGGCACCTAATTAAAAGCATTAAATTTGGGAATAAAAAATGTCAGTCATAATTTTTTTGAAATATCCTGAAGTTAGAGATTTATTTGCAAAAACTTAGTATGTAAGGGTGTCAACTGTCCTGCTGAATACAACATTAAATGTTATGGAATACATGATGAAGCTCTTCTCTGTTTTACATTTTCTTAATTACTAATTTCTAAGCTGATTTTATACGTTAAATGTACTCTTAAGCCTTTATAAACTAATCATTCCAGATTACTACATATTTAACACACTGAAACAAATACATTATTTTAAATGAATAAGTCAAAGCAGCTTACTGTGTTCATAACAAAGTTCATTGATTTTAGAAAAAGGGAACACTAATTTATTTTGCGTCATTTCTATAACAAGACAGGTATATACAATTTCATCATATATTTATGTTAAAATATATTTGCAAAGATTTTAGGCATAAGAAGGAATTGTGCATCTTACTAAAGTACTGATATTAGTGGAGTGTTCTCTTAAAACTAGTTCTTAGTCAGAAGTATAGAAAGGGAAACTCATGTGTCCAGTTATCTCAAAGAAAAAGGATGTTGTCCCTTTACGGGCTCTCTTCAACAAAGGGGAAAAGGAGAGAGAGTACAGCAGGGATGGACAGAAAGGACAGGAAGACTTTGGAAGTAAGTTTTTGTACTATAGTAATTAAAATTAAAATGCATATTTTGGATAAGAATGGGCTTTTCAAGAATTTATTTTAAAAAACTATATGTTTGAAGATCCAAGCATTTAAGGTTAAAGCTGAATACTCAGATTGTACATCTAAAAATCTATGCTAGGATTTTTTTAGAAATGTGATTTTATAATCTTCAGCAACAAACTAATGAAAGATTAAAGCAAATTTTAAACTATTACAGTAATGCACAACTGTTTTTGTCAGAGAGTTCAGAAACTGATGGTACTTATCTCTGGATTGGCACTTGCCTGTTCAATGGCTTCATTGCCACTTAAGGGCTCTTTTACAGGTTCGGTGTTATGCTGATAGGTCTGGAAAGCTTGAAGGCTTCTCACTTTTAGGATCATAAATCCACTGAGTTGGGGATATTGGGACTCACAAGTCTGCAGGAATTGTCTGAATAGGGATAGGAAGATGGGAGAGGTTGTGCACTAAAACTCAGGGGAGGCATTGCTTTACCTTGTCTCTCATACTTACCACTCATGGTCCTGAGAAACAATGGCAATTAATGAGAGAAGAGTTGGCAACATTTCTTAATATATTTTCAGGTCTCCTACAATGCTTACCAGGTGTTTGCCAGCCTTAACATGCAAATTTAACTAACATTAGTTCTGTCATTATTTTCTCCTCTCCTTTATTATACCTAAGTGGGATGATAGTTCACCTTTCAAAAATAAGTGAGCACAATATACCAGGTACTTATTTTAAAAGAAATTAAATGATGCCAATTATAACTTATGCACAAATCTGTATTGGGATAGATGGATTACTGGGAATCTATCATGTACTTCTTAGAACAGCAACATTTGTGGTAGGAAGGCTGTTCCTTTTGGTATATTTTGAAAAGCTCCAAGGTTCAATACTAAGAACTTGATTCAGGAAAGCATTCCAATTTGAAAAAGCATTGAACCTATGTTTAACTTAGAGCCCATACTTAAATGCTTTTCTGAATCATGGTAACAAATTTTGTATCTTTTTGCCATATGTATATGCTATTTAAAAAAAAAAGTTACAATTTTTTTTATTTATGTCATCCAAAAATCTTCTGATAACTTCAGTTCATTTGGAAAAATATTGCATTTAAAAAAAATCCAGTTTTTAAACATATTTGCATCAAGTATTTCCCACAAACATACTAGAAAATTAATTTACTAAGATCAATATTAAAGGAAACAAAGAATTTAAAGTAATTATTTGAAAATTTTGCTAACTGATTTCTGAATTTATATATATATATATATATATATATATATATATATATATATAAATAAATGATCTGTTATCATTTTCTGATTTAATGTGTGTTATTCTTAGAAACAATACAAATTGACCAATGTATTTAAAACTAAACTCAGTTTTTAATTCTGAAAGTTCACAGTGGAACCTATGAACTTTTTTTTGTGAAAAAGGTACAAATCAAAAATTGTTTTGAGCATTTGACAAATATTTTTGAAAAAGAAATCTGAGATTATCACAAACTGATCATGATAATCAGCAGACATGGAAAAAGAGACAAAATATATCAAATAAGTGCTTTGTCAGTAATTATTTGAGCAGTCTAATAATAAATCAAAAATATATATTGCGGTTTATATTGTTGTTGGCTTTTTAAAAATTCACTGAAACATTTGCTTTCAACATCTCTGTTGCCATCCATGTGTATTCAGTGCATGTTTTTATATACTCTGATGACAAGGTTTTACAATGACTGATGGTGATAAGTTTATGGGTTCCTTCATTTCATCTGAAGTTTTGTTTTGAATGGCAGGTGTTAAAAGATATGGGGGGGAGGGGAATCAAAATATGAGATTGAGGAAGTAAAGGAGAAGGAAATGTATCACTGTAATTACGTCCCAGTTTCTTAACCTAAAAGAGCCAGAATAAAGGAAGTGAAGACCAGTGAACATTGCTAGTTCCCAATGGACTACATTTACAATACGGACATACCTGAAATAAAATTTAACCTCTTGGACACCCTGCAGTGATGGATATTGATACAAGAATATCATCCACATTGCCTGCTGAATGAATACAGTACTACTTATAATCACCACGTATAAAATTCTAGTATTATAGATTGTTATACTATTGGAGAACTAATATCCAATCTGTAATTAAATACTATATTGGAATTCCTAGGTGCAAGAGTTTGAGAGAAAGCTGACTTTTCCACCTTCATGAATTTCCTGACTTCTGCATGGATATTTGCCCAATTTAACATTTCTGTAGTTTTTTATTAAATGTATTCTTCTCTGGAAAGTAGTAGTACGTAATGTAGTCAATGGTTGAGATATTGAGAAGAGCATTATTCCTTAGTTCCCCAAAGTTATGACAGTACATCATACGAAAGACAAAAATGATGGCCTCCAGACAGTGCTGAAACCTGACTTAGGGTACATCTAGACTGCAAGTCTATTTTGGGATACCAGAGGTATCAAGGAATGCATCCGCTATTTCAAAATCATTTTCAAAATAACGGACATGCTATTTCGGCATCCCTGTAAACCTTGTTCCATGAGGAATAAGGGATGTCTCAAAATAGTGCTTTATTTTGAAATTTGGCACCGTGCAGAGACGCCAAATTTCAAAATAGCCTATTTGGAAATAAAATCAAAATAAGATCCGCAATCAAAATAATAGCCTATTTGGAAATAAAACTGAAAAAGATAGTGCAGTCTAGACATACCCTTAGTCAAGCCATCTCACTTTTCAAAAAAGCTGACTAAAGAAGAAAGAAAGAAAAAAATAAGAGGAAAATTTGCTTATCTATGTTTCCATTGATTATAAAAAATAGTATCATCTGGAAAAAATACTCTAGTTCCTAACTATTTTATACCTATCATCTATGTGACATTATAAATACACATATGAGCTACACATTGTTAATTATAGAAAAATGTAAGCATGGATATTTTCATGGAAGAGACTTACCCTTCTAGTGCAGTCACAGAGTCAGACCATCAGTGATCACTCCACAAACAGTGCACATCATGGGCCAGATTCTGATACCTTTACCTCAGTGAGATTGTTTGTAGAGTAAGGCATCACAACATAAGGAATGCCATAAGAATCTAGCCTCACAAATGTTGCAGGGCTCTTTGGGGTCATTAGATAATAATAAAATATCAAAATGGGAATCCACTAATGCTCTTGAATTAATGCAGAGGCAGTTACTGAGAAGACAAATATTTCTGTATTGATGTTAAAACATACATTTTGCTAACACTTGGTGGTTTGGACATTTAATAATTAGGATGGCTACTTCCCTGTGTATGTTTTAAAAGATATTTAAAGAACTATATACTTAAATCCTGCTCCATTATTTATTCCGAATTTCATAACAATGAGGTTTATAACTGTAATTCCCTCTTAGTAGCATTTTCAATAAAAATTTTCCACGCTTGTGACTAGTGTAGAATGCAGTATCTTGGGCATAGTATTGTTAGAGAATTAGTTATTCACAGAGTTAAGACCAGAACCTCCATTTGACCAGGCACTGTATAAACACACAGTAAGAGACAGTCCCTGCTCCAATCCAAGGCTTCCAATCTAAAGAGATGAAAATCCAGACCAAAGATAGCAGGGAAAGGGATACAACATACAAGCCACACTATCAAGATAACTAGAGGACCTTTTGCTTATTCCAAAGTGTGTGTTTGGTGGTAGATGATAAAAAAATTAGATAAAAAATGCAGCAGACAAGGGATGAGGCTGATGAAGTAAGGAAGAAGAAAGGAATGAGAAAAGAGGTCAGAGGGAGGCAGAAAAATATTGGTCACTTGATCAAACCGTCTGTCAGTCACAGAAGTCTATATGTTCACCTTGATACCATATTTGTCCTGGTTATTTGAATGGGACTAGAGCAACTTTTGGCTAATAAGAGGGGAGTAGGGGAAGGGGGTAGAGAGAGGATGGAGGGCTGACAGGCCTTGTATTTCCTCACCCCTGTTGCCTGCTAGAGAAAGGAAATTTTGTGGAGACTGAGGCCTTCCATTTGTCTAGATTGGTGCATCATAGTGGCTGTTGGCACTCCAGTGGGGCGTGGGAGCAGGAGCAGAAGCAGGGTGGGAGGTAGCAGATTGATTTCAAGAGCCTTGGACCAGTTGTGTTTAAAGCTGTAACAGGAAAGGAAATGGCCACATGCGATTCTACGTCATTGAGTGACACCCACATAAATTAACTCACCTTTTAGTCTTCACACTGATAGATTACGTTAACGTATGATCAGCCTTTTCTTGCACATGTTGTATTAGCCATGAATGTGTGGAATTCATCCTCAGAAATCCACATGGAGGAAAGAAAATAATCAGCAGTTTGTTTCCAGGCTCCATCCACAAACCAAATTCTATCCATCTGAAACCAAATTCTACCCATAATATGCCACCACTCACAGTAGATTGTTCAAATACCACTCTGAGAGTTCTGCTGGGGAATTGTATTTTTAGTTCTCCGTGAAGAGCTTCAACATCCTAAATGATGGTGATACTCTATGGGGATGAGGTAGATTCTAAATATAAATTACACATTTCTCATAGTAACAACATTTCTATCTCCCTACCCAAAAAACCCCCCAAAATAACAAGGAACAAGATTAAATGTGGATAATAATGGAAAATAACTTTTAAAAGTTAAGCTTTATTTTCCTGGCTCTCCTTTTCCCTCCTGCTATCATCACAAGCCCAATTATGGCACTTGCTGAGCACCTGCATTGGGAAAAAAAGGGAGTATAAAGTGGCTGCTTAACTCCCCATGCTCACTGTCTCACAGGCATGAACAGTGATGGCAGCGGAGCAGAATCAGGACCTGCTCCTACCCCTTCTTGTACAGGTGGACAGGTCTTGGTTGTTCCTCCCTACCACAGGGTTGCCAGACAGTGCTGCTGAACTGGTGCAGCAGGAGATTAAATCTGCATGTTACAGTTCAGTCGCCCCCAACCTCCTTGGAGAAAGTGGGGAATTGAGAATCAAGATTCTTGTTTCCATGTCTGTGCCTGCATCAGTGCACTACAAGTGTAAGGCATGAGACAAACTCCATTTTCTACCTTCCCACAATATTCTCTTCCAGTTCCAAGTGGATGATGCTGCAGGAGACAACTGGGGATCCAATACCTGGTCTCTCTTCTGCGTAGCAGTGAATGTAGTTTCATGAGGGTGAGTGGGTGGACAGTACTGTTTCATGATGTTGCTACAACAGAAGGAACTTCCTATTTTTTTCTGATCTGAATCTACAGATCACAAGACATATATCATTATTCTTCTCTCCTTCATATCTTGCTCCTCACACTGTGGCGAGTCAGTGACTGAACTTTCCATATATACCATGCTGATTTTTGCTGCACTGGCTGTAATCTAGTGTTCCTTTACTCATTTCTTTGGTCACTCATGTTTTAGCACAGATCAAAAACATCTGATACAACCTGATCCAGCCCATTGTGTTTTACTGTTTTTCTGTGCTCCACTTTATATTCTAGTCAGTCTCGTCAGCAGATAATAAAAGGATAGTACATGGATATTTATTAGCCATTTTCATTGTGAAAATAGATTCTGCAACAGCCACAAGAGCACAGATGGAAGCTTCTTAATGCTGTAACTAAATGCATTACAAGCAGTAGATTTTGAAATAGCTGTACGGTTTTTATTTAACTTTTCCCATGGCTTGATCCCTATAATGCAGACTGAAAATGGATTGCATTTAAAAATCATTGCTTGCTCAATCATCTATTTAATTCTACTGTGGTTTACTGATAATCTTTGTATGAGACCTTGGTTTACACAGAATTTGCAGGATAACTTGCCAGTAAACATGCCACAGGAACAGGTGTTCATGCAATGTATCCAATCAGGTATAGTATACACACCTGCAGAACATCAACATGAAGAAAGCATAGGGGATTACATCATAGAAAAGGGAAAAAGGCAGGAGAGAGAAAGAGGAAAATCTGGAAAACAGAAATACAATAAATAAAGGCATATGGACACAGGACAGAGAGAGAGAAGTAGAAAGATACAAGAGCAGAAAAGCCAGAAACAGAACAAAGAAAACAAGATACAGAGAGAAGGGTTTTAAAGTCCATGAAAGCTGCTTTTAAATTAGACTAATGAGCCGTTATAGGGTAAGGCAAGTTACTCTAGTCTCCAGACGGCATTGTGGGCAGACACATTGCCTCGACAATAGTGTTCAGGGGCTGGATTCTGAAGTCCTTCCTTAGGCC
Source organism: Pelochelys cantorii (assembly GCA_032595735.1). Lineage (NCBI taxonomy): Eukaryota > Metazoa > Chordata > Testudines > Trionychidae > Pelochelys > Pelochelys cantorii. The sequence continues at coordinate 173,816,135 of CM064328.1, forward strand.
ATGGAGTATTTATACAAGAGTAGTGCTGTTAAATTCAATGGGACAAGTTGTATGACGTGGGCCTGAACGTGAGGAAAAAAAAAAAGACTCAGAGAATCTCTTCTATGATCATGTACAAGACCTAGCTCCTGGATTGGCCCAGTTTATCAGTATTTGGCAGGGAAAAAACTCTTTTTTTACTTCACTGGGCAATGGCAATTTTGTCCAGGCTGGAAATGGATGAGAGGGGAGAGATCACTTTGTGATTACCTGTTCTGTTCACTCTCTCTGGGGCATCTGGCATTGGCCACTGTCAGAAGACAGGATGCTGGGTTAGATGGATGTTTGGTCTGACCCACTATGGCCATTCTTATGTTCTTCTTATGGTGTCTGATTCACTAGCTAAGATGTTAGTCATTGTTCAGCTTATAAAATTAGTTATTATGATTAGTATTTGTAGAATAGCTATTAGAGGCTCCTTTTAGACTGTGATTCCATTATGCTGGACTGTGTAGAAAACCACAGAATATACACTACCCAGCCCAGAGAGTTCATGTTCTGGGATTAAGACAAAATGCAATAGATGGAAGAAATTAACAAATGGGGTAGGAGGGCAAGATGTCAGTAAAATATATACACTGTGCATAAGAATCAGGAGTCTCTGATCATGGCTCGACATCTGCCTGTATTTTGTAGCATCAGCAGATATAAGAGTTAAAGAGGGATTTAAACAAGGAGAAGGTGCTTTTGTAGTCACTGTCATGAGTGAAAATACGAAGTGAGATAACAGGCCTGTATTCATACTACTGTAATTAAAAAATGTCTTATTTGGTGAAATCCTGCCTCTACTAGAGTCATTGGCAAACACTCCCTTTTTACTGGTTGATTCTGGGGGCATTAAAATGACAGAAAATTGACAATGGCTCTATAATTTCCATGTGAAAATAACATATTTTGAGGGCCTGCCTTTGTTTCTTCATTTTATTTAAGAAAAATGCCTAATGATTTCAACACATATTTTGCATAATTAAGGATTGCAAGATGCTGCCCTGAACTAGTTTATACAGTGCTTAAGTGTATTCTCTTTTTGAAATAGAGGAGGCAACACGATGTTACTATGACATATACATTGAGTATAGGAAAAGAGAGCACTGTGTCAGACACAGTTGTACTGTATTGGACTTGGATTTGAGAGTCTTTTGAAGCATCGGCAACCATCTCTCCCATACTCACATGGAAATAAACTGCCACACTGTAGTTTCCAAATTTCCCCACCCTATCAGTGAGTTGCTGGCATGCATCTTGAGGGTTGCCCTAGACTTCATCTTTTTCAACCCTTCTCCACCAATTGCCATTAAAATCTTCAGAGTTTATTTGTTTGTTTGTTTTTAAAACCAGGTACCTAATACAAAGCAACCCTGTGTAGTTGATATTTTTCAAACAATGCTCTTTCTGTTTGTTTCTGAGTGAATGCCCATCTTATGAGAATATTAGAGATCAGAATGATAGGGATAGATGGGCAAGATGTGTTAGTGGCACTGTGGTGTGCAATATAAGCTTTTGCTTGGCTCCACTGCGAATCTCAGCTTTGACCGGAAAGTACCAGCATGTTCTAAGGATTATATAATATGTCCTCAAACTAGAGGCTCTGTTTTAGGAAACACACTGGTCTGAAAAGCAGACTCTAAACTGATTTTGGGTTCTATCAGACAATAGCTTATTAGTGATGGCATTTTCTCCTCCCCGTAAGAGGGTTTCCACTAGTCTTTGTTTGTTTAAACGCGATTATTTTCTAATTTATCAAAAACAAAAAAAATTGAAATTTACTTGTCATCCACTTACTCACTTATTCTAATCTAACAAAAACAAACCACTGTATTTGTCATTTACGTGTTATTCACTTATTCATAGGGAATGCAATCTGAAAAGCCACATTTCAACACAGCAACTAGGTCTTCAGTTTCACACGAGCAACATGCCACAAACACCTTCCATAACATTCTTGACTAGCCATAGCAGATTGGCAACTTGTCAAATAATAAATCTTGAAATTTAAATAATCTGTGCCTCACACAGAGAATATGAAAAAATCACAAAATGCACTGATCCTTTCTGCAGCCCAGTACATGCACAAGAAGCAGAGTGATGACAAACATGTAAAAAGAAATAAAAATTAATATCAGCTCTGAGCAGCCAATGGCAGCCCATGGCAAGAAGATAATCTGAGCTGCAGGGAGCAGAAGATAGATTTTAATTTTGTGTGAGGAGAAGTGGAAAGGTTTATTCAGTTTATTCAGTGTTGCTATTCACAATAGGAAACCACCCTCTTAAACTTCTGTGTTCTTTCTCTCTCTCTGGCTCAAGCACTGATTTTGTTTTTCGGAGTTATGTCTCCACAATTCAGAGCAGATAATGGAATATTGCTCCCTGCCATTGACTGTATTGCTAGCCAGGTCATAACACATAGTGTCCAAGTCCAGAGAGTATAATTACAGGGGTGGAGTCAATAAGGAACATAATCTGATTTCTAATGAAGTTTGTGCCAACCAGTGGAATATTTTTTCAGTGATTCCTTGACCCAGAAAATGAATTAATTTTTATAAACATTAAAAATTGGTTGTTGCATCAGGTTTTCAGCAAAATACTCCCATATACCCTTCAAAAGATAGGAAACAATATACTGCAATATTACATTTTGTGCAGTAAATAACATCACAATTCAGGACTTTATTGTTTTGTTTAGACTTATTTACTTTGGAATTATTGTTATGTTTCCTTCAGAAATATTTTAAGCAGTATCTTTCATTTTTAAGTAAGCAAATGGCTCCCAAGAACAGTAAACCACTCTAATGAGAAATCTGAAATACATGAACTGTACACTAACTGTTATATGCTAATATAAAAATTTCAGCAACTGAAGATAATTAAGCATTGCAATACTTACCATGTGAGATACTGAAAGCTCAAATCCCCCCCACTAAATACACAGGTAAGGACCTCCTTTAATAAAAGGAAGTTAGAACTAATCACGGCAATTCATTTCTTCTAAGACCAGAAAGGCCATAAACATACTGCAAAGAAAAGTGCCTGTGGTATGAGAAACTGATACTGAGAATTGCCAATTTAGAGATTATGCTAGAAGTTGAACCTCTTTAGTCTGACACTCTCTGGTCCAGCAATATCCTTGGTCCGGCATGATTTTAATTAGCCAGATGTCCACTTCTAGGTGTGGCCAAGTTTCCAGTGGTCCATAAAGTTTGTTTACAGCCAGCAGTCCTGGTTCTCAGTGTTCTGTGCTCTAATTTACCCCTGAATGTCTTCTAAGAGCTCAGTAGCAATGGAAATGTTGGTAACACTGTTGGACAATATTTATCTCCTGTGGTTTAGCAAATTCTCTGGTTTGCCACTGGTCAGGTCTCAAAGATGCTGAACTAGATAGCTTCAACCTGTAGTACCATCTATGGACAAAGAAGGACTAATAATGGCAAAGATCCAATACAATGATTCAGTAAACACACCCCTGCTCATTTCAAGCCAATATGTATTTTAATTAAACTACCTGCTCTACTTTAGGCTCTTTCTTGATTTAGCCCTGAGATGGCTCTTATGTCCACAACTCATTTTACTTTATTTTTTGACTCTTCAGCTTGTTCCAAGTTGACACAAAGCAAAACAATTTTTATATGAATTAATCCAAAGTATATGGATTAATAATTCCAGATTTCTTCAAAGTTATTGATTTTCCTCCGGGAGGCATTTTGTTAAATTCTATAGGAAATCAAGGATATCATATGTCCTTGAAATCAACTTATATATAGTTTCCTTCAAAAAAAGCAGTAAACAAGATCATTGCATTTGTGTCAAATAGCCACTTGTTTTAGTTCTAAGACCTGTATACAAGAAAAAGACACACCCAGTCCTTGGACAGGCAACAGGAAATGGCTTTTGGAAACTTCCATTACCACATATACATTTGACAGCAGACAGATTAATATACTTTCTCCTTGCATTAGAAACTTAGGAAACTCTATTTTTATGAAGAACCCACCTTGTCCTCTGGTACAAGTAGACATATTTTTTACATTAATTTAAAACAAAATTTTAAAATGTGTTAAGATTTCATTTTAGAATTTAATACTCACCCAAATAATATTATACTTTATAATATGATTTGTTTACCTTCTTTACAAATGAAACATTACTTATATTCTCATGCAGTTTGTTTAGTGCAGTATCTACCTATTTTGCATTCTATTGCATATTATATAGAAGGAACTGTAGCTTCCTACTTTTTCATAGACTAGAAAAATATTATGGATCATTTCTGTAATGAATTATGGAGAGTTTAGAACTAATGATGGCTATGTTTAAATAGTTTTATATTTAGCATTTAATATTTGTGTAGGACCAATTCTGGTCACCAAACCTGGGAGAAAAAAATACAGCAACTAAAATCTACAGTACTTACTCTATAGAGTTGTGTTGACAGCATTCGGGAGCTCCACTGACTCAAAATAAAATCACAGTCCTTTATCCCCTTTCAGATTTTAGCCTCTTATCCAAATAATATCAGAAAGGATAAAATTTAGTCCATTCATCTAGCAAATATTTCCCTCTGTTTCATTAACATGCATAGCACAGATAATAATTGTTCAATTTAAGGGTTTTTACATGATTACAGTGTAAAAAATCATCATACAAATGTAGTTTTTGTCAGACACAATAATGCCCTTAACTTAATAATACCCATATATTGCATACTCATAAAGCAAGAGTTTAGCTAAACCAATTGTGCAGAAAGCAGCAAGTAAATATGGTTAATTGCTTGGGAGGATTATGGAATATGAATTATTATAGGAAGCACAATTATGTTCAGAGAGACTCACCATAGATTAGAGGTGAAAGGCCAAAGGAAAATGGAAAAAATACTGTAGGATGTATGGTGAAAATCAGGAATTCTTATTAAATACCCCTTAGCTATTGTCAATAGAAGAACCCACATAAATTAAATCACTATGACAGTTATATACTGTGAACTAGCTAAGGCTGCAGCAAACATTGCAAACCCCCCCCCCCATTTAAACCTTAATTTTTACTGAGGTTTAAATGGATGTGAAAGAGAAAATTTTTCAGTTTACAGTATAGAATATATGATGATTTTGTACATCAATGTAATTAACTGTAGCATTTTATACTGAGTTATTAAATACTTGTAAATGATACACAATCTTTTAATCTACTTTGCATAATTTTATAATGGAAATTTTGAATAGGCACTTACTGGAATTACAGTTAATCCTGATACAGTCTAGATGGGGAAGAATAGATGAAAAATGAAAATTTATCCTTCAAGGTAATAGCTGCAGACATCCAATAAATCACAGTCCACCCTTCCGGGGACAGACACATGCAAATATGGCCACTCCAAATGATTGGTCTTTACATATTACTGTAACCCAGATATAGTGCAATAAAACTTTATAAGTAAAAATGGAAGTATAGGTCAAAATGGCCAATTTCAAACAAAGCTACATGGTGACAAATCTAAGTGAAAAATCAGGTTTAGCTGTCAAAAATGCTTGATTGAGGCAGGCCACAACTTTTTCCCCATCTGTGAAAGAACAGATAACTTTTCTCAGTGTAATTAAAAAGTGCTCCGTCACAATGGGGCATAGAGTAGGCCAAGCCACCATCGTACATCTTGGACCACTATTATATACTATACTTCAAAGGTGGACGTTTTATCTTACTATTAAATTAAGAAGTAAAATATAAAATACTTTCTATGTAAATCGTCTTTCACACTACAGTGTATTTTTTACTTGATATAAATATATACAATCAATGCACAGCAGAACAATGACTATATTTAAAATGTCTTATTAATATCTCAGAACATTTTATTTGGCAAATCTAGGAGTTTAGGAATATCATATTATTTCATCTTACTTCTCACCTATTGTAGAATTCACTAATCTTATTTTTTCAGAAAAAACATACAGGTGTTGATTTTTTTTCTTTTTCTTTCTTTTTATATATATATATATATATAAAATATATATATATATATATATATCCAGAGAGAGAGAGAGAGCGAGCGAGCAGTATCTACTATATATGAAAACAGATTGGCTTGGTTTGGAGAATCATTTTGTTGGATTATGACCCCAGAATTTAAAAATATTCAACACTGTTTTATATGTACAGTAATTTCTCTTCAGCACCTTTGAGGAACATAAATAATATAAAACCTAGATTTTGTTTCCATATAGCTGAGTTTGTCATGTGTCGTCAACCGCATCAGAAAAGTGGTTGCAAACAGCCAGGGACCAACACTTACACACCTCTTACTACAGAAAGCTTTCCTGAAGGAGGCCCCACATTGCCATTTTGTGATTTAAAAGTTTTTCTTAGTTTGCAGTAACCCTAGGCTGTCATGAGAGGGAACTATAAGAAAACAGTAAAAGAAGACCAAATGGTTGTCTTCATATTTAATTCATTTCTCTCTCCATCAACCTCCCTTTCCCTCCTCCTTCCCCTCCCCGCCTCAGTAAATATCAGAATAGTATCTCAGTGACCTACTTTCTACATAATGGTGTGAGCTCATCATCATGTTAACTACACAAATTAATACTATATCTATGAAAGTACCATAAAACTAACTAATTATTCGTCTTGAAAACAATAATGTAAAATAAATCACTTTAAGAAACCTATGTGAATTTTTATTCAGTGTGTTTTTTCTCTCCCATACTTTCTCCCTCTCCAAAAAAAAAGGGGGTGGGGGGGCGGAAATGAAAAGGGTTTGTGGAGTTTGATAATTATTACAGAAAACAGTAACCTAATTTTTTGTTAATTTTATGCCAAACTAGGAAAGCATTTTATGCATTTATTTTTTTCTGTAGAAGGGCTTGTGTTTTTTGTGTTCACATGGCTGTTCGCGGAGGGTCGCAGACTTTGGGCATTGAAGGGTTGTGTAATCTTTTGACACAGGTATACCACTGTAGAATTGTTCAAAAAAGAAAACATGAATTTCACTAGATATTTGCTAAAAAGAGGAAACCAATAATGCCCATCAGTTGACATAATGTTCAATATTTCATGTGTGAAAATTAGAAGTTTTTTGATTAGGTACATTTATGATATGTTAGTTGGTGGAGCTAAAATTAGGCTGACCTACATATTATAGCTGGAACAGTTTCTCTCTGTATTCTCAACTTCTTTAGCTGCTAATTATGAAGAATCTGTGGGTAGAGACCAATTCTCAGAAATCAAGCAAGTTAAAATTATTTCACCTAGAAATGTCACTGATGAACTGGCTTTCTCTTTTTAGAAAACACAATAGTACAAAATATATTATGATGGATTATGTTAGACTGTGTAAAGAATAAAAAATGCAAAACCAAAAGAATAAACATCAGTAACTTTAAATAATGGATGTGCGTGTAATATATATATATATATATATATATATATATATATATGCATGTTACATATATATAACATTTAATTTTAACGCCAACAGGCTGTTCAATAAATGCTTGCAAGCAAAATAATAAGACTAAAAGTAAGAATGCTGAAGATGTTAATTTCTGGGAGGGGGAAGGTTTGTTACCTAGGTTGACCGTTAGTTTAACTCGTCCTGCATCCAGCTCTAAACGAAGTGTATCTGCTGATTCCCTAGAAGTAGTTGCCATTAAAATGCCATAAGCTCTCTGAGACCTGAAGCGTAAGGACACATCTTCTGCCTCAGTATGCATCACAAGAGGGAGCTGTATCTTCATAAACATACTTCCATCATAGCTTAAAACTGTTGCCTCTGGAAATAGACAAGGAAACTGCTAGTTAAAAATAAACTGTTACATTTTATTTATTAAGCCGCTTGTAGAAAAGCCTACACATGTATATCACCAAAAGACCCAATACCATCATGCTGAAAAAAAGATATAACAATAATTGTTGGGATACATAAGGAAAGTTCATTTAAAATCATAAATCTCAGGTTTTGGGGACAAACAAGGCAAATTTAAACTTAATTTAATGAAGTCAACTGCTATATTTTTAAGATTTAATCTGACAAATACTTAGATTTGTGCACTACTTTATATACATGAACATAAAATCACACACAAAGAACTTGCAAGACTAGGGTGACCAGGTGTTCTGTTTTTCAAGGGACAGTACTGTATTTAAGCCCTCCTGCAGGTGTCCCTACTTTTTCTTAAAAATAGGGATGTTGAGTCAGCTACTTGCTTCCCTCCCCTTGCTGCCTCTGTTTCAGGGGCAGCAAGGGGGGGAAGGACCAGGAGCTGGTGCAGGTGGGGTGTAGTGGGGGCAGAGCTGCAGCATCCTCGAGCCAGCTCGCACCGCCTCCAGGAGCTAACCCTGCTGCGGTTCTGCATTTTAAATGTAGTAAGAGCCTGCAGGGCTCCGGGACCTGCCGGCTATTGGATGCTGCAGCTCTGAATTTTAAATGCATTAGGAGCTGGGCTGATGGGTGCCCAGCTCTTACTACATTTAAACTGCAGAGCCGACCACTCAATTAGCTGATTATCCGCAATTTAATATCTCTACTTAAAAATAGGCAAATTGTCCCATATTTTCTGTCTCTCCCTTCATTTCATAGAGCATTTGAACTAAAAGGGACATTGAAAGGTCACCAATCCCAGTCTCCTGCACTTACGGCAGGATCAAGCACCATCTAGACCAGGGGTGGGCAAGATGAGGACTGCAGACACCTTGCTGGGACCCTTAGGCACAGAGCAGCTCACGCCACTTTAAATGGCTGGCTGATCTGTGCTCTGGATGCTGGGGAGGGAAGGGGAGTCCCCTGTCCCCAACACAATCTCTCAGCTCCCCATGCCAAGTTTCTGGCCAATAGGGGCTGAGAAATTTTGCTGGGGCAGGAACAGCATGCAAAGCTTCCTACCTCTGTCTCACCTTCCCTCCCTATGCTAGAACAGAGCCACATGGGGCAGCCAGGGGTTTTGACCAGCTAGGGATTGCAGAAGACAGACAGAGAGCCTGCCTAATGATCCTGCAGGGCTGCTGGCTGGGAGTTAATGCCTCCCAGCCACAGCCTACCTCAGGTACCCCAACTACCTGCCCCATACCACCACCTAAACCCTCTGTACCCCATTTCCCCATCTCTTCTAGGTCCCAACTCCCTCCCAGATCCTGCATCCTGTCCTACATCTCTCCCTCAGGCCAGAATCCTCTCCTGCATCCATACCCCCTTCCTGACTCTGCACTCCATTCCTCTTCCTCAGTTCACCACCCAAATCCTTTGCACCCCCTTCCGCCTCTTCTTCCACATCACAACCCCCTCCCAAAACCTGCACTCCTCCTACACACCTCCCCCAGACCAGAATCCTCTCCTGCATCCATACCCTCTCCTGGACCCTGCACCCCAAGCCCCTGCCCCGGATCACTACCCCCTCCCTCACCCAAACTCCCTCTGACACCCCACACTTTCTTCTGCACCACAATTCCTAACCTAAGCTCCCTTCTGCATCCAACTCTCATCCCATAGTAGTGCGGCCCTTGACCACTTACCAAAATCTTGGAATGGCCCTCCATTAAAAATTATTGCCCACCCCGATCTAGGTAATTTCTGACAAGTATTTGTCTATCGTGGTCTTAAAAATCTCCAATGATCGAGATTCCACAATCTTCCTGGGCAATATATCCAGTGTTTAACAATCCTGACTCTTAGCTGGAAATGACAGGGGGAGTGTCTTGCCTCTAGTTCTAATTCTGTATACCAAGGAAGAGTTGGGTTGTGGTTAGTCTTTGCACAGCTACAGGGAATTCTATTTTCTCTCGTCCTAGGATGTCACCTTTTTTTCTATATCCTTGCTGTTGTGGTTTCCTACCTAGTATTATTTGTTAGAACAAGTTTATGTAGGATATTCTGGAAAGCTTTGGTCAATCTTCCCCCCCCCCCCGATCCCAAGGTTAGGACAGCATGTTCCTCCATAATGAAAAAATGGCTCATGCAGCATGAAGTCTTCCTGTCACTCTCTCTTTTTATAATTTCCTCTCCACAAGCAGGAGATCCTGGTTTCCTTCCATGCAAGTTTTACATCCATTCGGGCTTGTTGATTTAGCATGATGATAGCCTGAATAAGTGAAGGAAGTTTGGGGTGGAGTGGTTATGCTGGAATGGATGTAAGTCTCAAAGGACTACTGTGAATTAATTAATCTTCACCCATGCCCAGAACCCTCACATGAGTAAAGGGATGTTGGCTACATATTGCCCATCTAAGCGATGGCCCTTTCACATTGAGTGAGAGCCTAATATTAAGATCTGCACTGGACAGATATCTACTGAGCAATTTGGGGAGATCTACCCTCCCTTACTTACTTGAATGGGCTGTTTACAATTAATAAAGTAATGGCCTCATGAACAGCCAGTTGCAAAACATTGCCCCATGTCTTATTACTTCACATGTCAGGCTCTATCCAATTCCATTTAACTGGCTTTGATTCATGACAAATTGCATGCTGAGATATACACCTCTGTCTGAGAGAAACACATCTTTCCTGCAAACCTGTGCTGCTAGGTTGTCTCACATTTGGGGTGACAATAGATTATTATTTTCCCCACCTTCAGTTGCTCCAATGAGTTTTGTTAGATTAATGCAACTGGAACAGAAACCTAAGCTCAAAATGGCTGTGCTAATGTTTAATAGTATGCTACTTGTTAAGAGGAGGCACAGCCTTTAAGACAGGGAATAACAGCTTTACTCTCATTACATTTGTGGAAGCACAACAAGGAAAGATATTTTGTTAACAATACTAGAGGCCATTAATACTAGCAGGTTTCTTTTTCTTTTTTTATGTCAGCATCAAACCTCATGTACAGGGAAAAATTATCCAACGGAAGTGCGATACTAATCCTTGCTTTGTAAAAACTGATGAAATGCAATACCTCTTGGATGAATTTATGAACTGCTAACTTTGCTTAAAGAAATATTTTCCTTCTTTGCTCAAAAATGGTATTATCGTTATTTACATACCTAGTGAAATTCTCAGGGCCTGATTCTGTTTCTATTTGAAACACTATCATCTCATTAATTCCAGTGAAGTCAGTGGAATTAAACAGATGTAAAATTGATGTGAAAGGATAATCAGGCTGTTAATGTGGATGAAGGCTGGGATTTTCTAAAACACCTAAGAGAATAGAGAACTCAATTCCTCTGCACTTTCCTATGAGTTTTTCTCTTGTCTCCTTTTGAAAAACTCAGTTAAATTACACTGCTCTACAACCAAAATGCTTCTGAAATAAATGTAGTCAAACTTTACTAATTCTGGGTCACTGAGAATGAAAATGATGCTTAAAATTGTTGATTGGCTCTAGTTTTCAAGATATGCTATTGGGTCAGTATATATAAGCCTTGACTTGGGAATGGCGGAGGATAAGTGAGTTATAAAAGGAAGGGATCTCAATTTAAACCAGAAATGACTAAAATACATCTTTGACTGGATCTATGAATAAATCTATGACTGGATTTGGACAGTACTTGCTTTTTAAGCAAAACAATGAATGATGCAATCTGAAGCTGGTATTGCGTCATACATGATATGAATTGCATCATGTTATTCCTAGAAGTCATGGATGATGCAATCATAACGAAGCTTACATCACCCTGCTGAACAAATTGCCCTATGTCAGCTCTAGAAATCATACAGTGTCATGCTCTCTTATTTGTCAGTGTTTGATTTTGCAAAGGGACATATTTCTGTTCAGCCAAAGTGAGCAGAGATGCCTCGTACTTGTGTGAACAGTGCAGATGACTTCTGCTGTGTTTGTGGTGAAGTGACTTTTGCATCACAAAAGCGCAGTAGAACCACTATGGTTAAGAAAGCCTATCACCTTTGTTTTGGCTGCAAAATTGGAGATCAGGACAAGAGGTGGGCCCCACACATATGCTGCAACACTTGTGCAACAAATCTTTGCCAGTAGTTGAACAGGAAAAGGAAATCTATGCCTTTTGCAGTGCCAATGATTTGGAGAGAGCCAACAGATCATACCAGCAATTGTTACTTCTGCATGGTGCCTCCAGTTGGGAAAGGTGTGTCAAAGAAGAAAAAGTGGACTGTGCATTATCCAAACATTCCATCAGCTATACGCCCAGTACTCCACGGAGAAGGACTGCCGGTTCCTGATGCAGCAGAATCATTCTCACTTGAGTCAGACGAGGAAGAGGAAGAGGATGAAACTTCTGGTCCTGAACCATCAATGTCACAGGACCCACATTTTCTCCCATCCTCCTCCTCTGAACCACACCTCATAACACAAGGTGAACTGAATGAGCTTGTCCTTGGGATTTGGAACTACCCAAGAGTAAGGCAGAGCTGTTGGGCTCCAGACTACAGCAGTGGAATCTCCTGGCAGGTGGTGTTAGGGTTTCCATGTTCCGTGACCGTCAAAAGGATCTTGTCCCATTCTTCTTCATGGAAGGTGATCTTGTAACCTGCAACAACATCGATGGTGTGATGGCAGCCCTCAACATCGTTCACGATCCAGATGAGTGGAGACTGTTCATTGATTCATCAAAGACGGGTCTTAAAGCTGTTTTGCTGCATAATGGCAATGTTTTGCCATCAATTCCAGTTGGTCATGCAGTCCATATGAAGGAAACCTATGACAACATGAAACAACTTTTGAGGTGCATAAACTATGACCAACATCAGTGGCAGCTTTGTGGCGATTTGAAGGTTGTTGCTCTCTTGCTTGGTCTGCAGACTGGATACACAAAGTACTGCTGTTTTCTCTGTGAATGGGATAGTCGTGCAAGAGATTCCCACTACATCAAGATAGATTGGCCACTCCGATAGTCATTGGAGCCTGGGAGGAAAAGTGTTCCGCATCCACCACTTGTTGAATCAAGGAAGATTTTGTTACCACCCTTACACATCAAGCTGGGTCTGATGAAGAACTTTGTCAAGGCCATGGACAAAACACAAGCAGCTTTCAAGTACCTCCGTGGAAAATTTCCAAGGTTAAGTGAAGCTAAGATAAAGGAAGGTGTCTTTGTTGGTCCTCAGATTCGTGAACTTCTTCGAGATGATGCATTTGACCATGCACTGCGTGGCAAGGAAAAGACGGCATGGAAAGCCTTCCAGTTAGTGGCAATAAATTTTCTCGGAAACAACAAGGCAGACAACTACAGGTTGTTGGTGGAAAACCTCCTCAAGGCATACAAAAGCCTTGGTTGCAACATGTCACTAAAGATACATTTTTTGCAGTCTCATCTCAATGTTTTTCCACCGAACTGCAGAGCAGTGAGCGACGAGCACGGCGAGCGATTTCACCAGGACATTGCAACAATGGAGAAATGCTATCAGGGCAAATGGAGCCCATCAATGCTTGCAGACTATTGCTGGACAGTGACAGATGCTCCATTTAATGAATACAAGAGACAAGCCAAGAAGCACCGAGTAGACACTGAATAGGACTAAACTATGTACATAATAGTTTTTGCCTTTTGTTTCATAATACATTTTATTTATATAACCCTTTTGCTGATTTTTGAAGTGTTACATAAACAGGACAGGTGAAATATTATCATGTAAAGCAACCATAAACACATGAAAAGACCTAGGTTTACAATTTATTATTAAAACTCTACTATCTACACAATATACATAGATGTAAAATGTAAAAACTTAAATATCTTGGAAACAGTAGCCAATCAGTTGTTTTAATTGTCATATTTGAATTCAGCACATCAAAATACATAATAAATAGCACATTTTATCTCTGAAGCAGACGACTTCTAAAAAATTGTAGACCAGTGTTATTTGTTGTTCTTTGATTTATTTTGTTTCCAAAATGAAGACAAATTGTTCTTAGAACCCCTCAAAGGTCCAAAGGGGGGGAATGTTGGTTTTCAGTTTATACCTTGAACAATTTGGGCATAAATTTCAAGACCAAAGGGTTAGAATTAAGGAATAAAATTTATAATAAAAATGTTTTCCATTTGAAATTCAAGACCTGAATCTGTCAAGTGAACAGAAAATGAGTTCGCACCTGTCTCATTTTCTTTTACGTTCCCTGCCTTGTTCCTTTCAATGTGTCTTCTTCCTCCTATTGCTCAGGAATGCTTTGCCCTCCAATGCACCATGACTTCTTACTTTCCTCTGAAACTACATTATTTACTACACTTTTTCCTACTTCCTGTCACCTTCTCTCCATCCCATCATCATTCTCCTTGTTCCCTCCCATTGGCATAATAGTAGGCAGTTCTTTTTTAAATGTCACACTTGCAACACTGGTGGAGATTTATTTACTTATTTATTTGTTACTTTTATTCCAGTAGCTCCAGTCATGGACCAGACTGCATTGTTGGAGGTGCTGTGAAAACACAAAACAAAACGGCAGTCCCTGCCGTAAAGAGCATACAACTCTGGAATCAGCATGTAGCTATTATTATTCATATCAGAAAGAAGCCACTGGCACTGGAGTGATGCTCAGTCCAGAGAAGGAAGGGTCATGAGTGCAGTGAAGGGTGAGAGGAGGAATGGGACAAGAGCTTTAAAAATGAGTATCAGAGAAAAAAGAAAATGAATTATTTAATGTGAAGAGTGAAAGGCTTGGCTGGGCTTCCTCAGGAGCAATGAAGTTCATGTGAAGAGGAGATGAAGGCTGTGGACAGGATGAGAATTCTGACTTGAAATAATAGTGTGTTTTGAAGGCAGTAGCAGGTTAGGACTTTGGACTATAAAGACTGAAAAAAACAAAGGACCTGCTATGGGCCAGTTTCAGTTATCCCATTCCTGACTTTGTAATGTGTAATATGCTGCGATATCGTCCAGACACAACAGCATGAAAAATGCTGAGTGGTCAAGTAAGAATAGCTGAAAGGATTTCAAACACCTTTTTGGAAACACAATTTAAAAGGATTTATAATCAATGAAACATTGAAGGTATTATCCTAAAAAATCCACCGTGTTTAATCAAGCTCCCTCAATTTTTTTAAAACCTTTTTACTAACATATTGAGTTCTACTCCATAATTTATGTATGGAAGGTGTAATAATGGCTTCCTCAGACGCCATTTTACCATGATCTTTGCAGCTGCCTCAGATGGAGTTTCTCAATATGGAGGTGATAGAAGCACACGTCTACACAGCAGTGTTATTTCGGAATAACTAACATTATTCTGTGTCTACACTACAAGCAGCTATTTCAAGATAATGTCAAGCTGGAGGACTTCTTACTCCAACTCCTATAACTCTCATTTTACAAGGAATAAGAGAACTCGAAGGAAGCCTGTTCTTCCTTCGACTTCCTGCTATATAGACACTGCCAAAAGCCGAAATAAGCTATTTCAAATTAAGCTACGCAATTGATGTAGCTTATTTCAGCTTTAGCCCTGTTGGGTAGACATACTCTTAGGGAGGATATATACCTAACTTCACCATTGACCTGTTGCATGGCCAAGTAACTTTACCTGTTTCCCCCTTTGCCTTTTCTTTGTTTTGTATTTAGACCATGATCTCTGTGGGGCAGAGGCTATGTGTTTGCAGAATGCACAATGCATCCTGATTTTGGCTAAGGTTGTAAAACAATAATGTTACATTTTAATATCACAACAGAGAAAGTCATTAACAACTTACATAAATAATTATTGGATAAAATATGGATGAAACAAATTTATTCACTATAATTAGGGTAAATGTTTAACATG
Source organism: Pelochelys cantorii (assembly GCA_032595735.1). Taxonomy (NCBI): domain Eukaryota; kingdom Metazoa; phylum Chordata; order Testudines; family Trionychidae; genus Pelochelys; species Pelochelys cantorii. The sequence goes on from CM064328.1 coordinate 173,831,811, forward strand.
GGTAAGAATCTGCCACCTTCATTCATAACAAGCAGTGATTTACTTCAGTAGGACTGCTTGAGGGGGATGTCCTCACTACACAACAACTGTAGGGTGGTAGAATAGCCCCACAGGATATAGCAGGTGCAAAGAATGAAAACTGTAGTAATCAAATAGGCAGATGATGAGGTTATTATAACAATAGGAAACACATGACTTTTCATATAGTCTGGAATTTGATAGGAGTTTTTTTTTTAATTTTATTTTAAAAGATGTTCAGAGACCATTCAACAGTGAAATATAATACCCAAGTATATTTCTCCTCTGGAAAGGTCACTTAACTGTAACTTTACATGCCTGTCCTTCCTTTGATAAATTTACTCTTTTGCATTGTTCCTTGTCCAGTCAAAATAATGCAGCCATGAAAGTCTTTGCCAAGAGCCAGTCACATATTGTGATCCATGATAAAATCAGAGAGGCAGCCAAATTATATTGCTGTAGCATCTGTCCCTCCATCTGCTATAGTTTCTGTAAAAAACCTAAATCAATCCATAAATTATGCTGATCTTTTAACTTTATGTATAACCAAGTTTTTGTTATAGTGAAAATGTAAGCACATACAACCCAATTTCTGCTCGTGTACACACACACACACACACACACACACACACACACTTAATTCTGAACAGCCTTGAAAGAGCATAAATGGTTTTTCATTAGTTACTAACTGCTCAGATTATAAATTCATATATTCATAAAATCATAGAAATATGGGCCTCAAAGGAAACTTGTGAAGTCTAATTCCTGAATGACCAAGAAAAAATCTGTCCTTTCCAAACACATGTTATTCTAAGATTTTCTTAACCTCCAATAACTGGGATTTCACTTTTTTATCATTTTTGTTTGCAATGGTCCACAGGATAGTAATTTGTTCACATCTTTCTTAAAGTGTGGCACTTGGAACTGGACATAGTACTCCAGATGAGTTCTCACCATGAGGAGATTGGGAAAATTATCTCCCATGCCTTACAAATAACACACCTATTAATGCACTTCAGAATGCTAGTTGCCTCCCTTACATCTGCACTGCTCAAATTGTAAGCTCAAATTCATTTTGTAAACCACTTTAAGTTCCACATCCTTTTCTTCACTACTATCACCTAGCCAGTTATACCTACTGTTTGCATTTGTGTATTTGATTTCTCTTTAACTGCAGTACATGGGACTTGTTTTAAAATCATAAAATCATAGAATATTGGAACTGGAAGGGACCTCGAGAGATCAAGTCCAGTCTCCTGCCCTTCTAAGTGAAGAACTTTGCATTTGTCCTTATTAAACTTCATTCTATTTACCTCAGACCATTTCTCCAGTTTATCCAGATCATTTTGAATTATGACCCTATCCTCCAAAACACTTGCAACCCCTCCCAGCTTGGTATCATCTGCAAACCTAAAAAGTGTACTTTCTAAGCCATCATCTAAATCGTTGATGAAGATATTGAACAGAACCATTCCCAAAACAGACCCCTGCAGAGCCTACTTCTTATGCCCTTCCAGCATGACTGTAAATCATTAATAACTACTCTCTGAAAAACTGCCAGTTGCACACCCACCTTACAGTAGCCCCATCTAGGCTGTATTTCCTTAATTGATTGATTAGAAGGTCATGCGAGACCATATCAAATGCTTTTCTACAGTCTAGGTATACCATGTCCACCCCTTCTCCCATATCCATAAAACATGATATCCTATCAAAGAAAGCTATCAGATTGATATGGCATGATTTGTTCTTTAAAAATCTATTATCAGCTTATTATCTTCCAGGTGTTTGCAGATGAATTCCTTAATTACTTGCTCCATTATCTTTCCTGGCACAGAAATTAAACTGACTGGTCTGTAGTTTTCTGGGTTGTTCTTATTTCCCTTTTTATAGATGGGCACTATATTTGCCCTTTTCCAGTCTTCTGGAATCTCCCCTGTCTTCCATGACTTTTCAAAGATGATAGCTATAGGCTCAGATACCTCCTCTATCAGCTCCTTGAGTGTTCTAGGATGCATTTCATCAGGCCCTGGTGACTTGAAGAAGTCTAACGTTCCTAAGTAACTGTTAACTTTGTTCTTTTTTAAAATTTTAACTTCTAAGCCTACCCTGTTTCCAATAGTGTTCACTGTGTTAGGTAACCATCAAACTTCTTGCTGAAAACTAAAACAAAGAAGTCATTGAGCACCTCTGACATTTCCAAGTTTCCTGTTATTGTTTCTCCCTCTTCACTGAGCAATAGGCCTACCCTGTGCTTGATCTTCCTCTTGCTTCTAATATATTTGTAGAATGTCTTCTTGTTACCCTTTGTGTCTCTAGTTAGACTTCTCATTGAGCTTGTTTTGTGTGTTTGCCGTTCTAATGCACCTGCATACTTTGTTCACTTATATTCATTCTTTTTATTTTGACCTAGTTTCACTTTTTATATGACTCCTCTTTGATTTTTAGATCACGTAAGATCTCCTGGTAAAGCCAAGGTGGACTCTTGCCATACTTTATATCTTTCCTATGCAGTGGAATAGTTTGCTTTTGGGCCCTTATTAATGCTCCTTTGAAAAACTGTGAACTCTCTTCAGTCGTTTTTGCTCGTAGTCTACGTCTACACTGCACCTTTCTTGCACAAAAGCCTATGGAAATGAAGCACAGATTAGCATATTGCCATGCTTCATTTGTATAATTAATTAGGGGCTGTTTTTGCACAAGAGCTTTTTGCACAAAAAGGAGCTGTGTAGACCGCTCCTTTTTGTGCAAAAATCCCCTTACGCAAGAGCAATTCTTCCTCATTTTTTCAGGAAGAACAGGCTGGCAGGCAGCATACCTCCCAAGATGTCATGTCAGGGTGACAGATGGGTGTCTCTGTCCCTCTCAGAAGAGAGTCTCCAACCACCACTACCCTACGCTTCCTCTTAGCAGTGGTGGCTACAGCCCTCCCAGCCTTGGGGTACAAGGCTTCTCTTCTGCCTTAGGGGGTGATTCCTTATTTCCCATATCCAAAACAGCATAATGGTTCTCCAGAACTACGGTGGGAGGGATGGGAGTAGGGGTGGAGCACCGCTTGCTGCCCAAGTGACCAGCTGCCAGTGCCCTCCTCCCCCGAGACAAAGCCATCTCCTCCTCCACTTGTGGTGTGTCAGCAGTCTTTTGTAAAGGGATAGCTTCCTCAGCCTCAGCTGTCTCCACATGAATACTCCCAAGGAATTCCTCATGGACTTAGATACTCCTCAGCTCATCAACCTCCTCCTGTAGCTTTCCCACCTGCTTCCTGAGAGATTCCACCAGCAGGAACCTTTCACACTGGATGTCTCTCCAGCCTGGATCTTGGTAAGTGGGAATTGCAAGCCATAATCTCTGCAAACCACACCAGGATCTGGGAAGAGGCATCCATGGTCACGTGGTCTGTCTGGCTACAGGTGCAAGCAGAGGAGACAGAAGCAGTGCTGGCACAGGTGTTGCAAGTCTTCCTAACCATATTGGGACTCCCTTTCAAGCTCCCCTGTCAGCAGCCTCCTGTTCACTGCGCTCCCCTGGTCGCTCTGCCTCTGGCGCTTATAGCCTGCTCACCCAGGTCAGGCTAACTCCCTTATTAGCCATACAAGGGGAGGCTTATCTCAAGGCCGAATGAGGTTGATCAAAAGTAATCAAGGAAACAAAAGATCAAACACTCTCAGACAGCCAATCCCAACTGCCACAGTAACTGAAATCACCAAATAGAAACAAAATGCAAACAGTCGAGCAAACTCACTGACACCAAAGCTAGTACATTCTCCTGGTGGCCTGTTCAGCGACAGGATCTCTTGCGCTCCCTCTCAAGCTCCCCTGTCTGCAGCCCCCTGTCTGCTTATTAAATTTCATCTTGCTGATTTCCAACCAACCCTTCAATTTGTCAAGGTCATTTTGAATTCTAATCCTGTCCTCCAAAGTGCTTATAACTCTTCCCTTCTTGGTGTCATCTTCAAATTTTATATGCGTATTCTCCACACCATTATTCAAATCAGGAATGAAAAAAATGAATACAACCAGACCCAGCACTGACTCCTGTAGCAGCCCAATAGATACCTCCTCCCAGTTTAGCACTTTATTCCCACAATATAAGAACACTGTATTGTACAATATTGATACATATAATAAGGAGAAATGATTTCTTTAATTAAGGCAAAGAACGTTTCAAGGAATATAAATATTAGTGTCACAAAATATAAATATATGCCATGTTTTTTGCAGATATCCTAACTTCCTAATACATAATTATAGAGAACAGTTTTTTAACCACAAATATTTAACTTTAACATGGGTTTCCCACTTTGTAAGGCTTTATTGTTTGTGGAAGTGAACATGTTCTTACTTTAATTAGTTATAATAATTATAATTGTGTTCCTTACAACACTAAATACAACAGTGTATCAGTTATTGAACATGAATATTATTATAACAACTTGTGTGGTTAAAATGTCAACACACTGCTTAAAGAATCCCCAAAACCGTAATTGTATTAATACATGACTATTTGGGATACAAATATTACTGGAAGGAGAACTGCTTTCAGTGAATTTTCCTCTGGATAGGGCTAATTCAAGGGTAGGAAATGACTGTACAAAGATTTCTGCTGGACAAGAGCCAGATACGATTGTGAGGAAGCTAGTAAGAATACCGTATAACCATCACTCCCAGTAAGTGAAGTTGTGTGTACTAGGAAATTAAGTCCTAAATTGGATGATAGCTGAAAATATACTAGGGGGGGGAAATAACTGGAGATGAAAAGGATTCTGTACAAGTTCTTATGACCTGTTAAATATGCTTATGATAAATCCCTATGATGAAGTTTGCAATTAAATTCTCATTTGCAGATTTGCATATATTTGTTGCCCCGTCGCTAATGATTGAAATATATAAATATTTCTAGTTCTTACTCATTTGGAAAGATAGAAGTAGTATTTTTATTTCTACCATATGTAATAGCGGAATTTTGCCACAGGGTGGTAGACTGTGCATATTTAACTGAAGGTTTTTGTAATTTATCTTACAGTTTGGCTATGCCCTCTGCCAAATTCACTCCCCCAGTAATAGAACAATTCAGAAACATCAAAATAACTGGCTTCTCACGAAAGGGGATTACATCTTTAAAAAGTCTGGGACCTTTTTGTAAATGCCAATAACCTGACTTTATTTACCACACAAGCGATGGGATTTCCTCAAGTTTATATCTAGATTAAAAAAAAAAAATCATTGGTTTTATTTTTAAGCAGTAAAAACTTCACATGACCACTTTATCTAGCAAAATGAATTAAACTATAAAGTAGAAACTTTAGCTGACAGTGAATAAGCATGAAGATTAGGTTTCAGCTGAAAGGGAAAACTATAAATAAATATGCCAATTGTAATATAAGATTTCACAAAATAAGCGTTCTGGCATTTGAGCGTTTCTTCTTCAAACTGGAATGCAAACACTAAACAAGATTTTTGTTCCACTAAACTGTTAGTTTCCCACTTATCCTTACAAATAAGGATGTCAAATTTCATTTCTTTTGTTTCTTGAAATACATTAAATAAAAGGTCTGGGTCCTTTATTGTAATAAAATCACCTACAAGAGAATAATATAATATAGAAGTAAAGATTTGTTATAAAAAGAGAAATAGAAAAGCAGATTTAATATTCAGTCACTAAAATACAAGTGCTGAAACTGACAATTGTAACAAATCATGAATATTTAACTAGAGAAGATTTAAGTAATGTGTGTGCAAAGCACCGGAAGTGTCTTTATCGATTCTATTTGGTGTCAATTTAAAAATAAAAATTCTATCTGTTTGATACAAAATACTAAAATGAGCTACTCAGTGTTCCTTTTTTTTCATAAAACTGTGTATTGTACACAGAAAAAACATGCCCATTAATTTAAGTAGTATGTACACGATTCAACAAAGTAGCATAAAATTCTTCTCAATGTTATTACTGAACTATTCTAATTTTAATGATCACTGAAATACTACTGCTTGCAGATTAAAGTGTTAACAGTAATTAAAATAAGATACAAGAAATAATTAGGACTGTTGATTAATTGCAGCCAATACACATGATTAACTCAAAAAATTAATCGTGATAAAAAATAATTGCAAGTAATCATAGTTTTAATCACACTATTAAACCATACAATACAATTGAAATGTATTAAATATTTCTGGATGTTTTTTCTACATTTTCAAATTTATTGATTTCAATTACAACACAAAATACAAAGCATACAATGTTCACTGTACAATGTACAGATTGAATCTCCCAAATCAGGGACTCTCTGGTCCAGCAACATCCTTGGTCCTGCAGGGCCAAATATGTCATAGGATCAAAGAACACCAGAGACAGCTGAGACAATGCAAAGGCTGGGGAGCCTCAGCTGAGCCAGGCTGCATCTGCGGAACCCTCGCCCTGGCTGGGGAATCCCCGAGGGCTGGGCGGTAGCTGGGGAACTCATGGAATCCCCAGAAGCAGCAGGTGGCCCTAGCAGCGGGGCGGGGTGGACGAGTAGCCCTGGCTGGGGAGCCCCTGTCGGCAGGGCCAGCAGTGGTGAAGCTATTCCCACCAGGAATCCCAAGAGACCTTGGGGCAGAAGGCAGGCAGCATTAGTGGGGCCAGCAGCTGGGCAGGGAGCCCCAAAGAGAAAAGCCTAGAACAGGGCAGCCAGCAAGGGAGCACAGACCTCCCCTGGTCTGGCAAACTCCCTGGTCTGGGACAGCTCAGGTCCCAAGGGTGCCGGACCAAGGAGGTCCAACCTGTATTATTTTTTATTTGCACAAATGTAGATTTTTTTAGTTACATATCTGTACTCAGAAACAAAACAATGTCCCCAATTCCACTCAGTCCTACTTCTTGTTCAGCCAATCGCTAAGAAAAGCAAGTTGGTTTATGTTTAGGAAATAATGCTGCCAGCTTCTTATTAACAATGCCAATTCTCCTTGGGGAGAACTGTATGTCTTCTGCTCTGTTTTACTTGCACTTTACAATATATTTCATGCTATAGCAGTCTCAGATGATGACCCAGCACATGTTATTTGTTTTAAGAACACTTTCAATGCAATTTTGACAAAACACAAAGAGGGCACCATTGAGAGATTTTTAAAGACAGCTACAACACTCAACCAAAGGTTTAAGAATCAGAAGTGCCTTCCAAAATCTGAGTGGGAAGAGGTATGGAGCATACTTTCTGAAGTCTTAAGAGATCAACACTCTGATGTGGAACTATAGAACCTGAACCACCAAAAAAGAAAAATCACTGTTCTATTGGTGGCATCTGACTTGTGATAAAAATGAACATGAATCGATCCACACTGCTTTGGATCTTTATCAAGCAGAACCCATCATCAGCAGGAAGACATGTCCTCTGGAATGGTGACTGAAGCAAGAAGAGATGTGTATATTTAGTGCATCTGGCATCTAAATATCTTGTGATACTGGCTACAAGAGTGCCATGCAAATGCAGTTTCTCACTCAGGAGACATTGTAAGCAAAAAGCAGGCAACCTTATCTCCTTCAAAGGTTGTTTGTCTGACTGATTGGCTGAACAAGAAGTAGAACTGAGTGCAGTTGTAGGTTCTAAAGTTTTACATTGTTTTATTTTTAATACAGGGTTTTTTTCTTTATGTATTCTACATTTGTAAGTTATGTGATGTATTCTCTGTTCTCACATTTTTCACTCATGGAATTCAAAAATAAATTTGATGTAGTTAGTAGGGTTCTACCCATGTACGTGTGTGGATAATGAGACCTGATTTCAGAGTCGAATTAGGGTGAATTAAAGTTTCGTTCAGTCACATTTCAGTCAAGTCATAAGAGAAGGTACTTTCTTGTTTTGCCACACATTATTTCACAGCCCAACTTCTGAAATAACAAAAGGGGAAACTTTCAAAGACACAAATGGCAAATAAGCACCTGATTTTACACATCATCAGTGGAAGTTAAGCACCTACCTGCCATTTCTGCCTTTGAAAATCTCCCCAAACTCTTTCATGTGGCCACATGATTCAATGTAGTTTTGTGCCAACATAAAACCAGTGTGAAGAAGAGCATCAAACAATGAGGGTTATTTTTTTAAACAGTAAACACAGTACTTGCCATTTTTAACCATTAATTTCTAGATTGTAGAGACATGTGCAATGTTTTGAAACCTACCTCTCTCACATGATCGGCCAAGGTATCCTGTACCAGAACAATCACAGATGTATCTGTTCCACCCATCCCTGCATACACCATTATTTTTACAGGGGTTGCTCAGGCATGGTTTAGCAGTCTCTCTTGAGCATGAGGGCTTCACTCCAGCAGTGCTTTGAATTTCAGCCATTTGTCGAATATCCTTGCTTTGGCCATCAATAAACAAGTCTCTGATGCAGCCAACATATCCATAATTGAGAAGTGCTGTCCACACCTCTGTTGGGAAGACCAGACCTGCTTTATTTTCTGGCAGGCCCCCAAGATACAAGTCATCATCTAGGTCTAGGATTTCACTTTCTCCAGGTGCAGTGTAAGGTGTACGTAATGTGTTCACAGAAATCGTACCTGATAAGAAAAAAAGCAGGATTTTTAACATATTAAAAAGAATTCTTCAGTGTTTCTTTATTCCCTTAGTCCCCAAATGCAGTATTTGTTTATTGCCAATTATTTCATTCATGAAAGCCTTAATGAATGTTCTATTTACACATTTTAAAATAATGACGCAACATATTCTTCTGTATTAACACATCCCTTATCAGGGAATAACATATCAGGAATTATGGGGTATTCAAACATTGCCACAAAATATTGCATGAATTTAAATGTATGAAAACCAAAATCCACTTAAGAACATAAGAATGGACGTACTGGCTCAGACCAATCGTCCATCTAGCCCAGTATCCCGTCTGCCAACAGTGGCCAATGCCAGCTGCCCCAGGGGAGTAAACACAATAGGTAATCATCACATGATCCTGTCTTATTCTCTATCCCTTTTTCAAAATGATTCTTAACATTCTATTAGCTTTTTTGACTGCCGCTGCACACTGAGTGGATGTTTTCAGAGAACTATCCACAATTACTCCAAGATCTTTCTCTTGAGGAGTTGTAGCCAAATTAGTCCCCATCATATTGTATGTATAGTCGAGATTATTTTTTCCAATGTACATTAGTTTACATTAAATTTCAGTTGCCAGGGATTTCAGGCAGATAAATATATTATTCAGTGCAAAAAAATCACATGTATTTCAACATGATATTCAGAAATACCCTATTGGTGCAATAACTACTCCAGGCACTGCCCTCTAGATGGCTCAAGACACCCCATGCTAGGAATCGACATTCAGTATTCTGAGGAGATAATGTACTGCATCTTTGGGCTGGATCCAAAATCCATCCAGGTCACTGAAAATACTCTGATTGGTTTCAATGGGCTTTGGATCAGACCCATTGTGAGTGAGAAGTACTCTCCTCTGCTGCCTGGCAGCCCATCATTAAAGAGAGAGTGATGTAAACCCAGAGGGAAAAATCAATACCTCTGACATTTGCATCTAGATGTGTACATTTTAGAGAGAGGGAAGGAGAGAAACAAGTCCATGAAATGGGAATTTTTTTTTTTTTTGCTTTCAGTTAACAAATGAACCTGAAACTTTAGCTCTGCCACTTATGCAAGATGCCCCAAAAAAGTCTCAGATGTGTTGCCCAAAATGCTGACTAGGATAATGAATTGTCAAGATCCCCTACTCTATGAATAACTGTAAAGACTTGATGTCTCCAACAGAAAGAACTGAACATACATAATGCACATGTGTTTTACTAGATTCAGTCCATCTCTTGCAGTAAGATTATGAAAAAGAAAATCTGTGTGTGGATTTTAATATGATCCTGTCTTAAAATTCAAACATACAAATGCATGTGAAACACCATTCCTATTATCACTGTACAGCACAGAATCCTGAATACCACAACTGACAAAGATGGAGCATTTTCCCGGGAATATTACTGAGAAAGGATACTTCCAAGATCTTGCATGTACCTATATCAAAATGTGATTTTAAACTGAAAGCAAAAGTGAGTCAGTCAGGGCTTGTTTATGCTACAGAGAAGACTGAAGCTGCTGCAGTCAATCTTCCAGGGTTCTTCTGGGGACAAGGCAGAACTGGGAGGCAAGATCAAATCTTAGATGCCCATATACAAATGCAAGAAGTATGGGTAATAAGCAAGAAAAACTTGAATTGCTAATAAATAAACACAACTATGACATCATTGGTATCACAGAGATTTGGTGGAATAATACACACGATTGGAATATTGGTATAGATTACTCAGGAAGGACAAGTGGAGAAAAAAGGGAGGTGGTATTGCCTTATATATTGAAAATGTACACACACGGACTGAGGTGGAGATGGACATGGGAAACAGATGTGTTGTGAGTCTCTGGGTTAGGTTAAAAGGGGTAAAAAATAAGGGTGATGTCATGCTGGGGGAGGTCTACCACAGACCACCTACCCAGGTAGAAGAGATGGATAAGGCTTTTTTTAAACAACTAACAAAATCATCCAAAGGACATAAGTTATTGTAAAATTTTGGGCAAGCTTTTAGGAATCAATTGTGTCAACCAACACACACTTTTAACCTAACATACTAAATTATATACAATAGTTATTGCATTATAAATAATATCCACTAAATATAAAAGATGGGGGTTTAGTTATGGGTTGTAGAACTTTTCTCCTTTAGATCACTAGATTGAATTAGATGCAGATCATTAGTGAATAAAAGTTTTCTAACGACATTTTAGCAGCCTAACATACATACAATGAATTGGTGGTATTAGACCAGTCCCAAGCAAAAAAAGCAAACAGTACACACATTGGGATTAATTGGACATGGAAATCAACTATATTTCTTCACCCTTGATCTTAATCAAGCCTCAGGAAAACTGGTTGCACAACTTAGTGGAACCTTTCACTGGTCATAGAATTATAGACTCATAGGGTTGGAAGAGAATTCAGATCATCACGTTCAACCCCCTGCTAAAAGCAGATTCAATCCCAACTAAATCATCCCAGCCAGGACTTTGTCAAGCTGGGACTTAAAAACCTCTAGAGATGGTGATTCCACCACCTCCCTAGGTAACCCATTCCAGTGCTTCACCACCCTCTGAGTGAAACAGTGTTTTTTAATATCCAACGTAGATCTCACCCACTGCAACTTGAGACCATTACTCCTCATTCTGTCATCTGTCACCACTGAAAACAGCCTCTCTCCATCCTCTTTGGAACCCCCTTCTGGTAGATGAAGGATGCTATCAAATTCCCCTTCACTCTTCTATTCTGTAAACTAAATAAGTCCAAATCCCTCAGCCTCTCCTCATAAGTCAGGTAGGTGTTCCAGACACTTAATCATATTTGTTGCCCTCCACTGGACTCTTTCCGATGTGTCCACATCCTTTCTGTAATGGGATGCCCAGAATTGGATGCTATACTCCAGATGTGGTCTCACCAGTGCCGAATAAAGTGGAATAATCACTTTTCTAGATCTGCTGGTAATGCTCCTCCTAATGCGCTCCAATATGCTGGTTGCCTTCTTGGCTACAAGCGTACATTGATGACTCATATCCAGCTTCTCACCCTTTTCTACAGAACTACAGCTTAGCCAATCAGTCCCCAGTCTGAGCAGTACTTGTCATTCTCCCATCCCAAATGCAGGACTCTGTACTTGTCCTTGCTGAACCTCATCAGATTGACTGAGCCTTCCAGTCTGTTCCCCCATGTGAGTCATCAGCCGCTGTTTTCCTGCCTTCCCCTTAGGCAGACTATATGGGGAAACTGCATCACCCCTCACTTACCCTCCCCTACAATGTTCCTCCATGGTAAGAAAGCAGAACCAATTACAAGGGAGAAATCTGAGTGCTGCCCCCCAAACAAAAGTTGCCTCTGAGTGGTATCCACCTAGGGGAACCAATTGCTCCCATAGCCTTCCCTATCTCTGCCATGGGTCTTGAGTGGTTTTGTGGATCTGTGATATGGAGGAGGTCAGACAAGATGACCTGTTGGTCCTTTCTGGTTGTAAACACAGTTACCCCATAAGCACATAGACAACACAGTTAAAAAGATATGCTTATATTATACTGCAGATGTTCTTCCAAAAGTATGGTTAATCAATGAGTATTTTGTTGTCTATATGGTGACTCTAGCAAAATCATATTTCACAAGGCTACTCTTGTTACTAAAAATGGCCTTAGTCTACCCTAGATCTCAGTGCAAATAAAGACTGACCTCACAAACGAAGATCGATTCCCAGTTGCCATATGTGACCCAGCCGAAAGACAAAATAAGTTGGAGGACAAGGGAATAAGTCAACACTGCTGAGGGCCAGATGAGGCAAAGAGCAACACTCTTGTTTCAGTAAATAGGGTTGAACACAGTAGAACCCCTTTATACAAGAATGCAATGGGTCACCAATAAATACTGATAACTGTGGACTACAAAATGAAATATCCTGAAGCAATAAAACTTTGCTCTCCAATGGCAAAATCTATTGCTTTGTAGCTATATAAAGTATTTGTCTGGATAGGAGTTCTGCATGGATAGGAGTTTTCAGAGGCACCTGGCATTGGTCACTGTGGGTGCATCTACACAGCACCTTTACCTTGAAATAAGTTATGCAATTTGTGCTATGCAAACTGTGTAGCTTATTTCAATGTTATTTCAAAATAGCTTATTTTGAAATTTGGTGCTGTCTATACAGCACCAAATTTTAAAATAAGACAGTATTCTGAAACACCCCTTATCCCTCGTGCAATGTGGTTTACAGGGAGTAAAATAGCAAGCCCGTTATATTTCAATATAACAGGCTTGCTCTTAAGATGCTGTGTAGACATAGCCCGTGAGAAGACAGGATGCTAGGCTAGATGGACCTGTGGTCTGACCCCATATGGCTGTTTTTATCACATCTTGACAGAAAGATGGACCAATTTTTCATCAAAACTTATGACACTGTACAAGATATAGATTATCAATGACAGCTCTGAGATTTTATGGAAATTTTAACATTCAATGACCCCACAGAAAGAAACATATCTGTCATGGAAAAATAGTTATCTATGTAATCTTGAGTTCACTCCATTTTTATACCATGCCTTTGGAGCTCTCCTTACTTTGCAGAGTTCTCCAGCCACACTGCCAATATGTTGCATGTTTGAATAATTTTCACCCAGAGATGGATACTTTTTGCCAGAACGGCAGAAGAAAAACTTTTAGAATCAGAAGGTGGAGGGGATATGTTAGAGGAAAACATATTTGCAGTGCTGAGAAACTCCAGCATTAGAATGTATGCAGGAGGCAACTTTCTGTTCTTGTTTGTGCAATGCCTAGCACAAGGAGTTCTTCGTCTTTAAGCAAGGGTCCTCGCTACTACAGTAGTATAACAAACAAATATTAACATTTATAAAATATATTTATAATTAATACATATTCATAGAGCCAATGGTAAGACAGTTAGCACCATAAGGGAAAAGCTGCTTATTTCACAGAGTGCTTAACCAGTTGGTGAACAGAAAAGATTCTCCATGTCTCCCTGAGTCAAGGAAAACCTAGGAGGCAAACAGCTTAAAAGCTCTTTGATTGGCTTTTGGGTCATCAGGAGAGAAAAGGGAGGGCCTAGTTAAGTCCTAGGTGGGCTTCAGGGATTGATCTGACTCAGAGCACAGATCCTTCATCAATGTGTTTAACTTCAGAATCTAAATAAAGTAATATTTTCCCCCAAAATCGCCTGGCAACAAGTCCATCCTTTAGGCCAGGGGTGGGCAATCATTTTTAATGGGGAGCCACTCCAAGATTTTGGTAAGGGGTCAAGGGCTGCACTTCTGTGGAGGGAGCATGGGGTCTGGGATGGCAGGTGGGATGTAGAAGAGAGCTTGGGATAGAGGACTGGGGTGCAGGAGGGTGTGCGGGGTCTGAGAGGGAGTTTGGGTGAAGGAGGGGGTTATGATCTGGGGCAGGAGCTTGGGGTGAAGGGTCCCAGAGGGATTATGGGTGCAGGAGAGGGTTCTGGCCTAGGGCAGGGGTGCAGGGTTTGGGAGGGAGTTGTTACCGGAGGAGGTGCAGAGAGGGGTTACAGAGGGTTAGGGTGGTGGTCTTGGGCAGGTAGTTGGGGGAAAGAAGGGTTGGGGAGCCAGAGGCAGGCTGTGGCTGGGAGGCACTTATCTAGGCAGTTCCCAGCCAGCAGCTCTGCAGACACCCTGCCTGTGCTCTGGGTGGCTGCTCCACATGGTTCTGCTCCAGCACAGGGAGGGAAGGGGGATGAGGGAGTGAGAAGGCTTCATTCGCTGCCCCTGCCTTCAGCAAACTTTCTCGCCTCTTGTTGGCTGGAAATTGGCAATGGGAGCTGGGGAATTTTGCTCGGGGATGGGGACAGCACACGAAGTTTTCTCCTCCCTGCCTAGACTGCACAGTGATTAGTAATCTCTTGTTTAAAGCGGCTGCAGCTGCTCTATAATAAGGGTGCTGGCGAGGCGGCCACAGGCCAGATCCAGTGGCTTGGAAGGCTAAATCCAGCCTTCTAGCTGCCTCTTGCCCACACCTGCTTTAGGCTCCTGCCATGAATAAGTGTGATGATTCATGAATGGTCTATGTATTTGAAAATATAAGCACCAAACAACAGGGCTTGTAATGGCTATTTAGAACATGCTGCTTGCAGTGAAAGATTGATTACAGTATAGCTCTAACTGTATGTTCTCACAAATTCCATATGTGCTCTCTAGCTGTCATGGGCATACACACACAAACTCACATTGTAATTTCCAGAGCTTAAACCAGAACTCTGACTTTAATTAAAAATCTCAGTGACTTTTTAGCCCTTAAATGCTGGCTTGCCCATGAATAACTGCTGATACAATCTATTATAGAGTGCTGTGCACAACTGAAGGCTGACAAAAATAATATATTCTATATCTGATTTTAACGTGTAATGATGACTTCTAAAAGATAGCAGTTTGCTAGAAAAATGCTTGTAAGGTTATTCTTGGGTATGCTAAACAGTTTAACAAACATTTAAACAATACTTAGGCCTCACAAATTAATTATTAACCTAGCCCTAATGTGTCACAAAAACCACTGTTGGCAAAGACCTTTGCAGCTGTTTCGTGATATGTTCCTACTTCTCTTACTGCAATGTTGGCGGTACTGTAACAGATGAACAGCTAGACATTTCCCTCGGGTATCTGTTAATGAGCCTCTTCAATCATATTCAATATCTCAGCAATTTAGTTTTTATAACTCTGTTTACAAGAAACTAAGATATCCAGGCACAGATATATTTCTAAACCTTGTCTCATCAGTTGTGATCAGTTACATACAGAGATTGTAACTGCAATTGGTACTTACCTTAATCCATTAAATTACTGTTACACTGTCATAGCAGTTTATTGGCAGATAGTGAAAATCTAAGAAAAGTCTTGGCTACTCTGGTTGTTAGAGTGAATATTATCTTGTAGTCTGGTAACAACTGTGGCCAAACAAGCCTAGTTAGATGACAGAAAGGCCATTACTGTTGTTTCTGCACCATCTTGGAGTGGAGGTTTTCTGTGGCAGAGGATCAGCAAGAAAGCAAAGACCAGAAAATATATCAAAGCACTTGCTGATCCTACTGATACTGAAGTAAAGGAAATTAGCAAAGCTCCTTAAGAAACGCCACAGCTTTTTATTACCAGTGGCCACCATTCTGCTTTGAAGGCTAGAGAAATGTAGGAATAAAAGGTTGCAAAACACAGAATGTGGTATAGAAACACATACTCTACTTGCATTACTTATTTATGAATATGAGGCAAAAATTTAAAAGATATAACATTATCAGTGATCCGCTCAGATAAGTAGCTAATAACCTGGAAATCTCACAAGATAGTCTCTTAGGAGATTTCCAGTATTCCTGGTTTATTGCAGATGATGCCCTCTCACCTATTCTGCCATGTTTACTCACACTGTGTTTGTAATAGTAAAAAGGAGGCATGCAAGTGAGCTCCAAACACTATTGGGGAAAGCAGAATCTAGCTTGGGGTTACTCGGCCCGTGGCCCGTTTGTTTGCGGCCCGCAGTACGGTTTGGATTAACGCTGGGCTCAACATGCAGCCCGCGTGTGGGAAACAAAACAAAAAAGTAGTCAATATAATGGTCTTCTGTTGATATGCCTTTTAGTAGTTAAATTCCTGGATTGTCATTACTCATTAAAAGTGCTGACATATGGGTGGAAATTGGATAAATACTGCTTTTTTTTTAATATTAGCAGAACTGACTTAAATGGGGTCTGTGTGTTGTGTAGTCTTGCCTTAATCTTTGTATTCATGCCAATCAGTGTGGAAGAAGCTATTTGCATAAATATTTGCACTTATATGCAACCACACTTAAGTTGCGGGCCTTGGCATGTACTGTGAGTATCATTGTGGCCCCTGGGGCTTCCAAAGTTGAGTAGCCCTGATCTAGCTCATGATACTTTGGTACTTTAATTTCCAGTCAGAAGAAAAAGAAGAATACACTCCTTATTTTTAGAGTCCCATGGGGACACAAATGTGTATCTGCGGATGCAAATATCTGCAGGCATAAATCAGTATCTTCAGAACCTCATGGCTCTCCCAGGAACTGCAGCAGCAAAAGGAGGACAATGTGGAGCTATTGCTACAAGAAGCCAGTGTCCCACGCTGACAGCTCCTCTGGGGTGGCTGTACTGCCCCCAGTTCCACCCACTGGGGCAGGCTCCAGGCCCACCAATGTGCCCCAGGGCAGGAGATTCAGACAGCTGCATGGAAGGGCTAGGGGTGCAGGTCGGAGGAGAGGGTGGTGCTTCCATGCCCAAGAAGCTACTGGCAATGTGCTAACTCTTGGGAGCAGTAGCCCCACATTCTGCTCCTTTCACTGCTGCAGTTCCTGGGAGAGCCCTGAGGTTCTGAGGACACTGATTTATATTCACAGATACCTTCATCTGTGGGTATGCATTTGTATCAGTGCAGGGCTCTGTTATTTTTCATGTTAATCAAATGTTTTCATCAGAGGCAAATTCTGTGGTCCTTATTCAGCCATTATTCAGACAACACTCCTATTAGATTAGATGACAGCATTTTCTATGCCAAAACTGAGTAGGAATTTCATGACTTTTCTCCAGGTAAATATTACCCAAACTCATTCAAATCTCAACGATTCAGTTCAGGTTTTAGATGAAAGTTTCAATGTAGTACTAATTTTACCCATTTCTGTTTATTCCTCCCCATTGTCGAGTGCATGATGTAGGGCAAATTTATGTCTTTCTTCAAAGAGGAAAAACAAGCCTATAAACAGACATTTAAAGTGCTCATTCCTCCATCTAAATTCACGTTATAAGTTTGGCTTAGAATATTCAATTGCCAACAGTAAATACTACAATAAAATTATTCTTGGCTAAATCTTTAAGAACGCAATCTTTACAAATGGTTTACACTCTGGTTGTCAAACTGGTATATATTGCCTCTGAAACAAACCTGGATACTTAAAACTCACCAACATTTTCCAGAAATTTACCTGGAGTTTAGCCTTAAAATTCCTCAACAAAAAGCTGTGGGCCAAAGTTTCATAGAGCTAGGACAATGTAAGGGCATATCTATATGTGTAACCATTATACTGCTTTTATTTTCTGAATAGAATGGACTGTGATTGCAGCAATAATCTCCACTTCTCAGAATTGTCCGAGGGGTAAATTATATCTAGATCAATCGCTGAAGCAGTATTTATGAAGGGAAGACACAAAATGAAGATCACAATGTAACTAATATTACCACTGGACATTCAATCATAGCTGAGGTTTTTGTGCAGAATTGTTCCTCCATGAGGAGTAACTAACTAAGGCTATGTCTACAAAGCAATGTTATTTTGAAATAACTTAGTCCGCATCTACACAGCAGGCAGTTATTTCAAAATAATGCCGAAATACTGTCAAGCTGGAGGACTTCTTACTCCGACTCCTGTAACCCTCATTCTATGAGGAGTAAGGGAAGTCAGAGGAAGAGTGCTCTAATTTGAAATAAGTGCTACGGAGATGCTCCCAATTTGGAAATAAGCTATTTTGAAATAAGCTATGCAACTGACGTAGTTCAATTTGCATAGCTTATTTCAAGTTAAGCCCTGCTGTGTAGAAGCCCTGCTGTGTAGATGCACCCTAAGGGTATGTCTACACTAGCTCGTTAGTTTGAGCTAGGTAGGGTAATGAGGGCAAGCGGAGTTGCAAATGAAGCCCAGGATTTAAATATCCTGGGCTTCATTTGCATGTTCCCGGGCGCTGCCATTTTTAAATCCCCCTTAGTCCGAACTCCGTGCCCGCGGCTACACACGGCACAGACTAGGTAGTTCGAATTAAAGATCCTAATTCGAACTACCTAGTCTGTGCCGCGTATAGCCACGGGAACGGAGTTCGGACTAAGGGGGATTTAAAAATGGCGGCGCCTGGGAATATGCAAATGAAGCCCGGGATATTTAAATCCCAGGCTTCATTTGCAACTCCACTTGCCCTCATTACCCTACCTAGCTTGAACTAATGAGCTAGTGTAGCCGTACCCTCAGTGAATACAAGCAAATAATTAAATAAGTTTTCCTACAGTTCATGTTGCAACCCACTAGAATTCAGGAATCATGTGGTTATTTTACATAATTATACTTGGAACCCCAAGGTAGGTGAATTTAAACTAAATTTTGTGTCTTGGCTTTATCTGGGCTTCCTTTTTCACACCTGCAGTTATGAGGATCCAGTTTAGGTCACTGGACTAATATTTGATTTTCAGGTGTATTTAGTTTTTCAGACATCTGAATTAAGTAAATTGTGTCTGAAACTGGTAATACTAACGGCCTTGTGTGGAAAATCTGGCCCTAAAGTATGACATTACTTTTTCAGCAGGGGCCTCATCGTACACACTGTTGAGAAACGCAAACATATGCAAAATACTATGTGTCTAAATTACCACTGAATTTAGGAGATGTCAGTACATCTAAGTCCAACCCAAAGTACAGTTTCATCACAAGCAAATGAATAATCTGTGCTAAAAATCATGTAGCTTTTGGAATGTACAGTAAGTAATAATTTAAAGTAAGGAGAAATATGAAAGATAAACCAGAAACCTGGACATTGAAAAATAAAGGAACCTAGAATGCAGAAGAAAGAGGCATAGAGCAGAGGCATACAGTAAACATTAGCCTATGGAGATTAAGTAATACACCTTCAAAGGGTACATAAATTAAGGATGTAGTGCCATTTAGGTGTTTTAGTTATGTATTTTAAAACCTTTAGATTCTGTATTTCTCTTAGCAGAATCTTAGTATGAACTTTACATCAGAATAAGAATAGGAACCATAAAGGACCTTAAACAGGCCTCTGACTAATGACTTCTGTTCTCTTTGTGAAATCAATTTGTATAAAACCAACTGCAATTTGAACATAAGGAAGATTTCACTAACACACAGAGGATGTGTCTACATTGCAGTTAAACATCCATGGCTGGCTTATATCAGCTGATTTGTATCGGGTCTCAGAACCTGGATGTCTATGCTGCAATTCTATTGCACTGCAGTGCAGCTCGAGTCAGCTGACACAGGTGTTAGCTGCAATGTAGACATGTCCAGTGTGACTTACTATTTTACTGCAGAGTTAGGCACATTTCAAAACAAATTTTCTTTTTTTTTTCTGTTCAGACAGAAAACAGAAAATAAATCAAAAAACAGAAAACAGAAAATAAACCCTTATTTTCTTAGCTCCACATATGATACCATGTTCTGATCATGATTCATTAGCATGCATATTAATTATGTAAAGGTTCATTAACTTAATTGGAAGGCTTTGGTTGTTTATATGAATGCCCTATTCTATTTTAACCTTCAGGAGATTACTTACAACTTGCTAGTGAGTTGTCGGTTTTGGTGCTGTTGTTTATTTACACTTGCAATTTGCCACTTCAGTACCTTATACAAATATGATGAAGTAACTGATTATCAGGAATAAAGGAGGCTTTTTTTTATGGTTTTTTTTTGCAAGTACATGATACATTGATTTGAAAGATTTAGTACTTGATTACCCCGTAAATGTTCACATAACATAACATACTGTTCTCTGTTTTGAGTTTTAGCACCTGGCAAAAATGATTCATTATACCACCCTCATTTAGCACATGATGTATAATTTCCATAGTAAAACAGCACATAATTACAATTCTCAAATCTTTCTGATGATATTAAATGGAGAAAAAGAAGAAGCAGCAGCTATTTTAAGAAATTTACCTGACCGTCCATCCCGCTGAAAGTCCACATGATACCACTCTCCATCATTCACCTTCTTCTGCAAGGCTTTTATCTTTATAGTACCTGATCCCATGTCTAACAGCAGGTAAAGGTAACCATCAAGCATCTCAATGGCAAAAAAGTCAACCTTAACCATTTGTGGGTGTTTGGCATCTTTCTGATGCCTTGGCTTTCCATGACTGAAAAGAATCAGCCCATTTGGCTCAGTTGTGCGAAAGTCAAATGATATTGAGCCTGTTTTCTTGGCATTCCACTTTGGCAAAGAGATGAAAGACTCTGGTGTTTCAAATGTGATTGGATCCAACGTTGCCACATTCTCACATTTAAATGCTACAACTCCATGAATCTTCATTTTAGGGTCTCCTTGCTTGGCGAGACGAGATAACTCTAGTCTGACATCGTTATTTTTATATACAACCTGCAAACAAAACACAGTAGTTACAATGATAGAATTAACTATATTAACCAATCAAACCTAACACTTAATAGGTTCAAATATGTCAGCTGTTAAAGCTGTTGGGTTCTATTTAGAGTATGAAGGGTATGTCTACACTGCAGACATTTTTCAGAAATACAGCCACACTGCAATCGCGTTCTTTTGAAAAAAAAATAGAAAGAACAGAGGGGTTTTTCCAACATTGGTAAACTTCTTTCTATGAGAAAGAAGCCTTTTGGAAAAAGGTGTGTGTGAATGGGGAAGAGGAAGTTCTTTTGAAAGAAGAGGAAAGGAAAAAGCACAGGTGCCCTGGTGGCCACTCAGTCCATAGTAATCACAGCTTAAATGCGAGATAGCGTCCATTCAGTGTGGACGCTATCTTTCAGAAAAGCAGATCACTTTTTCAATGTGCTTTTGCTGTGTAGACGCTCTCTTTTGGAAGAAGTTTTTTTTGGAAGATCTCTTCCGGAAAAGCTTCTTCCGAAAGAAGCCTGTAGTCCAGACATAGGCAGAATGTACAAATATCTATATCTATATCTCTAAAAAAAAATGCAGGGATGGAAGAGAGGATGAAATATGCCTTGACCATCCTTAACAAGTGTTTGACTAGCATGTTCTTAAACACCTTCAAAGATGGGGATTCCAAACCACCCTTGGAAGCTTATTCAGTATTTAACTATCCTTAATGTTAGAACATTTTCCCTAATATCTAACCTATGCCTCACTGCCAATTACACCACGTCCCCGCTGGCCATACTGGAGATTGGTCTGGCGTTCGATTTAGTGGGTTTAGTAACTCGACTTAAGGTACATCGACTCTAGTTATGTTATTTACGTAGCTGGAATATTGTACCTTAAGCGAACTTTCTGGGTATAGTATACAGATATATACTTAAACAGATTACTTCTTATCTTACCTGCATTGGACCTGGAGAACAACTGACCACGGTTCTCTTTGTAACAGCCATAAACATATCTGAAGGCTTATTATGGTTACCCTGTCTTTTCTCAAGACCAAATGTGTAATTTTAAAACATTTCCTCATAGGTCAGGATCTTAAAAATGTATATAATTTTAATTGCTCTCCTCTGGACTAGGAATGTCAATGAGTAGTTGACTATATTATTAACCAATAAGCTTACGCTTATCAGTTAGTCTTGTCGACTATTCACATTCTCCCCCCTTTGCTGGGGAGGGCAGGGGAGGCTGCCACTGACCACAGAGAGTCTGAGCTCCCCACGGACAGCAGCCACTCTGTGTCTCCCAGAACAGCCTCTGTCTGCAATGAGCCGGCACCCACCATGGACAGAGGCTCCTTCATGGTAGCAGCCCCTGTCTGCAGGGGTCTGAGCTCCCCATGGACAGGGGACCCTGTGCTACTGGCTCTCTACCAGACAGTCCATGAGGGAAGCTTGTTTTTAAACTGGGTCCCTTCGTGGAGCGACTCCACCTGCCACCCCGTGCTGCTGCCTCTGATACAGAGGCAGTAGTGCGAGGTGACAGAGGGCTCTCTGATAGTGGGGTCAGGAGTGCACTGGTTGCTGGCTCTGCCCCCAGGGACTACTGAATAATCATGTAACTGACAACATTTTGAGCAAAAGTTAAAAAAACAACAAATAGTCTTAGAGACTAACACGGATACCCATCTGAAAATTGTGTGTGGTTACACGACTATTCAATTATACAATAGCTAACATCCCTAACTCTGGACTTTCATAATTTCATCCATATATTTCTTATAATGTAGCACCCCAAACCAGGACACAGAACTCGGTAGTGCTGAAAGAGCAGAACAATTACCTTCCACATCTTACATATGTCAGCTCTGTTAACACACTCCAAAGCGATATAGGCTTTTTTTGCAGCTGCACCACCATATTGTTGGCTCACATTCACCACAGATCATTTCAGCAGAACTACTACTTAGCCAAATATTCCCCATTTTGTATAGCTTCATTTGATTTTCCCTTCCTAAGGGCAGTACTTTACATTTGTCTATTACATTTCATGTCATTACACAAATTCTAAGATTTATCCAGGATGTTTTGAACCTCAATCCAAGGTGTTAGTAACCCCTCCCAGTTTAGTATCATATGCAAATTTTATATGCATACTCTCCACTTGAGTATCCAGATAATCAGTTAACAAATAATGGACCCATTAGATACGATTTCCCATTTTGATAGCTAACCTTTCATCATTGCCCTCTGAGTATAATCTTTTTAAAAGTTATGCACCCACTATATAGTAATTTCATCTAGACAACATTTCCCCACTTCACTTGGGAGAATATCTTGTGAAATTATCTGAAAAGCCTTACTTAAATCAAGATATCAAGATATATCACATCTACAGCTTCCCCTTATCCACTAGGCCAGTAACCTTGTCAAAAGAATGAAATTAGGCTGGTTTGGCATTATTTGTTTTAGACAAATTCATTCATTATTTATATAAATCTACATCTATATAATCTATGAAGTAACTCCTTCAATCAACTAATACTAACAAAAACTTTGTTTTAATACAACAGCACAGCTCTAAAAACATTCCTAATGTTAATTCAAATAATATAAAAGCATTTGCACAGAATCTGTCCTATCAGTGACAAATTAGCTTCTGTGGATGTGACTGTTTAATAGTCTTCCGTGAACAGCCATTTTGCTGATGTTAGTGAAGTATTAGGTTTCTTGCTCCCCTGAGTTCTTTATTACTTTCTTGAATCTTGTACTCCTGTACACAAAAATCTTTCAAGGTCAGATAAAACCTTGTAACATTTTTTTCCATATGTTAACATATTTTAGACTTGTCCTAGATCTGGGAATAATATGATGTGTTCATCATAAAACTATACAACTGGGAAGCCACTATGAGAGATAAGACTGAAACCAAGGCAATCTCATACTTGATGCCACTCTGCTGAATTTCCTCACCATCAATATCTGGCTGAAGATTACTGGATAAAACTGAAAGGTAGCATTTATTTGTAATCTACTCAACCTGCATTTCAAGTGCTTCTGTTCCATATCACACATTTGTTTTTACTCCAACCTCCCCCCCGCCCCGCCCCCAAAAAGCCAGCAACACAAATAGTTTTCTAAGCAATAAAACCAGTGCTATCATACTGTTTATCAACATATTTGGTAGTGGCATACTTTGTGTGGCCTGACACAATATATGCAAGTCTATTCACTCATGGGAATGTGGGATCATATTAAACAATCAGTACAATTAATCAATAATGCATGGTATATGCCTGGCTCTGAAAGAAGGTCTTACTCAAGGGTCCCAGGAAATTTGAAATCTCTCTTTAAGCACCTCATGTTTTGTGTTTCTAAGGGTATGGCTACATTTTGAGATAGAAATGTAATTTCCAACTAAAGGAGACAGATGCATTAGCTATGAGTGAGGTAATGTGCTAATAAATAGAGCACAGCTGTGCTGGCATGAATGGCAGGGTGAATCACCTTGAATACATGCATAGTGTCTCTGACAAGTATGTACTTGACTGCTAGCCCCTCCTGTTTGTTTCATTGTGGTTACCCTCTGTTTCTAGCTTGACTAGACTTACCCTCAAACAGGGAATTATGCACCCAGATCAAAGGTAAACATATTGGAGATGACACATCTTAGAGGCAGGTGTTGAAAAATAGTGTTTAAATATAAAAATATACTAAAAATGCAAGGGCCAGATTCTTAGCAGGTATAATCATGGGAACGCCATTAATTTAAATGGCACAATGCCTCAGAGCAGCTGAGGATATGGCCAGGCAGCTTTTTAATAAATAATGGTGGAACATATTACATCATTTTAAAATATAGTCCTAAAAACTAACAATAAACCTTCCCCCCTCTTTCTCACAGGGTACAGTTCTGTAAGGTGCTGTTTCTTCCCATGGGATCTGAAGTTGTTCTGCCCATCTCAGAATGGGCCCATAGAGAGGAAAAAACATGCTTTACTGTGCATATGCAGACATTCAATAGGCATGAATCCTATCTTATCCCAATTCCAATTAAGTTACTAGGCAAACTCCTGTGTGGGCAAACTGGAGTGGCCAACAGGGGATGGTTGGAGACTTCCTTTCTGGCTGCTGGTCTATGCTTTGTACTTTGATGGTCAGTGATGGAATAGTGGTTGTGTCTTGCAAACATGATTATTTTTTCATAAGGGAATTTCTCTTAATGAAGTGCAAGCAGGTGGCTGTGCTGGAAAAAAATTGTGCTTGGGAAGGACTAGTATAGACACTACACACTATCAGAGAATTTGAGGAAATCTTGCACAAGCAGAAAGAACAAGCATCACCATCCAAGATTCAAGAGAGAAAACAACTGTCTACCAAGGAACCAGAGACTAAGGACACCAGAGACGAGGCCTGACAGCTCATAGGCAACGGAAGGGAAGAGGAGGAGAAGTATCCAATTGTTTTATACTTAGTGTGAAAACAGCCTGAAATCTCTCTCAGTGCTTGCAGTGTTGTAGCCATGTTGGGCTCATGGTATTATATACACAAGATAAGTGAGGTAATATTTTTATTGTATCAAATTCTGCTACTTTAAGATATTATCTTGCACACTTTGTCTCAGAAATATCTGAAGATTCACTGGTCCAATGAAATGGTGATCTGTGCAGGACATACTTTTAGAGAAATGCTAAGCCAAAACTATAATACCCCAATCATGATCACAAAGAGATCTCCAGCAATCCTTATTGAGAATTCTATTGTAAGAAGCATTGAAACAACCCTTTGCAAGGGGACACCAGTGTGACATGCTGTATTCCAAAGCATGAAGTAAATGGGAAAAGATCCACTTGAGATATTACATATTAGAAATAATGATACTGCTTCACAAGATACTTCACAGATTTTAGATGGCTTAAAAGTACTCAGGAAGATGCAGAAGGTCCAAGTGATCTTTTGGAGCTCCATTTTGTCTCATGAGCAAAGGAAGGCTTAAAAGTAGACAATTCTGGAAGTGAACCACTGGCTACGTAAGTGATGTAACATAGTTTTGTGGAACTGTGATCCACCTTCCTGCGAGGAGAGAAGGGGCTGGTTAGCTTGGATGAATTCTAGTGCAGTAGAAGGAGAAACAATTTTCTAGGGGACAGCTGGCTACAGTAGTCAGTAGGGATGTGAACAAGTAACTTAGACTTATCGATTAATCTAGTCGACTACTCGCATATCCCCCCCCTTGCTGCCATTAAAAGCTGGCTCCCCCAGCACTGGCTCCATGGTTCCGCCTCCCCTCATGCAATGCATCAGAGGCAGCAGAGTGGGGGATGAGAGGGGGCAGAGGAGGCTGCCTCAGAGCAGCCTCTGTCCACAGCAAACCTGGGCCCACTGTGGGCAGAAGCTGCTCTGGCAGCAGCCCCTGTCTGTGGGGGGCTGGGACCCCTCATAGAAAGGGACTGCTGCCAGAGCAGCCTCTGTCTGCAGCCAACCTGGGCCACTGTGAACAGAAGCTGCTTTGGGGCAGCCTTCCCCATCCAACCCCCTCCCAGAAGCCTCTGTCTGTGGGGAGCTCAGACCCCCACTGACAGGGATTGCTTCCACAGCATGGGGTGGCAGGCAGCCGGTCTGTGAGAGGAGCTGATTTTTAAACTGGCTCCCCTCACAAACCAGCTCCTGTCTGGCACCCCGCACTGCTGCCTCTAATAGAGAGGCAGCAGTGAGGGGTGCCAGGAGGTTCCCTGCGACTGAGACCAGAGCGCACTGACAGCCGGACACCCCCCCCAAGGACTATAGAATAGTCAGCTAACCCCTAAGAATTTGTACGGTTAGTCAACTATTCAATTAATCAATAGCTAACATCCCTACTAGCCAGCAGGGTGTTTAACAACAAAAGGAGGGGTGAAAAGGGGAACATAACTAAATCAAGATGAGAACAAAAATCAATCAACAGTCATGAGGACAAAAAA
Organism: Pelochelys cantorii; assembly: GCA_032595735.1. Classification (NCBI taxonomy): domain Eukaryota; kingdom Metazoa; phylum Chordata; order Testudines; family Trionychidae; genus Pelochelys; species Pelochelys cantorii. Next base: position 173,858,465 of record CM064328.1, read on the forward strand.
ATCTAATTATCTCTATTCCAATATTAAGGTAATTAACAAATGGAACTGGAAATGCTCCTTAATGAGCATAACTTCAATCTATTCGTTATTACTGAAAACTGATGGGAAGAACCATGTAATTGGAATGTTAAAATCAATGGTTTGAGATGGCAAAAGGGGAGAAAGGCTATGCACTATGTAAAAAATGACTTTACCTGTTTCTGAGGATATATCTACACTGTAATAACTGGTGGCATTTAACTGCTAGGAAGATGAATGTCTAAGGGTACACCCATCCCACAGGCCACAGTGTACTAACTAAAAATAACACAGGTAATACTATTCTGCAACCACACTTCACATACAGTGCAGATACAGAATCACAGAACACTAGAACTGGAAGGGACCTTGAGAGGTCATCAAGTCTAGTCCTCTGCCCTCACAGCAGGACCAAGCATCATCTAGATAATGCCTCATAGATCTTTAACCTGCTCTTAAATGTCTCCAGTGATGGAGATTCCACAACCTCCCTAGGAAATTTATTCCAGTGTTTAACCACCCTGAGAGTTAGGAAGTTTTCCCTAACGTATGACCTAAGCCTCCCTTGCTGCAATTTAAGCCCATTGATTCTTGTCCTATCATCAGAGGTTAGGGAGAACAATTTTTCTTTCTCCTCCTTTTAGCTACAGGTCTAAAATCCGGGACTCTCTGGTCTGCCAACATTTGTGGTCTGGCAGGACCACAAATAGTGTTAGACCAGAGAGCCCAGCTGGCCAGGTTCAGAAGTACAGCCCAGGCTGCGCTGGTGCTGGGGAGCCCAGCCCTAGCGGGGCCAGCACAGTGGACAGCAATGCCCTGGCCAGAGCTGGCAGCAAGGAGAGCAGCCACAGCCAGGGCTGGAGGTAGCAGGGCTGGCTGCCAGGAGCACAGCCCTGGCCAGGGTTGGCCCAGTAGGGAGCGCAGTACTGGCAGGGCTCGCAGAGTGGGAAGCACAGCCTCAGTTGTGGCTAGTGCAGTGCAGGAGTGCAGCCTCAGCCGGAGCTGGTGTAGTGCAAGAGTGCAGCCTTGGCCTGGGCTGGCAGCCGGGGCTGGAATCAGCTGGACACACAGCCCAGCTGGCACTGGGTGTGGTAAGGGGGGAGCAGCCCCTGCTGCAGCTAGAGGCAGGGGGGCAGGCCCCTCTTTGGGGCTGGTGCAGTGGGGGACTCAGCCCCAGCCAGGCCTGGCACAGTGTGGGTCTGGAGGCAGCAGCAGGTGATAGGGAGTGTAGCCCCATCTGGAAACAGAGCCTACAGCTGGGTAGAGAGCCTTGACCGCCCCTTGTCTGGCAATCTCCATTGTTCGGAACCACTCAGGTCCTGAGGGTGCTGGACAAGGGAGGTCCAACCTGTACTTGATAACTGCTATCATGTCCCCTCTCAGTCTTCTCTTTTCTAAACTAAACAAGCCCAGTTCTTTTAGTCTTCCCTCATAGGTCATGTTTCCTAGACCTTTAATCATTGTTGTTGCTCTTCGCTGGACCTTCTCCATTTTCTCCACATCTTTCTTGAAATGTGGTGCCCAGAACTGGACACAATACTCCAACTGAGGCCTAATCAGTGCAGAGTAGAGCGGAAGAATGACTTGTTGTGTCTTGCTCACAACAGTCTTGTTAATGCATCCCAGAATCATGTTTGCTTTTTTTTGCAACAGCTTCACACTGCTGATTCATATTTAGCTTGTGGTCCACTATGATTCCTAGATCTCTTTCTGCAGTACTCCTTCCTATACAGTCGCTTCCCATTCTGTACGTGTGAAACTGATTGTTCCTTCCTAAGTGGAGTACTTTGCATTTGTCCTATTAAAATTCACCCTTTTTGCCTGAGACCATTTCTCCAGTTTGTGCAGATCATTTTGAATTGTGACCCTATCCTCCAAAGCACTCGCAACACCTCCCAGCTTGGTATCATCTGCAAACATAATAAGCGTACTCTCTATGCCAATATCTAAATCGTTGATGAAGATATTGAAGAGAACCAGTCCCAAAACAGACCCTTGCAGCGCCCCTCTTGTTATGCCCTTCCAGCATGACTGTGAACCACTAATAACTACTTTCTGAGAACCAGCCAGTTATGTACTGACCTTATAATAACCCCATCTAGGTTGTATTTCCCTAGTTTATTGAGAAGGCGGTCATGCAAGACCATATCAAATGCCTTACTAAAGTCTAGGTATACCACATTCACCACTTTTCCCTTATCCACAAGACTTGTTATCCTATCAAAGAAAGTTATCGGATTGGTTTGACATGATTTGTTCTTTACAAATCCATGCTGGCTGGACACCTATCCCCTTATTATCTTCCAAATATTTGCAGATCAACTCCTTAACTATTTGCTCATTATCTTTTCTGGCACAGAAGTTAAGCTGACTGGCCTGTAGTTTCCTGGGTTGTTGTTATTTCCCTTTTTATAGATGGGCGCTATATTTGCCCTCTTCCAGTCTTATGGAATCTCCCCAGACTTCCATGACTTTTCAAAGATACCTAAAGGCCCAGATACCTCCTCTATCAGCTTGAGTATTGAGTATTCTAGGACGCATTTCATCAGGCCCTGGTGATTTGAAGGCATCCTACTTCTCTAAGTAATTTTTAACTTGTTCGTTTCTATTTTAACTTCTAAACCTACCCCATTTCCACTAGCATTTACTATGTTAGGCATCCAGTCACCATCAATCTTCTTGATGAAAACGGAAACAAAGAAGTCATTAAGAATCTCTGCCATTTCCATGTTTTCTGTTATTGTTTCTCTCTCTTCATTGAGCAATGGGCTCAGACAAGCTGACAGACCACTGGACTATAAGACCTATGTTGTGTTACTGCTGACTTCGTCTATAACCTTGGGCATGTCAGTGTACCTCTCTGCCTCAGTTTCCCTATCTGTAAATCGGGGATATTTGATACTTACTCATCTTTGATATATGCATAAAATTGCTTCAAGAGATTTGCATAATTATGATTATATTTGATGGGCATACTGAATATCCACAGGAAGATACAGAAGAGAGCTACCTGTAGTGTATTTAAAGAGTAACAATGTTTTGGTTTAGGCTCTTTTTAATTTCCACTATTTGAGAGCTTAGCTATAATTAAAGTAAAGTAAAGTAAACAAACAAACTCCAGTAAATCATCACCACCTAACTTAGCTGAATAGATACCTTTTTGGGAGACAGGACATGAATTGGCCTGATGAGCTGGACAAAGTTGAAATTGCACATGCTTCCTTGTTTCCTGTCTCAACTGTTCAGACTGTCTGAATGGGGCACCATGGGATGCAAAAGAATGGCTTTTTGTTTTGCTTCCTGTGGGGGAGAATAGTGCAGTGGCATATTGTTTGAAAAGAAGTGTTTTTAATATTGGCTTTGATAGTGGGCATGTTGTCATGTTTTCATACTGCTGTGGACATGAGTATTTTAATGATTAAAAAAACCATTATATTGTTATTCCTCTTTCTAAGCCCTTCTGTCAGTTGCCAGACTGCTAGTAGTTTTCTGACTCCGATTGCTATGTTCACTATCTTTAATGAACGGGTTTGAGGCTTTTTTTATATTTGAATTTCTCACAGCAAAGAGTCTTAGAAATTTCTTGGCAGCACCTAAATTGTGGAACATAGGAGCGAATTGGTTCCACACAGGGTGAATCAGCTTCCAAGTAGGAAAAAAGCTGTCATCAAGACATAAGTCACCAAAAGAAAACAAATTGTATTATTTGAGGCAACAGTGGCTTTGCATGTCTATATCACACAAAACTCAGGAAACAAAACAAATTATGCACAACCTCAAGTGATTGGTAGAACAAAGGACTCTTTAGAGCATTATTTGTTGTGTTGAGTCTGGGATTTTCTCCCCCTCCAGGTCACCATACAGCGTTCAGCTGACAAATGCTTCTAAGTTCCTATAAAAGTTAAATACATGCTATTTCTTTTAGTCTTCCCCACTAACCCTCTCGTCTCAAGGCCATGCTTTAAAGGACTTTCTAAAGACTCTAAGCAAGAGGAGTTGTGTGAGAGTGGATGGTGCTTACAGTAGAGCAGTTCAGTCATGATTTATATAGTTAGGGTAGCACCTTATATGTACCATGTTCTTTCCAAACTGCCTAGTAGGGTGACTTTTGCTCCAAGGACTTCTCGATCTAAGGACAGAGAGTGAAGCAGGTAGAGATGATGGGAGAAGGAACAACTATAGGCATTTCATAAACAAGCCAACTTACTACGTTGTAAGCAGCATGGCAGAGTTGGGTCTGTAAGAGGGACTTTAGAACAGGGCAGGAGCCATGTCGCTGTACAGTAGATAAGGAGCAACATGGAAGATTTATTTACATTAAAACACATTTTTAAAAAAATAATTTGAAACATTTTAATGTGTTAGTAAAATGTTGCACTCTTGTCATATTACAAGTATCTGAATAATTCTTTGTAGCGAATTAATCACAGGTTTATAAACAGATGTGCAAACAATTTTGGGCTCCAATCTATTTATCAGCAGAACATTTATCTCTATACCTTGGAGGGAAAATAAAGGTCTTTTATATTCCACTCTTCAGTAGCTTTTCCTTCTTAGACATCTCCCTTCAGTACTGTACTAGCTACCAGCTGATGTCCTAACCCTATTACTCCTCTAGAATAATAATTGCCTGACAGCCTGGATTGCTCTGTCTCTCTAAGTTGCTTCTGCATCTAGCTGCTGGCAAGCAGTTGGCTCTGTGCCTTTCTGGCTGCTTTCCACTTTGTACTGTTGCATTCTGTTGGCTGATTCATGGTTTGAAAGGATCCCTTTGTTCCACTGCTGGGCAAATAGCCTATTAATCCTAGATTGAAACTGGTCTTTTTCCTGATTGCTGTGGGAATATGAACTGGCTTCCCCACTAGCTTCCAGCTAGATCATTTCCTTTCTATTTTGCTATGGTAGTTAGCTTCCCATTACACATAGTTGGCATCCAGTTGGTTAGATACAATAACTTGCCCCGCTATCTCCTGAGGTAGTTGGTGAATTCTGTTAGAATTCTTTGAAGGGGTTAATAAACATGCGGACAAGGGGCACCCAGTGGATATAATATACCTAGATCTCCAGAAAGCCTTTGACACGGTCCCACACCAAAGGCTTTTACGTAAATTAGGTGGTCATGGGATAGGAGGAAAGGTCCTTTCATGGATCAAGAATTGGTTAAAAGACAGAAAACAAAGGGTGGGAATAAATGGTAAATTTTCACAATGGAGGAGGGTAACTAGTGGTGTTCCCCAGGGGTCAGTACTGGGACCAATCCTGTTCAACTTGTTCATCAATGATCTAGAAAATGAGGTAAGCATTTATGAGGTGGCCAAGTTTGCAGATGACACAAAGTTGTTCAGGACAGTCAAAAGCAAAAGGGATTGTGAAGAACTACAAAAAGATCTCAGCAAACTGAGTGATTGGGCAGCAAAATGGCAAATGAAATTTAATGTGGGTAAGTGTAAGGTAATGCATGTTGGAAAAAATAACCCAAATTACACGTACTACATGATGGGGTCAAATTTAGCTACGACAGATCAGGAAAGGGATCTTGGAGTTATAGTGGATAGTTCTATGAAGACATCCACGCAGTGTGCAGCGGCAGTTAGTAAGGCAAATAGGATGTTAGGAATTATTAAAAAAGGGATAGACAATAAGACAAAAGATATCATACTTCCCCTATATAAAACTATGGTACGCCCACATCTCGAATACTGCGTGCAGATGTGGTCTCCTCACCTCAAAAAAGATATATTGGCATTAGAAAAGGTTCAGAAAAGGGCGACTAAGATGATTAGGGGCTTGGAAAGGGTCCCATATGGGGAGAGGCTAGAGAGACTGGGACTTTTCAGTTTGGAAAAAAGGCGATTGAGGGGTGATATGATAGAGGTATATAAAATCATGAATGGTGTGGAGAAAGTGATTATAGAAAAATTATTTACCTTTTCCCATAATACAAGAACTAGGGGACACCAAATGAAATTGATGGGTAGTAGGTTCAAAACTAATAAAAGGAAATTTTTCTTCACACAGCACACAGTCAACCTGTGGAACTCCTTGCCCGAGGAGGCTGTGAAGGCCAGGACTCTATTAGGGTTTAAAAAAGAGCTTGATAAATTTTTGCAGGTTAGGTCCATAAATGGCTATTAGCCAGGGATAAAGTATGGTGCCCTAGCCTTCATAACAAGGGCAGGAGATGGATGGCAGGAGATAAATCACTTGATCATTGTCTTCTGTTCTCCTTCTCTGGGGCACCTGGCATTGGCCACCGTCGGCAGATGGGATGCTGGGCTCGATGGACCTTTGGTCTGACCCAGTATGGCCATTCTTATGTTCTTATGTTCTTAAATACCTGGCTAATGTATTGCCTGTCTGAACTGTACCTATATCACTGAAGGGCTTAAACTTACACTGCTGATGTGGTTAATTTCTGCTCTATTTAGCTAACTATTGTATTAACCAAATACATTCATCAGCCTCTAATTTATTAAAAGGAAGCTTTTCTCTTTTCCTTTTCTGGGTGACTTAACTGGGTTTCCTTAACAATATTTTTGGAAAAAGCCTCTCTTTCGTTTTTCTGTTCTCACAAGTCTTTTCAACATCCCTTTCTCAACACTACAACTCTCTTCAGTTCAGCTCTTTCTTCATATCAGACTCTCTGCATGCACCAACACTTTCAAATGATGCATTTGTCTCCTAAAACACTTAAGACTATTGGAATCCATGATAGACTAGACAGCTGTTTTAAAATACATAGCTTCCTGTAATCCTATTAGTACTGGTAGTGTAGTAAAAGTCCACATCTGCAAAAGGGGAAACAGCATTTGACTAGCTGCATGTCTTCCATAATTGGCTTTCCCTTCACCACCATGACTTTACAAGAGTTAACCTCAAGCTGCACTTTTCCATCCTCTATTAACCACTCTGGATGTTGTTCTACTTTTACATTCATCATTGTTTTTCAGGCAGCCATCGTTTCCCTTGCTCCTCAGGCATTGCACGGGGATCTGAGAAAAAGGGAAATCTATAAAGTGTCTATTTCATTGATATCTAAAGCATCAATGTCCATAAACCATCTCTTGTCTATCTATATGTTAACAAGTGTGCTATTTAAAGTTAATGTTGTCTTTAAAAATAACCCTTTTCATTAATAATTGATGATAATAGGGATGTATTATTTTGTTTTCAACATTTAACAATTATATCTTTCCGGTAATGAGCGCCAAAGCTTATAAGTGACAAAGAGCATAATACCGGGGAGTACCAGTTATCCTCAATATTAACGTGCCCCAAGAACTTTTCATCTCAGAATATCAAGAAATTTAAATCCTGACACATTCCAAAATAAACAAAGCCTGACCCTAAGAGGGTATGTCTACACTAGCTCGTTAATTCGAGAGAGGTAGGCAAATCAGGGAGCCGGGGTTGCAGATGAAGTCTGGGATTTAAATATCCCGGGCTTTATTTGCATGTTCCCATCCAGCCGCCATTTTTAAATCCCCCTTAGTCCGAACGAACTGCCCGCGGCTACACGCGGCAGTTTAAAGTTAATCCGAACTAAGTCCTTAGTTCGGATTAACTGTTACTCCTCATTCCACGAGGAGTAACTTTAAACTGCCACGTGTAGCCGCGGGCAGTTCGTTTGGACTAAGGGGGATTTAAAAATGGCGGCCGGCCGGGAACATTCAAATAAAGCCCGGGATATTTAAATCCCGGGCTTCATTTGCAACCCCGGTTCCCTGATTTGCCTACCTAGCTCGAATTAACGAGCTAGTGTAGACATACCCAGAGATACTAAGCAATTACAACCTTGGTTAATTTCAATCTAGTTGCAAGTGTTCTACACATCTTGAAATCAAGCCCAATTCTTTTGTCACATGACCAGTAAAAAGCTTATAGCAAACCTCACACAACTCCCATTTTGAATTAATATCCTGAGTGGAGCAAAATTTTTGGAAATTCCTTTAAATGAAAAATACACCTTTGAGCCAACCAAAATAATTTGTGTATTCACTAGATTGTTTTGTCTGAAAAAAGAGGCACAGTGAGCTGTAAATGATTTAGCTTTCACATATAGTGGTAGCCCTGAAAACTTTGCTATTTTTTTTCTGCCCCATACAAGGTTACTTCAGTATCTGCAGAATTCCCTTTATACTTCCTTCTACATTCTATAGGCAATGCCTTCAAAACTGCAAATACTGAGGTTACCTAAACTTTACATAGTTATCTAAGGCAACCAGGACATTTGTAAGGGCCACCATGGTACATAATTAAGATGAGTCTGGGATGATCACTGTTAGGTTGGATACATTCACAGAATTGTAGGAATCTGAAAAACTATTGGTCTCTGTATCAGAGAATATCTCCATTACAGAACAGACTACTTAGAGCTGGTCTACATTAGTGCTTTATTTCAAAATAACCCCCCTTAGGTCGAATTTATACGTAGAGCATCCACACTTACCCAGCCCGTAATTTTGAAATAACAGGCTGCTTATTTTGAAATCTGTACTCCTGCTTTTCTTGGGGAATATGCATTAGCGTGATGTTCCAGTGCCGCTATTTCAAAATAACTACTCCCCAGCGTAATTTGAACTAATTACTCTCCAGTGCTTCCTGGGGCTCTAAGTTGAGGTAGTGTGTCCTCATTAATGGAGCCTGCCTCATACTGATATTGAGGCTTCCCTGTAGTGGGGACACCTACTTCAATTTTGTAAAATCAGGAGTTAAGTAGAATTTAGTTATTTTGAAATAGTTTCCTAGTGTAGACATGCCCTTAGAGAATTGCAGGTTTTTTTTTTTAGATAAGCAGCCCTTCCATTCAAATCCTTTTTCCTCCAGAATTCTCAGTCACAGCTGAGAATGGATCCTGTGGGTCCTAAAAGGTAAGAGAAAACACGAAGAGGAGAAAAATCAGTAAATGAGGAAGGGTAAGCCAGGAAGTATTGGAGAAAGGGCAGGAGCAGGGAAGAAGGATTGGAGTTTTCTGCATTCAGGCAAAGAATTTACCCTATTGATAGATACAGGGGAAAAATGGAAGTAGATGGAGATTTAAGACTGGAAGATGCAAAAGACAGAAGAAATTGGATCTAGCATGCTATGGGTGCTGTCTAAAAATCTGGGACTTGTATTTAAACTATGCTGTTCATGGGTCAGAAAAGTGAGAAGGAGAAATTACTTATTTTTTTTATTACAATGAAGAAGAGCTTTTTGACCAAGATGAACATTTTCTGGGTTTTCACTACAATACTGAAAGCAGATTTATTTTAAACACACCCCCTCCCCCCCCCCCAGAAAAAAACCCTAGAAAATGGTTGGTTTCAGTTTAAACTGCAATTTTTCTCACAGTAAATTTAGGTGGAAACACCCCCCCCCCAGTTTGTTTTGGAATTACACCACAGATAATTTCTCAATAAATACCACCTATAAGTGTGAAATACCTTCAAAATATTTCAGAATACATTAAGTCTTCACACCTAAAAAGATGATCCAGCCCTGCAAACCTGTAAATATGAGTTGTTCTATTTACCTCAATAATGTTTTTAAAATGTGACTACTTGCAATAGCAAGATGTAGTCACCTGCTGCTCTGGGTGTACTATACTACAACAACCACACACACACACACAGTTTGATACTAGAGTATTCTGCACTGGTTAGTTTCACTCATTGCTTTGTCCTTTGATGATGCATTACACTAATATGTTCTCAAAGCTCTGTAACTATAATATATTACTGTAACACATCACCAAAGAGCTGTTGCTTTATATGATCTATTACTGCATGATGTGGAAATGGATGCCAGAGGCATGTTCCAAAGACTTACTTTTTGTAGTTCTGTATTAAATGTAGGTTTTTTTTAAGAAGATGAATGTTTTTCAGTAAGGAAAAGAGGATTTTGACTAAAGCACTAGGGAATATGGGCTAATAGAATCCAAATCAAATGCATTTAAATGTTTCTCTCTAACAAGGTTTAGAGCCATTAAAAGATCTAGGACACAGATAATTTTATCGGTTTTGTACCTGTTTAGTCCTGAGGAAAGGAAACTGCTAACATGAATGTGATTTTTCCTTCCCAATTTCTGCTCACTTTTCTTTAGGTTTTGATTGTCTATAAGGAGTTTGTGCTTGACAGTGCACACTAGAGATTCCTGTCCATTCTATGAGCTTTTTTTATTTATTTGGTCATAGTGTGAGAAAAGAATATGAAGTATTTTTCTCTAAATATTTCTTAATGAGAACAGAGATCGAGGTTAAAAATGATTTTCTTCACCAGATTTTCTACAACCAGATTTTTCTGCATCTCACAAATTTCAACTTTATATAATGCTGTTCAAGCCTCTGCGACCACATTTTCACTACTAATGTTACTCATGAAAGCTAGATTGAAGCAGGGCTGGCCTTACCATGAGGTGAACTGAGGCAGCCGCCTCAGGTGCCAGACTGTGGGGGAGCGCCACTAGGACCCAGAGTGTAGAAAATTGTGTCTGCTGCTGGTGCATATGTAGGTAGCGGAGCAGTACCATGAGAGGAGTAGAACAGGAAGAAGGCAGAATTGAGACCTTTCAAAGTTTTGGCCCAAGCGAGGGGGCATGGGGCATCATTTGAGCTCCCTGCCTCAGGTGCCAAAATGTTGTGGGCCAGCCCTGGATTGAAGCTAGTGTAGTCAGGCACAGCCCTGCCACAAACATCTTCACTTTGCAGTGAAGGCATATCCAAAAAAAAAAAAAAAAACCCAGGTGATAGTATTAGCCTTTAAAACCAGTGAAGCTGAAAATGAAAGGAACAAAGAGGCATGCTTTCATAGCACAGCAATCCTGTTTAACTGCAAGATTAGCCAAGGAATTAGGAAGCTGTCTGAAAAGAGAAAGACTGGCTCCATGATTCAGAGAAGGAGTCATGTACAGGAGAGGGTACTCTGAACATTCTCGGGGATTCTGACAAAATCCCAAAGCATACTTATTAGTGATGAGGAGCTAAGGTAGGGATGATGTTATTTTATTGATTTGTCCAGAAATACTTATACTATCTAGAGTAAAAAGAGTAACTGTTACAAACCTTTAAAAAACCCTGTGTTTCAACTATCACATATTCCAGAAGAGATCCATTTTAAACAAGACTGCCCACAAGTCTGGAGCTCTGGGAAAGCTTGTGCTTAAGCTACCAGGGTGTCTAGGGGGAGAGGAGAGGGTCAGCACTGGTCCTGAGAGCCTAGGGCCAGTTGGACTATGAGATCCCACTTCTGTGAAGGGTTAAGGGACAGAGAGCTTTGTACCCAGGAAATCTGCCAGAGAGGCCAAGGAAAGAGACCCCAATGGAGCACTCTCAGATCAAGAAGAGTTGGGTTCACACAAAGCAGCTTTAAGATTGTCCAGCTGGTTGGTTTTTTTGGTTTGGTTTTTTTTATTTTGTTTTTTTTTAAGGGCTGAAACAGGTGCTTTACGGTCAGAACACAAGCACTTTCTTCAAATTCTGTTTCTTTGTTTCTTCCCCCTTTTGTTTAAGGTCAGCTCCTTTACAAATTATATTTCACTGGACCTTAGCAACAAAAGAACAAGAAAATTTTGCTTGTTTCCTTTGGATCACATTCAGCCTTGCCTTATTATCAGGAGTATTTTTACATGTTTACTGCTATATATTCATGTTGTAGAATCAATGAGAATTTTGTAATTAACTTCACTGAGGCCTGAAATTCATCCATATAAACACTAAAAATGGAAGAGACCCATTCAATCATTTATCCCTGCAAGATAGGATTGTCAGGTCATTCATAGTTCCAGATTTTCTCCACTTCTTTCTGACCACCACATAACTATTTAAAAGGGGAAAAGAAATGGTAACATGGCATGCTATGTGTTATTAATCTCCCAAATCTGGAGGGACAGAAAACTCACTGTGCTTTATCGAGCAGTATGATATATGGTCTAATGCTGTTTTTGACAAAGAAAAAACATATTTATAAATTATGCATAGAAATTAGAGATGGAGTAGAAGTCATCCTATTCATCTCCACACCAAGTGCAGGATTTTTCCCTCTAGAATACCTCCTTGTGCTTTACACAGCTTACTATAGTGATAGGCTTTGACCATCTTAAATCTAATAGCTCCTACTGTCAAGAAGTTTTCCTTGAACCTGAATTTCCCCTCTTGCAATCCCATTCCATTACTACAATACTCCTCTTGTACCATGCTACATAATTCCTTTTTGTCTTGTTATTCATGCTTTTCAAAAATATTTCTAGACTATGATGTCATTCAGAGTTAATGCAGTATTTGTTTAGCACCATTAAATATAACCTTTTCATATACTAGGTATTACACTCTAAGTGTAAGGGGTGAGTTAGAGGACCCTTTAATGTCCCTCGTAGCCCAGCATTTCACTGATTCTATATATCAGTCTCTCGGGTAATTAATATTTATTACAATTCTCTGAAGTCCTGCATCCTTGCACATTCAAAATTGGAGCCAGTCAAAATCTGTCAAATGAAATTTTTGTTGAAAAACAGAGTATTAAAACCAACATTTTTCATGAATTGCCAACCCTTTCCATGTTTTGTGTGAAACATTTTGTCTTTTTTATCCATTTCAACTCAGAAATTGTTATAAACTATTTTATTTACCAAAACCTGATTGTTCAATAAATAAAAGCTATTAACAATGAAACAGAGTTTTGATAAAAAAAAAATGTCAATGACCCCCATAAGTAGGCTTTTTAAATGAACAAAAACAGGTATTTTAAACATTTCAAAATGAAAATATTTTTTGTGAAAATCATGTTTTCATGCTTCTAATTATTCCATAAATTGATTAGAGGTAATACCAGATCTTGTCTTCTATTGAACTTTGAGGATATCAGAATAGTATCGCATTTTTCCCATCCAAGCCTTCAAGTACTTCTCTCGATTTCAGAGATGTTCAATAAAACTACTACCATTGGTTCATAACTAATTCCTTTACTATCTCCCTCATCCAAATGTTTGACTTCTGTGTATTCTTGCCAATTCTTTGTCAATAGCTATTTAACAAAGTATGTTTTTTTTTCTTAAATTTCTTTATTCTTGTTGCTGAAGGCAAATTTAGAAGAGGTGTTCAGTTTTCGGGCACTTTGAATTATCATTCATTTCATTCCTCTTCTCATTTGTTAAGTGGCTTATTCCCTTTAAGACCCATTCAAAGCACTTTTATACCAATTTAACCATTTCAACTGGAGGAGTGATTGTATTACACCTATATAATGAAATATTACAAACTATGGTATGGATGTAATTCTATTTAGTAAATATGAATGGTCTTAGATAAGCTATATAGACATCTCATTTACACCAGTATAATTCCATCCGAACTAGGAGTTAAATTGATGTACCTATACTCGTTTCTAAACCGATGAAATTAAAATGGAATATACATTTGTGTAGAGTAGCCCTTCCTTAAGTCCCTGACAATGCAGGTGTACCAGCCTTTTCCTCCTCAACCTCTTCCTCTACTTAGGGAAGGTATTTTTTTTTTTAATTTAAGAAACTAAAGTCAATAGAAGAACTAACTACAACTAAGCTAACACTGTCACTATGAACTATCTACTATAAAACTTATCTGGGATAAAAGGATGATGCTGATCACTCAAATTCAAGCCAAACGTAGCAGAGAAGGAATTGGGGAACAACTGGTTGTGCACTGCTTTGTTACCACTCAGATTGGTGTGAGCCTGCTATAGATCATGCTCAGCCCAATTGGGCACTGCTGTCACAAATCTTCAGTTACAGGGGCAGAGCATCAAGACACCTAATGTGGAGCACTCACTGGGATAATCCCAGAAAAAAACACAAATTCACCATTGATTTTTATTGGACTGGATGTGAAAATGTCCTTTTAATGGTTTCTGCTCCTTCTTGTTGAAAAAAAGAATCTTTTCTTCTATGTTTTTATTTTGAGTTCATGTCCAGTAAGAGGATATGATCATGGCTTTGGTAACATTGTATATGCTATATTTAAAGCTCTGTGAAAGTTTTTCTCCCAATACAAAATCACTGCTGCTTTTCTTTCCCGGAAGTTCTATGTGAAAGTAGAAAGTTGCTGGTTTTCCTGAAATGTGGATATTTTTATATGGAAATGGACAGTTTTTATGTTCCAAATTGTTTTCCTCACTTCAAATATCTAGTTTTCCCCAATTAACTAGGAGAAAAGGGGTTCCATTTACTCTGCCCACACAATAATTCTTAACAGTTAATCTGTTCTCCTTATAGGCAACTCTCATTGATGTTAAAAGAGGTGACAGGCAGGTATAGCAAGCAGAAAGGTTAAGAACCCAGGAAGCTAAGTAGCACATACCGCCTCCTTAGCCACCCCAGAAACTACATTGTGTATAATAACCAAAAACTTCCCTGTAAGCCACACAACTGGTTTCTAGCATCCGCAGCTGTGCTAGGGCAGACTTACCCTGCACTGGTCTATTACACTTACTGCCTATGCCTACCAGCCTGGTATTGGGTGACTCACATCTCCCTTCCCCCACCACCAGACTTTTACTTTAAAAAAGCAATCCCCTAATAAGCAGAGATAGGCAAATGGTCTGGATGGAATTTTGAGCCCGCTGAGTCAAAATGAACATGAATAATTCAAGTGACTCTGAAAAAGTGTTGGGAGTGATGGTGGATAATCAGCTGAACATGAGCTCCCTGTGTGACGATGTGGTGAGACGTGCTAATGCAATCTTTGGATGTATAAATATTGAATAGCAGAGAGGTTATATCACCTCCACATTTGGCACTGTGTGACAACTGAAACCAAATGTCCGATTCTGCTATTCACTATTCAAGAGGCAGAGGGCTCAGAGAAGAACCATAAGAATGCTCAAAGGATTGGAAAACATGCCTTCTAGTGAGAGAGATGAAGAGCCCAAGCTATTTAGCTTATAAAAGAAAAATTAAAGGTTCACTTGATTGCAGGCTATAATTCTCCACTGGGGAAAAGAAATGTAATAGTAAATGGCTTTTCAATATAACAGACATTAATGGCTGCATGGCTGAAACTATACAAATTCAGACCAGAAATAAGGCACATATTTTTAAGAGTGAGTTTAATTATCTATTTAGAACAATTTATCACTGAAAATTTGTCAATTGAGATTAGATTTCTCTTCTAAAATATATGGTCTAGTTCAGCTACCGCTATTTGAAGGAGTTAATTTAGGTAAATTCAATTGATTATGCTATGCAGGAGGTAAGAAGAGATGAGGACAATAGTCTGAGCATAAAATCTGTGAAGGTTTGGTTGAACAGACAGGTCACATGAAAGGTACAGTTTCTGGTTCATTAGGTTTGTTAAACTTTGGGCTACATTCAGCCATAGTATAAGCGGGGAGGGGAAAATCTCCACACATTTCACTGTATTTGGTTTTATTAAGGCTCAGTTTAGCTCTTTGTGGTCAATAATAGATTACTAACACAAATATCTCTGTGTTCTTCCACTGGTACTAAGATGACCTACAATATGGTGAAAGTTGTAATTTTATAGCATCATCCATTGAAGGATTTCATAGCACTCAAACTTTAATCAATTTGTACTCTGAATGCCTCTGTGCAGTAGATATTATT
This sequence comes from Pelochelys cantorii, assembly GCA_032595735.1. NCBI lineage: Eukaryota > Metazoa > Chordata > Testudines > Trionychidae > Pelochelys > Pelochelys cantorii. The sequence goes on from CM064328.1 coordinate 173,874,057, forward strand.
GTTTTCACTATATAGATGAGGGAAATGAACCACAATGAGCTGAAAAGATTTGCTTACTATCAAAGACTGGCTCACAGTCCACAAGATCATACTGTCTCTCCTTACACATATCAATCTTCATATCAAGGCCAGAAAGGAAACAGTGTGCATGTAACTTAATTAGCAAAATGTGGGTTCATGTTGAGGGCAATGAGCTCATTATCATGTACCATCCCAGTCAGTGGGAATTTTTCTTTTGATTGAAGGAGAGCAGGATCAAACTCTAACACTGAAGCAGCAAAATACTTAATTTTGATCACAAAGGAGGTTGTGAGCTTTCATGAAATAAAGAAACCTGATCACAAGGCTGGTACTGTATCAGCACTATCTTTTGGAAATTAATCAGAATTGACAGAAACTGCTTTAAACTAGTAGTAAACTAGTAATAAAACCCTGGTTTTCTATGTTTTCCACTGCAATACATAAATGTGTGGAATTACAGAACGCTACAGATATAAAACAGCCTTTCCTCTCCACCTCTCTACCAGAACAAAAAGTTACTTTGTTATTGTTTTCTTTTCTGTGCTGAAGGACAGTCAGTTAATTACATTCCATGGCATTGGAAGTGAGGAGAGGAAATAAAAAAGCCTAGTTAACAAATGGAATTGGAATGAATCCATTTCTAATTAACAGGAATTATATTTTCCCACAGTTTAAACTAAATTGCTGATTTTAATTATTTTCTCTCTCATCTGGAATGAATACATCTATCCCCCAAACATAAAACCAAAACCCACTTCACACTGGAAATTGCTCAAGAAGACAATTCATAGGTTTAACAATGAGAAGGAACCATTATCATATAGTCTAACTTCCTGCACAACACAGGTTGTGTGCAGGTGTGTTCTGCATCAAGCCCATCATTCTTGTTTGATCTATGGTATATGTTTTCAAAAGAGATCTAGTCTTTAAATAAAGAAAGTGTGAGAGAAACCACCACATTTTTTAGGTAGTATCGTTGTACTATACAGTAATAATACAAGCCTTGGGAATTTCGTTAGGGGAGCGTACATTGTATGCGCCAGATAAAACACCCTATTTTTCAAGTAACTTATTTTATGCAATGCTTCTATCAAAAGGTATTTTATTGACTTTAGTGACTCCTGCTTAGATCCAATGCAGGAATAAAATATAAATATAAAGCTTCATAATAGAAGACAGCATTGAGGTACTGGGATCTACTTCTGTCACTGTCATTAGTTGATTGTGAGATTACTATTTACATGTTCTTATTTATCAGCATGGTAGTATATACTCTGTAGTCCAAAAATCTCTGTCCGTTTTATCTAAAATATGGATAATATCTATACTATATTACAAGGTCTGTAGGCTGAAAAGTGCAAAATAGTATTACCTATTTAGATAACTGAATTCTAGGGTTGCCAGGTGTCCGGTTTTGAACCAGGCAGTCCAGTATTTGAGCTTTCTGTTCGGGAAACAAATTGAGAAAATATAAATGAGAAAATATAAATGTCCAGTATTTTCTAAATAAGATGTAATGTAGATTGTGATGTAATGTCATGTGTGTCCGGTATTTTTGTTGAAACCATCTGGTAACCCTACTGAATTCCTGAATATTGAATAACACGGTCACACTTTATATTAATGACATATTACAGGGGAATCTGATAGAGTCCCCTGATTTTAAGATATACCTGTCCATGACCAAACCACAACCTCACTCCCTACCTTTCCCATGGGATACAAGTAAGGTAGGACCAATCCTCCAGACTCACAGCCCTCCAAAATGTAACTGCCCCTCAGGTATAATTATGCCAGCTAAGAAAGAGAAGGACGGAAAAGACCTCCAGTGTTAGCACTATTAATATGCCTGCTTCAAACTAACCCCAATAAACATCACATCCATGGGCACCATGGAGGGGGGAAGGGGGCTAGAGAGGCAGCAGCCCTCCTCAATTTCCTATTGTAGCAGGATATGCTCTCCTGCATCCCCTCTCTAGCCAGGAGCGAGGAACACAGGTAGTTTTCTACACTCCACTCCAGCATTCCCTGTAAGCTGCATGTTTTCTGAGCCCCACTCAGAGTTTCAGAGCTCCTGCCCATGCAGGGAGCTCAGCTAAATAGAGCTAATTGCGTGCTTGAATTGAGGAGCTCCCAGAGCCAGAGCAAGTAAGCAGGGGGATATATAAGGAGGGAATGAGGGAGTAAGAAAGGGAGAAATATGGGCTAGGTGGGTGTTGGCATTGGGGTGAGGAGGTGATGTGTGTGTGTGTGGGGGGGGAGTTTGTGCTGTGTTTCTTGGGGTGAAGTGGGGGAGGGGTGGCAAGTTTGTGCCTGCAAGTTTGAGAAGCAGGATTTTATTCCAGCCCCAGCTGGGCCGGGGGGAGCAGATTGCACAGGGTTATGTGGGGGAAATGGGGTGGGTAGGTGCTGCCAATGATATCTGTGCAGTGAGGTGGATGCAGGGGAGTGTTTGTTTGGGGTGTCCTGACTCACTTGCTGCAGTCCTCTCTGTTTGGATGGGCTAGAAGGGGAGGGGAAGGGGAAAGAAGGCTGCATGGGGGGTGAGTGCCAGAACATTTGCATGATTACATTTCAAACAAAGTTTACATAGGTGTTAATGGCTTAGCATAAGAAAGAAAAAGATCCTTTTATCAGATTTTTTTTGAGTGTTGCAGATATCTAAAATTCTGATCTTAATGATTTTTTTTAAAATCCTGTGTTTCTAATTAATACATGGTATGTTGTATTGCAAAAGGCCAGATCTTTGCTATGTGGTAGAGTTCTGGCTCTTATGAGTCAGAAGTAGCAAGTACGAGGTGTAATGCTATTTGTTTGGTAGGATGAAACCTTATCTGCATGCTCTTTGAAACATGCATCTGTCTATAAACCCTGAAGCCATGTGTTAATTTGTTCTTGGGCTTCTACTCTACTTGAACGGTTGAGAATACCCATGGTGAAAGTTTCAAACCAGGAGAACTTTTATCTATTTTTATAGCATAGATCCTAAACATTCCCCAGAGAAACTGTATAAGACTTACTCTCCTTTCCAGTGTCAGTAAATATTGTATTAGTCATGCTTTCCTTGCAAATATTATTTCTAGTTGACTCATAGATTTATTTAGCATCTTAAAACTGAGCTATGTGTAGGGTTGCCAGGTGTCCAGTTTTCTACCGGACAATACGGTATTTGCGCCCTCTGTCCAGTAGAAAAATTCAGAAAATACCGGACATGTGCAATGTCTGGTATTTTCTGAATTTCTGGCTGGGTGCCAGATGGAAGCCTGGCGGGGGTGGGGGAGTGACTGAGGCGTGGGAGGGCGATTGGCGCTGGGAGCCCTGTGGTCACATGCAAAAGCTGGGTGGGGCAGGGCGGGAGGGGTGGCTGGGACTCCCCGCCCCCCGCCAGCTCTGCTTCCTGCCCCCTTCCTCCCCCCTCCCAGCCTCCAATCCTCCCCAGCTCTGCTTCCCACCCCCCCTTCCTCCCAGCCAGCCCCATGGCCCCCGCCCCCCTTCCTCCCAGCCAGCACCCCCCCCTCCCCCGCCCACAATCAAGTGTGTCTGGTATTTTGGGGGGGGGGGTCTACCTGGTAACCCTAGCTATGTGTGGATAACATGCATTTTGATGTGTTTATTAGCTTGAGTTGTTAGAAAGGATGATGATACATGTGCTCTAAGGGTAGTGTTAACTTTCTTTTTATTTGATTTCATATGGAATATCGTAAGCATGGCACCTTGTTAACTATCCCTTGTGTTAATATATTTTCTTCCACACATATGGATTGTTTAAAATATACATGTGATTTTTGTTTGTATTGGTGGTGCACATCCACAAGCTACCTTAATATTGGTGTTGCACATAAGAAATTTCAACCCACCCAAGGATAAAAAAATGTTAGAGGGAACACTGTGCCTCTCCCCTCCTCCACTTTGCTCACTGAAGTGGAAGAAATGCAGGTTCATAAGGGCCCATCAAGCAGAATAAAAGGACAGTCTGGACAGAGGGGAAGGTGCAGGAGCAGGCTCAGGATGTGGGGGTCTTAAGATCCACAATGGGAGATGGACGTTTAAGTGACTCGGTAATTTTAGCCTGTGAATATGAAGCTTCATAATATCTGGATATCAATAAGGCCATTGACAATTTAGCCAAGATGAGACTATGGTGTTATCCATTGCTTTTGCTCATATCTGGAGTGTAGTTCATTTTACAGTAATTTATTTACTTTTAAACATTCTTGGAAGATATTAACTACCTCATTCTCTGCTTCACAATTTTGACCATAAGACCTTTAAAAGATAACAATTGCAAGGCTAAGCAGATTTTATTTATGTCTACTAAAGATAGTGTACAAAGTATCAACCTTGTGTTAAGGCTCCAAAACTTACACCTCAAGATTTGGGATTGGAAATGTCTTGCTGTTTGTTCTAAATTTAAATAAACTTAAAATATGGCTTTAATTGGTATTTGTTATATTTTTTCTATATATAAGAATCAGTAACACTGTTCATGACAGTTAATTTCTAAGTTATCACCTTAAAAAACCCCCCCACAACAGTGGTTTTCAGGTGCCTAAGTAATCTCTGGAATGTAATTATAGTTTAATATGCCCCCCCCCCCAAAAAAAAAAATCTGAAATGGCACCCGATCATATTGCCTGCAGTTTGGACTTCTGGTCATCTGCCTTCTGTCTGCATGGCAAGTCCTGGGGAAGGAGTATGACCAGAAAGCCCCTAACAGTGATTAACAGATACAGTAGTGCGTTGTTTTTTTTTTTTTGCACAATAAAGACATGAAATCATTGAATATCAATGTAGAAGTTTTGAGGAATGCACAGTATATCCAACAATTTGGAAGAAATAACTGGTACTGGGTACAGCTCATCATCAAATAGCTTTTGGTCCAAAGGATGGAAACAAAGTGAAAAAGAAGAAAGCAGAGTACTGTAATCTTGGATTCTAACTTAGACAACACGTGGATTTTGATTTACATAACAATTTGTGTTCCTCTCGAATTGGGCTTGTCAGCCACAAGCAAATTCATCAAGCACCTTATTAGAGCTCTTTTTACCATGATCTATTTTGGATCAGTAGTTGGCAATGACAAAATATGTTACAGATATGAGGAGTATGTGTTAAAGATGCTAGTAGTAGAAAGTGTTCATGATGATAACCCATTGAAAAGTTATATTCTGTAATAACTCATTTAACATCTGTTAACATCTGTTTTCATGATCACTTTATATAGTATTTATAAAATAAACCCTAATATAAAGTGACACCAATACTGAAAAACATTCCTTAAAAACAGACTAAGTGTCCTTTGGTTCCCACAAAATTCTACAATAAAACCTCTCATTGACCAGATCGAAATACACTCTCTCTTAACCACACACATATCCTTCATAATTAGGGTAAGCCCAGTGAATAAGCCATTGTCTCAGTTAGGACAAAAAAGGTGATTTTAGCTGTATATATCGAATGGTGTGACTTCAGAGTCTCAATGCACGGATGAGACTATGGTGTAGAGAGGAGGAGTTCAGACTTATTAGGAACTGGGGAAACTTTTGGGATAGGGGGAGCCTATACAGGAAGGATTGGCTCCACCTAAACCAAAATGGAACCAGAATGCTGGCACTTAATATTAACAAGGTTGTAGAGCAGTTTTTAAATTAAGGGATGAGGGAAAGCCGACTGGTGCGGAGGAGCACATGACTCAGACAGAGACATTTCTTAGGGGAGGGTCTATTAATAAAGATTCTCTATGTTCTAGTCAGCAGGAGAGGATGGAAGATGATAAAATATGGGTCAGATCAGATAAGAAAATCAAATGGAAAGGAGTTTCTAACACATCTGGAAATGGCAGACAAATAAATAGTGACAAATTTTTAAAGTGCTTATATATAAATGCTAGAAGTCTAAATAATAAGATTGGTGAACTAGAGTGCCTCATATTAAAGGAGGATATTGATAATAGGCATCACAGATACTTGGTGGAGTAGAAAGTTGGTATGACACAGTCAAACCAGGGTACAAAATATATCAGAAGCACAAAACAGGTCATGCTGGTGGGAGAGTGGCACAATATGCGAAAGATAATGTAGAATCAAATAAAGTAAAAATCTTAAATGAGCCAAAATGTTCTATAGAATTTCTACAGATAGTAATTCCATGGTCTAATAATAAAAATATAGCAGTAGGGATATATTATCGGCCACCTGATCAGGACAGTGATAGTGACTATGAAGTGCAAAAGGGAGATTAGAGAGGCTATCATAATAAAAACACTCAATAATGGTAGGGGATTTCAACTATGCCCGTCACCTCAAGACAGGATGCAGAGATAAAATTTCTTGATAACTTAAATGACTGCTTCTTGGAGCAACTGGTTCTGGAACCCACAAGAGGAGAAGCAATTCTTGATTTAGATCTAAGTACAGTACAGGATCTGGTCCAAGAGGTAAATATAACTGGACCGCTTGGAAATAGTGACCATAATGTAATAAAATTTAACATCCCTGTGGTGGGAAAAACACCTCAGCAGCCCAGTCCTGTGGAATTTTGTTTCAGAAAAGGGAACTTTACAAAAATGAGGAGGTTAGTTAAACAGAAATTAAAAGGCACAGTGACAAAAGTAAAATCTCTTCAAGCTGCATGGAAACTTTTCAAAGACACCATAATAGAGGCCCAACTTAAATGTATACCCCAAATTAAAAAACACAGTAAGAGAACCAAAAAAGTGCCACCCTGGCTTAGCAACCAAGTAAAAGAAGCACTGAGAGAGAAAAAGGCATTGTTTAAAAAGTGGAAGTTAAAGCCTAGTGAGGAAAATAGAAAGGAGCATAAACTCAAATTAAGTGTAAAAATATAATAAGAAAAGCCAAAAAAGAGTTTGAAGAACAGCTGGCCAAAAATTCAAAAAATAACAGAAAAATGTTTGTAACCTATCCTGTAAATCATCGTCTGTACCTAATGATTGGAAGATCGCTAACATGATGCCAATATTTTAAAAGGGCTCTAGAGGTGATCCTGGCAATTACAGACCAGTAAGTCTAATGTCAGTACCGGGCAACTTAGCTGAAACTATAGTAAAGAATAAAATTGTCAGACATATAGATGAACAAAATTTGTTGGGGGAAAAGTCAACATTGTGTGGCAAGGTCCTTGCCCAGGCTCCTTGCCTTGGGACCCCTTCTTCAGCCACAAATCACCAAGAGACCCTCTCTTGTGCAATCACCCAAGTCTTTTTATCACTTATGCCAACTTCCCACCACCTTCTATTAATATAACTTGGTTTTCCCCAGCAGCTACCTTCTCCTTCTGGATGGGGTGCACACACTCAGCCACTCTCTAGCTTCTTCCCTGCACTTCCCCTCTGGCTGCCTTATATAGCCCTCTGGCTAAAGAGGCCCACAGCTGCTCCCATTAGCACTTCAGGCATGGGCTTGCTCAGCTGGCTTCCATTAGCCTTTTCAGCCAGGCAGTAGTGGCAGAGCTCTGACTTAGCCAGCAGTCTGTCACAATGACTTCTGTAAAGGGAAATCATGCCTTACTAATCTACTAGAGTTCTTTGAGAGGGTCAACAAACATGTGGACAAGGGGGATCCAGTGGCTGTAATATATTTACATTTCCAGAAAGCCTTTGACAAGGTACCTTACCAAAGGCTCTTAAATAAAGTAAGTTGTCATGGGATAAGAAGGAAGGTCCTTTATGGATTGATAACTGGTTAAAAAAGACAGGAAACAAAGGGTCAGAATAAATGATAAGTTTTCAGAATGGAGCGTGGTAAGTAATGGTACTGGGACCAATCCTATTCAACCTATTTATAAGTGATCTGGAGAAAGGGGTAAATATTGAGGTGGCAAAATTTGCAGATGATATTAAGCTGCTCAAGACAGTAAAGAACAAAGCAGACTGTGAAGAGCTTCAAAAGGATCTCACAAAACTAAGTGATTGGGCAACTAAATTGCAAATTAAATTTAATGTTGATAAATGTAAAGTAATGAACACTGGAAAAAATAATCCCAAATATACATACAATATGATGGGGACTAATTTGACTACAACTACTCAAGACAGAGATCTTGGAGTCATTGTGGATAGTTCCCTGAAAACATCCACTCAGTGTGCAGTAGTCAAAAAAGTGAACAGAATGTTAGGAATCATTAAAAAAGGGATAGAGAATATCTTATTGCCTCTAAATAAAACCATGGTACACCCAAATCTAGAATACTGAGTACAGATGTGATTGCCTTATCTCAAAAATATATCTTAGCATTGGAAAAGGTTCAGAAAAAGGCAGCAAAAATTATTAAGGGTTTGGAACGGGTCCTATATGAAGGGAGATTAAAAAGACTTGAACTTTTCAGCTTAGAAAAGAGCAGACTAAGGGGGAATATGATAGTGGTCCATAAAATCATGTCTGGTGTGGAAAAAGTAAATAAGGAAAAGTTATTTACTTGTTCCCATAATATAAGGACTAGGGGTCACCAAATGAAATTAATAGGTAGCAGGTGTAAAACAAACAACAGAAAGTTTTTCTTTACGCAGCGCACAGTCAACCTGCGGAACTCATTGCCAGAGGACGCTGTGAAGACTAGGTCTTTAATAGGGTTCAAAAAAGAGCTAGATATATTCATGGAGGTTAGGTCCATCAATGGCTATTAGCCAGGATGGGTAGAAATGGTGTCCCCAGCCTCTGCTTTTCTGGAAATGGATGACAAGAGAGGGATCATGTGATGATTACCTATTGTGTTTACTCCCTCTGGGGCAGCTAGCATTAGCCACTGTCAGCAGACAGGATACTGGACCGCTGGTCTGACTCAGTATGGCCATTCTTATGTTCTTATGATACTAGAAAAAATTATTTGAAGGCTGGAGAAAATGCCTTACTGTGAGAAATTTAAATAACTCAATCTGCTTATACTAAAGAAGTGAGTTGATTACAGTGTAAAAGTACCTTCATGGGGCGAAGAGACCAAGTATTAAAATGTTTGTTAAACTAGCAGTAACAAGAAGCATTAGCTGGAAGCTGAAGTGAAATGCATTCAAATTAGAAATAGGGCACAATTAAAAAGAAAAAGAACACTGCAACAAAAAACCAATTATCACTTACACAGCAGCACATATACACATTTCTATACTAAGTCTATATGATTACTCTGCACTCTTATTTCACACCTGGTTAAATGCCATTTAACCCCATGGCACTGGCAGAAGTTGTCCTCCTTAATAACCACGAGACATTGTCTTTTACTATCATTAGACTAAATTGCATCCCTGTGAGATATTCCAATACAGTTGTCAACACCATACAGAGCATACAAGTTAACCAGCATGTGATGTATAAAAGTTTATGGTAGATTTCTCAGAATTGAACCTCCATACTAATGGATGTTTCATATAGTCAGAGCTTTTTATCTGCATTTAGCAATGGATGTAATACATCAAAACGTAAAACATTTCTTCATGAGACTTAAGTTATGCACAACCAAGAGTCAGTGGTAATATCAATCCTGAGTCTTACACAGGAAAATACAAAACCAAACCCACCAAGTGATGCACTTTGCTGTCTGTCATCCAGTCACACTTATTTTCATGTTGTCGTTGTACATATTACATATGCCAAGGAGTCTCTGTGCAATTTTTTTGGAGTTGCAGCTTAATACCATACCCTCATGTTTGATGTTTGAATGAGGATAAAATGCATTAGCTGTGCAAACCAGTGTTTATGTGAAAACTAAATAATATGTAAAAAACATCTACATCATCTGGACTCTACTAGCAAGCATTAGCTAGGTACATCAATGTTACAGTGGGGATATACTCGGAAGCAATTTCATGTGGGATATTAATTTCTAGTAACAGTTTGTGTGCATGCATTAACAAAATTCTACCAGTATTTTATTACTATTTATAGTATATGTGTTATGAATTGCAGCACCCTTTCCTTAAGGTGTTTCAGAAAAAGAGGACAAGTAACACCTTACTCAAAAAGTGATTGCCAATGTCACCAATGAGACTACTTGTGGAGTAAGATAGTACTTATCATGGATAAGGATGTCAAAATATTGCCCTTAGATATATTATATAGATTTATATAATTGGACAGCAGACACAAATCTTTTTAGATACATTTTCATTTGTTTTTGAGTCTCTTTTAAGCAGAAATATTTAATTCATATTTTTTCTAGCAATTGGTAAGGTTGTGTTTAATAGTAAAAAACCGAGGTCAAGCTGGTAAACAAATAGCCAGTGTTTCTTAACAGTATTTATTACCAAATAGATAAATTTTTGTAAAAAAAAAAAAAATTTCTAGCTGCCTACATATTGTGCCTGTTTACAGTATTACCAAAATATTTTGTATTCCTATAATTTATTCCCACCAAATACAAAATGTGTCAGAATGATTCTTAACTTCAAAAGATATCAATTAATGTATAAACAAAATCTTTCTGGGAGATTTTGCTTGTTTATTTCAAAATGCCATTTCAAGGTTTCTTCTTCAGTAGTATATCAAATGCAATTATATGAGTTATAGCCACAGGGAAGGGGGGAGGGGAACGACATTGGCTCTTGTTCACTGATTGTAAAGCTTTATGCTTGCCAAGTATACTCAAGAATCCCATATTTCTTTCAAACGGATTTCCTTGTACATATAAGGCTTCTTTACAAAGACTGAATTTGTATTTCCAAATAGATACATTTTATAAAAAAAAACTCTGTCTAGCATATTGTGCCTGTGTACAAGGACAGATTTAATAAATATGATGATTTCTTTGCAAAATAAAACTGTTGATGGTTTCAAGGGATTAAGCTACAGGTTGGATCTCTCTAGTCGGGCACTCTCTTGTTCAGAAACATCTGTTGTCTGGAATGACTTTAGTTAGTCAGATGTCCACTTTACATGGGAATGGCCAAGTTTCCTGTTGTCCCATAAAGTTTGTTTGCAGCCACCAGTCCTAGTTCTCAGTGTTCTGTATAGTTATTTAGCTCTGATTTACCCCTAAATGTCCTCTAACAGCACAGTAAGTCCAGAAAACTCTCTCATTCGGAACCAGTCAGCTCCCAAGGAGGCCAGACTAGAAAGGTTCAACCTGTACTGAGTAGAATTTTAGGGGGGTTGGATCAGAGCAGCACTTCATTTATCATAGTCATTCAAAGAAGAGAGGTAGAAAATTTGGTGCAGAGGCCAGAACACAAATTTTTTTATATCCAGAAGCCTCCACAGAATAGCAGACCAAATTACTATTTTGCCCCAACCCCCCGTACTCTGTACATAGTTAAAACAGCTTAGATTGGATAGACAATTTAAGGAAGCAAGTTGACATTTCCACAATGATCAAAGAGTTCCCATAAAAGAGGATTCCAGACTTGGAGTTATAACATATAGGATCAATAATATTAACAGAACTGTTAGGTGCAGAATGAATGCATTGGTACTAAGTACAGGAAAGACTGGATGAATGACAGTAAAACAGAGCATTATGCTACAACACTGGAAAATTTTCCATTTGCATGATTTTTCAACCGAAGTTGCAGTTTCCAAATTTTTAGAAAACTTTATTTTTACTGAAATTTTTCAATTTCCCTCTGAGAAATTTAAAACCACTCACCCCATCAGGCTGGTTTCACACAACTCAGAATATTCTGGTTTGTTGAACTGAATCAAACTGCTTCATTTCCAGTCACTTCAAGTTTCAATTATATGTGCATATGGAAGCTGCAGTTCAGGTCCTTCATATATCCTATTTTCTCCTAGGGTATGTCTACACTATATGGCTCCATCGATGGAGCCATGTAGATGAGCTTTGTAGACATAGCAAAATGAAGCAGCGAATTAAATAATCGCCGCTTCATTTACATCAAAATGGCTGCCGTGCAGTGCCGATCAGCTGTTTGTCGGCTCAGCACGGTAGTCTGGATGCTCGGCGGTCTACATCAAAAGTCTTTGTTGACCACCCCGGTAAACCTCATACCATGAGGCATAACAGGGCGGTCGACAAACGCTTTTGATATCGACCGCTGAGCATCCAGACTACCGCGACGAGCCATTTTGATGTAAATGAAGCGGCGATTATTTAAATCACCACTTCATTTTGCTATGTCTACAAAGCTCATCTACATGGCTCCGTCAACAGAGCCATGTAGTGTAGACATACCCCTAGTCTGGCCAAGGAGCCTGATACATCATCCATACATCTCTATTCTCACTGAGTTTCACCATGGAAAATGAAGTCTGACCAGGTAACCCAGGCCACAGGGAGGAATTGAGGGAAGGAGATGCCATGGCACCATGGGTTTATCTAAACTTAGTTCCCAGCAAGCTGGGGGTATACATCTACAAAGCACTAGCTTAACACACACTGTCTCGGTGTACCCTGCTGCCACACACTAAGGCTACGTCTACACTGCGCTGCTATTTTGGGATCCCAAAATAGCTATTCCGCGTCTTTTGAGCGCACCTGTGATTTCAAAATATAACAGGCTTGCTATTCCAACATCTCTGTAAACCTTATTCCATGAGGAGTAAGGAATGTTTGCGTATGTCTACACAGCAAAGTTATTTCGAAATAACAGCCCTTATTTTGAAATAACTTTCATAGTGTCTACACAGCCAAACCGCTATTTCAAAATAAATTTGAAATAGCAGAGCGCTTATTTCGAATTTGGTAAACCTCATTCTACGAGGAATAATGCCAAATTCGAAATAGCTATTTCGAAATAAGTAGTATGTAGACACTTATTTCAAAATAGGGGGCCTCCAGCCTTCCCAGGGTGCCCTGGTGGCCACTCCAGCCTCAACCAAAAACACTCCTCTCCCTTCCCCCATCCCCAGAGTCCTTAAAGGGGTAGACTCTGGCTATAGTACCTGTGCCAGCTCCAAGCCTGCCAGCCCAGAGCCAGCAGTCACTGCCCCAACCCAGTGGCCCCAAAACATGAGCCAGAAAGCCACTGGCAGCCAACCCTCCACTGCTCCCCAGGAGCAGTCTGCCAGCTCCCAGGAGCCTGCCAGGACCCAGAGAAGGCAGGCACCTTCCTGGTCCAGGACCTTATTCAGGTTTGGGGGGATGCCCCCAAAGTCCATGATGTCTGATGGAGGAATGCAGCCACCTATGGCAGGATAGCTGCCAGACTGGCCACCAAAGGCCACATGTGAACCCAGGAGCAGGTTCACATGAAAATCAAGTTGGTCCAGCGAGACCCCCACCCCTGAGCCCTGAGCTTCCCCTCCACCTTCTTCCCCTTGCTTCCCCCTTCCAGCTCCCCCTCCCACCCTCTCTCCTCCCCTCTCCTGCCTCCTTTCCCCAGTCTCACCAGAGTTTAATTCTGCCCCCCCCTTCTGCCCCCCCCCTAGTTTTGTTAAATAAAGAGAGTTTGTGTTTATGAAAAAATGTGTACTTTATTTTACATCAGGAAGGGGGGTAGGAGGGGGGTAAGTGGAAGGACATGAGGGAGGAATGAGGCACAAGCCCCCAGTGGGGCAGACCAGGGAAGCTCTTAGTGCTCCTCAGGGTATAAGCTCTCCTGCAGGGCCTCCTGGATACTGACAGCCCCCCGATGGACCTCCCGGATGGCAGCCTGCAGAAAGTACAGCCAGTGCTTGCAGCAACATGTCCAAGAGAAGCACCAGAGTGCCCAGGGGCAGCTCTGGCTCCATGTTGCAGAGTGCTGTGTGTCCCAAGTGAGGGAAATCACAGCACACAGAGACAAAATGCTTTGCTGTCCCTCAGAGAGGTAGGCAAGCAAGCAGCGAAACCTGAGAACCGGCTGTCCAGGGGAGGTCCCTTTAAGCACAGGCATTAGTAACTCCTGACCTGATGCCCTGCTGGACCTGATTCCGGCCAGCCTTAAATGCGATTCAGCGTCCACTCAGTGTGGACGTGCTATTTCAAAATGCATTTTGTGTCTAGACGCATTATTTCAAAATAAGCTATTTCAAATTAACTATTTCCAAATAGCTTATTTTGAAATAACGCTGTAGTGTAGACATACCCTTTCAGAATAGCAATTTATTTCAAAATAAACTTATTTTGAAATTAACTTGAAATAAGCTGCGTAATTTGCATAGCTAAAATTGCGTAGCTTATTTTGAGCTCCAGGTGCAGCATACATGCACCCTAAATGTTCTGTAGTGTGCTTTGACCTGTCCCATTTTGAAAACAGGAGTAGATTAAAATGCGCTACGGAACTAAAAGTTCCCCAGTGCATTTTAATCTACTCCTTTTTTCAAAATGGGATAGGTCAAAGCACACTGCAGAGCATTTACCTTGGGGCACACACAGATTTCAAAGGCAAGTTAACACAAGGTAGATTTTCACACCAACTTCTGGTGAACTAAGTGTTTGTATATACAAGCTCTTAGAGTTATTGGAAGATGCCTAAATCCCCTTGAAATTTTATGGGAATCATTTGTGTCTGTAGTCCCCTACCATAGCAGATCGTTTTTGTGAGGTGAGTTTGGAGTTTTTAACAGCTGCAACTATTTTTTAAGAAAAGCAGAATAAAATAGAGACAGGGTGATATCTAAATAAACCATATGGAAGCAGATAGCTAAGATGAAAAAAACGATGATCAATTGCCTTGGCAAATTCTTACATTAGTAGCATGCAGAAAAATATGTTAGAACAAGACTTACTAGGATCCAGAGTAAAAGAAAACACGTACTCACAAAAATTAATCTAACATCACAGCATAGTGTGCAGGGAAAGTGAAGGAGCATTAGGAAAAAAATACTAAATGCCTCCCAAACAAATGGTAGAAGTATACATAATTACTTTCCTCAATTGAAGCTACATGCTTTCAATGATAAGCGTGATATTACAGGAACAACATTGAAATGGTTCAACCAGAAAAATAGGCTGAGATTTAAAACAGCAGGATACAGAGTTTAACAAAGGACACGTTTAGAAAATAGTCTTAAAGGACAATAAAATATTTTTTTAATGCAGAATCTACCTTCAGAGCAGTGTAAAGTAATAGGCCAGGATATTATTTTATTGATAAAGGTTTCAAGGCTTTTCTTATCAGCAATTAAAATTCCCCATGATCTTTCAGGAGGATCATGAGAGCTTATAATTACTGATATGGGAATAAATCCTGAAAAATATTTCTATCCAGTTATTTGATTGGTAGTTGAGGGTAATTTGACATATTTTACAGTTGAGCTCATGTTCCTTTGTATAACACCTATGTGGAAAATATATGAAAAATATTGTTGAATATATAATAGGACTGTTTTTCTTGCTCATTTTGTTGAACCGCCTACGTGATCAGAGGCTATTCCATGCTTAACAGTAGGAAATATACATAGAATTATAAGTAAGGTTAACATTGGGAGGATTCTCAGATTGTGTTGCTTTGTTAATTTTAAAATATTCATAAGTATTCAAATCGGGCAAAGAACACTAAGGGATTTTGATCTTTAGTATAAAGGATGTGAAAATGCCTCATTACATTTTGACATGAATTCCTTAGATAAAGACCAACAGCAAAGATCCACTGCTCCAGTGACATCAGCAGAAGACTAGACACATATTTCAGAACATATTTTACTGTGACAAAATATTTGCTCAGATATCCATAAATCAGGACAATCTTTCTCTGATCTTGAAATCTGATGAGCCCTCAGATTGGCCTTCTGTGTTTTTGTCAATTATAGTTTATAGTGATATTTTAGCAGAAGCTGATGGAAGTGTTCAGCACCTAAAAAAATCCAAGCAAGCAAGCAAGCAAGCAACCAACCAAAAAAAAAAACCCTCAAAAAATGATAAATGGAAAATGAAAGTAATTACCCAAAGCCCAGTCTTGACCATCAAGTTCTCTTACTCAGCATTCATTCTGAAGGGTTAGAAAATGGTGCCGACAACAACAAAATAAAATAATTCATCATTATTATAAAGACAACTCCCCAGCTCAGGATTCCCAAAGGGTATTTTCTACCTCATTCTAATATGGCCCAAGTAGCAGTATTATGGACCTTCTTCTGTGCCCCTCTTCAAGGAGAAAGAGAAAAGTGTGCTAGAATAAACTGTTCAATGGAGACTAAATTATGCCCGTGTGCTGTCTCATCAGCTCTGAATATCATTGTATTTTACATACACTAAGTAAAACATTGCTCCACAAATAGTCCCACACTCATTTGAGTGGGACGAGTCATGGTGTAAGGCAGTAGTCCACTGGCCAATAGGGATGAAAAACTATTGTTTTCTTTTGGTTTTTAATTAATTTAAAAAGTTTAACATTAGGTTTTAGGATTCTGTTTAAAAGCTTTTGATACAGACTTGGCTTTTTGTAGCTTCACAATGCAAAAATGGTCGGTTTGAACTTAAACATTATTTTCTGACTACTTTCTGAAAATGTTCTAGACAGCAAGTTTATTGGTGGGTATATTCACAAAAAGCTGTGGATTTGAAGCGAGTACTGGAAAATATTTGGTTCAGTATGCAATTAGACGCTTACAGAGAAGTCCTAATGAACATAATGGAGTTCCGCTAATATTGTATAGTGTTTTCTTTAAAAATTACTCAGAAGGGTAAATTTAATGGAGAGTGGCCCCTTTTGTTTTAGAACAGTGGGCCAGAGTTATATTTTTCTGTTAAATTCTATATGATGGTCTAAAGATAGGAAGATAATTTAGCATTAAATCATATCGGAGTCTTCCATGATCTTAAATTAATCTTTTATATAAGAATAAATGGAAAGATCAGACTCTGAAGCAGTCCCTCCTCCATTCACCAAACCACCATAATGTAATATTTGATAAGGAAGGTGACGTTTTTTCAATAGTACTAAGGTAGGTACTAAGCATTAATGAGCAAAACTTAACCATTCTGAACATGTCATTCACTCACAGAGTCCTGACTGAAACAAACAAACAAAGTTCAATGTAAACATATACATGATTTTCCCATCACAAGTAGTGTTTCCAGGTGTCCGCTATTGACCCCTAAAAAATCCAGTATTTTCTGATTTTTTCCTGGACAGAAGGCGAAAATCCCAGGTGCTTACCTAGTTCCACAGAGGGAAATTTTTTGGGGGAGGGTGAGGGAGTGTTCGGTATTTTTGGTTAAACTATCTGGCAACCCTAATCATAAGTACTCCAAGTGCTTCTTCCATTTGGGTGCTGACTTGTCCACATCTTTGATACCAGAATATTACTTTTGGGGAATGTTGGCATTGGCTCAGAGCTAATGGTAAACTCACTATAGCTAACCATTCTTGAAAAATGCTCTATGTATTTACTTTCACTTTTCTTCACAGAAGTCTTCTGGTAAACGAGAGCACTGTAAACAGACAACTAGTTTGCTTTTAATTTTGCTGGGCAAGTGAGTGGACAGTTAGCTAGGAAAAGACCAGATCAGTCGTGTGAGAGTTCATAATGCAAAAATTATGCAGCAAAAATTATAAATAAAAAAGGAATGAATGTGATCATGTAGTCTGACTTCCTACATAACACAGGACAGAGGACTTTACTGAATTAATTCCTGTTTGAAATAGGGCATATCTTCTTTAAAAAAATCCAATCTTGATTTTAAAGTTTCCAAAAATAGAAAATTCAGCATAACCCTTGGTAAATTATTCAAAATTGACAATTACCCTCACTATTAAAAATATGTGCTTTATTGTCAATCTGAATTTATCTAGTTTCAACTTCCAGCTGTAGGAGAAAGAGAATCACTGACACATGGGGCTTGGAATCAGAGTCCTGGTATGAGGCTCGTGGCCTGGAACAGAGTAGTAAGTCAGGCCCTGATAGTCTAAAGCATAAGGCCGGCTGTGAGCAGGTATCAGCCTCTACTGCATGCAAGCTCCCGAACCTAGCAAGAACAGGAGTATCACAAACACACACACATTCCTGAGAAGTACTATGCACAGGAAACTCATGAAAACACAAAATGATTATATTCTCTGAGCCTTTCACTATAAGGCATATTTTTCAATTTGTTAATCATTTCTCTGAGTCCTCTCCAACTTATCAATATTCTTCCCGAAATTGTGGGTGCTAGAATTGTACACAATAATCATCAGCAGTCATGTCAGTGCCAAATATGGAGGTAATATACTTTCTTTCCCCTACATGATATTCCTGTTTATACATCAAAGAACTTCACTAGATCTTCTGGCCACTCTCACACTGGAATTATATGTTCACCTGATTATTCACCATAATCCTAAATCCTTTTCAGAGTCACTGCTTTCCAGAATAGAGTTCCTCATCCTACAGGAATGGCCAACATTCCTTGTTCCTAGATTGTACATTTACATTTGGCTCTGTTAAAAGCATATTTTTGTTTGTGCCCTGATTATCAAATTATCCAGATTGCTGTGTAACAAAGACCTGTCCTCTTCATTATTTACTATTCCTCCAATCTTTGTGTCACTTTAGAAGTGACAATTTTATGTTTTCTTCCTGGTCATCACTAAAAATATAAATGTAGGGATAAGAACTGAAGCTTGACTTCATGATCATGAGATGGTGGAGTTCAGAGTCTGACCAAAAGAAGAAAGGAGAGCAGCAAAATACAGACCCTGGTTTAGAAAAGCAGACTTTGACTACCTCAGGGAACTGATTCCTAGGATGCTAACATAGGGGGAGGTGGGAAGAGCTGGCTATATTTTCAAGAAGCTTTATTGAAGGTGCAGGAACATACCATCCCGATGTACGTAAGAAAAGTACACATGGTAGATGACCACTTGGCTTAACAGTGAAAACTCTGGTGATCTTAAACACAAAAAGGAAGCTTACAAGAAGTGGAAACTTGGACAGATGACTAGGGAAGAGTATAATTATATTGCTCAAGCATGCAGGGATGTAATCAGAAAGGCCAAAGCGCAATTGGAATTGCAGCTAGCAAGGGATGTGAAAGGTAACAAGGTGTCGGAGCCTTCCTGAAAGAGGGAGATAACCTAGTCATAGATGATGTGGGAAAAGCTGAAGTACTCAATGCTTTTTCTCCTCCGTCTTCACAGTCAAGGTCAGCTCCCAGACTTCTGCACTAGGCAGCACAGCATAGGAAGGAGATGGGCACCCCTCAGTGGAGAAAGAACTAGTTAAGAACTATTTAGAAAAGCTGGACATACACAATTCCATAGGGTCAAATCTAATGCATCTGAAGGTGCTGAGGGAGTTGGCTGATGTGATTGCAGAGCCATTGGTCATTATCTCTGAAAAATTGTGGTAACCGGGGGAGGTCCCAGATAACTGGAAAAAGGCAAATGTAGTGCCCATCTTTAAAAAAGTAAATAAGGAGAATCTGGAGAATTACAGACCGGTCAGCCTCACCTCAGCCCCCCAAAAAATCATGGAGGGGATCCTCAAGGAATTCATTTTGTAGGATTTGGAAGAGAGGAAAGTGATCTGGAATAGTCAATATGAATTCACCAAAGACAAGTCATGCCTGACCAACATGATTGTCTTTTATGATGAAGTAACTGGCCCTGTGGATATGGGGAAGATGGTGGAAATAATATACCTTGACTTTAGCAAAGCTTTTGATAGTCTCCCACAGTATTCTTGCTAGGAGGTTAAAGAAGTATGGATTGGATAAATGGATTTTAAGGTGGACAGAAAGTTGACTAGATTGTTGGGCTGAAGGTGTAGTGATCAATGGCTTGATATGTGGAAAGCAGTCTGTTTCAAGCAGAGAGCCTCAAGGATTGGTTCTGGGGCCAGTTTTGTTCAAAATCTTTATTAATTACCTAGATGAGGGGATGGATTGCACCCTGAGAGTGACCTAGACAAACTGGAGGATTGGACCAAAAGAAATCTGATGAAGTTCAACATGGACAAGTGCAGAGTCCTGCACTTGGGATAGAAGTATCCCAAATACTGCTACAGGCTGGGGACCGACTGGGTTAGCAGCAGTTCAGCAGAAAAGGTCTGGAGATTACAGTGGATGAGAAACTGGATATGAGTCAACAGTGTGCCCTTGTAACCAATTATACTAATGACTTAGTGGGGTGAATTAGTAGGAGCATTGCCAGCAGATCTAATGGGTTGGGGGGAAACTCTAGCATCTTCTCCCACTCCTAGGCTCCTGAAGAGGTTTAGGGATATCCACCTGCCTCAACTCCATAGCCCAGAACTGTTGCCTCACATCCCTATTCAGGAGACCATGGGTTCACCAGAGACTAAGCCAGGTCTTCTACTCAATCCAGAACTCAGGAAAATCCACCACGATCCAACCTCCTGGATACCCAGACAAGAAACCCCTCATGCTACCCAAGATGTGGAACAGTGTTTTACATGTGGCCACTCAGGACAGCGGTCCAATGATTTATACATAGAATGCAACTTTCGGAAGGTTTGGGCTCTGCAAGCAAAAGCCCACCAGGGGGACCAGGCCAAGCTGACTGCCCTACTATGGATAATTTGGAGAGAAGAGGCTGTGCTAACTGATTCAGGCTATGCTCAGACTCTGTATGATATACTCTGGACTCCCTTAGGGCAGAGTATTGCATCATGCTGCAATGTGTACTTGAAGACATGAAGGCCTATGCCCACACCAAGTGACCTTAAGGGCGGGGAGACACGAGGAATCCCTAATGGTCAGCCTGGCCCCAACCTTTGCCTACCCTGTGATCCTGGGCTATCATGATTCTGGGGCTATTTTGAAGAACTACTTACTGAACTGGTGGGGGCCCTTCCAAGAAAGAACTGACCCATGACCCAGGTTGATTGGAATCAACAACATTCACCATTGTTGACAGAAGTTGCAGATCCTGAGTAGGGGACCTCCCAAAGTCCAGCACCAGCACAGATGAACCAGGCAACCTCCCAGCTGGAAGAAGAGCCCGCTACTCAAATCCACAGTTCTCACTCACCTTTCAAACTTGGTAGGAGAACAATGGGCAGATGACATTCTGAGCTGAGCATATGCCTAGGTGGCGGGCGGCATGAATGGGGAGACCACTAGCCCCTATCGGGCAAGTTGGTTTTTCTGTTTTGAGATCCATGGCAACCATCTATACTGTGTAGAGAAGAACCAGCAAATTGAGGAGGTTTGCCACCAGGTCTTGGTACACTGGCCCTACCAGCAGGAAGTCATGTTACTTGCCCATACCATAACTACTGGGACCCTGGCAAAGGAAAAGTCACTGGCAAAGATCTTGGCCCACTTCTTCTGGCCAAGGATCCAGAGAGAGGAGGCAGATTTTTATGACTCCTGTCCAGAATGTCAGCTCACCACACCCTGGCCACTGGAGAAAGCCCTGCTAATTCCCCTCCCGCTCATGAATATACCCTTTGAGTGAAATGGTGTTGACATAGTCCCCTGGAGCAAAGCACTTCTGGATATCGGTTCATCTTCATTGTACTAGACTACGCTACCAGTATCCCAAAGCTGTGTCATTACGGACCATGAGTGCCAACTGAGCTCATGAACATCGTTGCCTGAGTAAGAGTCTCAGAAGTTTTAATGGAACACGGAACAAACTTTATGTCCCAGACAACCCAGAAACTTTGCCAGACAATGAGGATCAAAACCCTGTGAATATCTGTATATAACCTCCAAACAAACAACAAAATGGCAGATGAATTTTAATGCTGATGAATGCAAAGTAATGCATGTTGAAAAACATAATCCCAACTATATATCCAAAATGATGGGGACTAAATTATCTGTTACTACTCAGGAGAGAAATCTTGGACTCATTGTGGATAGTGCTCTGAAAACATCTACTCAAGGTGCAGCAGTAGTCAATAAAGCAAATAGAATGTAGGAATAATTTTAAAAGGACAGAGATTATCTCATTGTCTCTATATAATTCCATGGTATGCCCACATCTTGAATACTGCATGCATATATGGTTGCCTCATCTCAAAAAACATACCTTGGCAGTGGAAAAAGTCAGAAAAGGGCAACAAAAAAGATTAGGGGGTTGGAATGGCTGCCATATAAAGAGAGAGTAATAAAACTGGGACTTTTTATCTTAGAAAAGGGAAGACTAGGGAGAGAAATGATACAGGTCTATAAAATCATGACCAGTGTGGAGAAAGTAAATAAGGAAAAGTTATTTACTTATTCCCATAACATAAGAATGAGGCATAACCAAATGAAGTTAATAGGTAGCAGGTTTAAAACAAATACAAGGAAGAATTTCTTCACACAATGCATAATCAACTTGTGGAACCCCTTGCCAGAGGTTGTTGTGAAGACCAGGACTTTAACAGGGTTAAAAAAAGAATTAGATAAATTCACGGAGGATAGATTCATAAATGAGGCTTGGAAAGAAATTGTTGATGGCCTATGCTCCCATAGGAGCTAAGGGCAAAGAAGAAGAAGATGATCCATCAATGGCTATTAGCCAGGATGGGTAGGAATGGTGTCCCTACCCTTTGTTTGTCAGAATCTGGGAATGGGTGATAGTGGAGGGATCACTTGATGATTACCTGTTCTGCTCATTATCTCTGGGGCACCTGGAATTGGTCACTGTTGGAAGACAGGATACTTGGCAAGATGGACCTTTGATCTGACCCAGTATGGCCATTCTTATGTTCTTATCTTCTTATGTTCTTAATAAACAACGTAGTTCAACATTTCAATAGACCCCTAAAAGCCATGCTCCATAAGTTTGTCCTGTTTGATATTTGTCATTGTGACCTGTTCCTCCCTGTCACTCATGCTCACAGTCCAGGAGTTCCCCCAGACCTCCACAGGCTTCTCACCATTCAATTTTTGCACCAGACACAACCCTGAGGATTTCTGGAGAAACAACCCTGCCGAGCCAACAGTGTAGTAGTACATTATGTATTGAATAGAAACTCAAAGCAATAGGTTTATTCACTTGAGAGAACCTCCTACATGCTAATAAACCATCTTGATAGTCTTTAAAGTGCTACAGAGTCCTGCTTTTTGTTTCAGCTAGACCAGACTAACACGGCTACATCTCTATTACTAAGGAACCCAAGAGGCAGCCTGTAACAAGTGGGCACAACTCCATAAGTTCCAGCTTGGGGATCAGGTGCTGTTGTTGCCCAGGTCGAACTCAAAATTTCTCACCTGCTGGCAAGGGCCTTATGAGGTGATCCAGCATGCTGGACCCATAAACTATGAGAAAAGCCAAGCTGACAAATACAAAGTATGACTAATCAATTATGTCTATCTCTTGAAACTGTGGAGGACGCAGGAATGCTCACTAATAACTGCTTATCTTCCAGGATTCTGCATAGCTATGATCTATTCCTTCTCAGAAGTAGATAGCTAGGTAACTCATGGTGAGACATGTACCTTGGTTTCCACATTTTTAAAATGGGACTGTGATACGGACCAACTTTGTAAAGGACCATACAAAAACTATTATAATAATAATTTGATTTTTCGGCTTGCCCAGACAATAGAAATAGTTTCTAGGTACAGAGGTAACTCCAGACTACTATAATAAGTGTGCAATAGCATTTATTTATCTCCATCCTAAAGCATGTGAGGATGCATTATTTTAGGAGATGTGTAGGCATAGTGCTTGAGCATCACAATATTGAATGAAGTCCTGAGTAGTTTATAGTAGTGTTCAGAATATAAGTGGAAGGAAAGCATTTTTCCCCATTAGCACCTATCTTTTTTTCTAGGCTTGCTCATGAGTTAGCCTATTTCAGATGATTTATTTATGTGATGAGGATATTTTCTTTAGAGAAAATATGCTTGTTAATTACTGTTAAATATGTTTATGAAAAAAACCCTTTAAATTAACAAATTACTCTGCTAAGTAATTTAATGTTTCTCAAAGAAAAAGCATCTTTTGAAGAAATTATCATCATGTATACAAAATGCAGTAGCTGCTTAATTCACAGACATGACTCCAGTGTTCCCCCTAAGCTGAGCACTTTGGCAATCACTTAGGAAAAATTCAGGTGCCACCTAGTTGATTAGCAGAGTGCCCATAGCTACCCATAGTCATCAGCATGTGTTTCTATTGGTGGTACATGTCCACACATACCTTGGTGCACACAACAAATATATTCTGCCCGTGGATGGAAAAAATTACACGAAACACTGGATGAGATCATTTTACAAATGAAAATATGCCTGAATTTTTCAGTGTTATTTTTGCCTTTGGAATCTACTCTCCACTCTCTTTTTTTATCACATAGTTTCTTTAGAATTTTAAATCTAAACATTAACATAAACCTTACAAATAGTACATATGTGAAATATTTTTTCCATTCTGGGGTAGGAGCAACAGGGCAATTAGCTTAACAAAGAGCAGAGGTAAATGAAAGCTCTGGGCCATTAGTTCAGGCCATTAGTTCAGGCCTAATACTAAGAAGAAGAGCAACAAGAATGATTAAAGGTCTAGAGAACATGACCTATGATGGAAGGCTGAAAGAATTGGGTTTGTTTAGTTTACAAAAGAGAAGATTGAGAGGGGACATGATAGCAGTTTTCAGGTATCTAAAAGGGTGTCATAAGGAGGAGGGAGAAAACTTGTTCATCTTGGCCTCTGAGGATAGAACAAGAAGCAATGGGCTTAAACTGCAACAAGGGAGGTTTAGGTTGGACATTAGGAAAAAGTTCCTAACTGTCACGGTAGTCAAACACTGGAATAAATTACCCAGGGAGGTTGTGGAATCTCCATCTCTGGAGATATTTAAGAGTAGGTTAGATAAATGTCTATCAGGGATGGTCTCGACAGTATTTGGTCCTGCCATGAGGGCAGGGGACTGGACTCGATGACCTCTCGAGGTCCCTTCCAGTCCTCGTATTCTATGATTCTATGATTCTAAGAAACAAACTATTTAAAGTATAGTCTGGAAATTGGCTACTTAACTCAGATCAAAGAAAGGATTAGTTGTTGGACACTGTATGGGTACATCTACATAGCAGAGTTATTTCAGAATAACTGATGTTATTCCGAAATAACATAGTACGCATCTACTCTATCCGCCTTTATTTCGGAATAATGTCGAGCTGGAGGACTTCTTACTCTGACTCATAATAACCCTCATTTCATGAAGAGTAAGGGAAATGGAAGAAAGCATGTTCTTCCTTCAACTTTCTGCTATGTAGACAGCATCCAAAGCCAAATTAAGCTATTTTGACTTAAACTACACTATTGTTGCAGATGAAGTTGCGTAACTTAATTCAACTTTAACCCTGCTGTGTATATGTACCCTAATATAGTACCTCCTGCCCGAGGGAATGGCTCAAAATAATGGCTTAGAGATTAAAGTGAGGAACAAGATATCAGTTTGTATGTCTGATGCACAATCATAGAATCATAGATTATTAAGGTTGAAAGAGACCTCATCTATTCCAACCCATGCTAAAAGCTTGATTACATGATTATAATGCTGTATAATGCACATAAAGGTGTTGCACCAGATCCCCAGTTGTATTGTGATTATTTCCTTGTGGTCTCTTAGCATGCTCAAAGTCATCCTGAATATTCTCACTAACTCCAAAAGAGGAAAAGAACTTTTCCAAGTCATTTTGGAACTTGCAAGTCTCAGACCCCTGATGACCTCTGAAATGCCTCTCTCTTTACTCTATCAAAATTCAGCATTGTGATGGGGAAGAAACAGCTGAGATTCCTTTGTTTCTTCTGCATTTTACATTCTTTTCTAGTCTTTTGTGATACTTTTGTTGTGACTCCTTTCCTAAAGTGACCAGACAATACCAACACTGACATAGAACTTCCCTGATTCTTCAGTAGTTGTCCTCGCATCTAACCATGCATCTGTAACAAGACTTTTCCATCTCATCCTGAACAGATGACCTTCCCAATCTACTATTTCCTCTTTATGGTTTAATGAAATATCTCTTAAATATTAACAACATTTCCTCTGCTTGCCAACCCAATAGAACTCCTTTAAGTCTACAATGCCTCTTGTCCTGTTGTGCTGACTCATTACTGGCAGTCACCCAGAAAAGATAGGGATTCTGGAAGGACCACAACATAAGGAAATTGGTGTCATGTTTGCCAGAGTCATTAGAGCTTGATATGAGAGGAAAGAGAAAAAGGTACTGTAGTAGGACTCAATTTAAACATCTTTGCAAAATTTACACATCTCTCATTGATTTATTCTGCATGTTGGGGTTGAAAAGATTGCAGACATTCAGAAGCCTGCAGGCAAGCAGAGAGAAAATAATTCCACGTGATTATAAGGAAGGGGAGTGAAACAGACTGAGAATTAAAGGGGCAACATAACTAAACATGATATAAAGCAATGTGTTGAAAATGTACAAAGTGTGATTGTAGATGTTAACGAAGGAAGAAGGATGAAAAAATATCTGTAGTGAGTCAGTGATCTCAAACAGGCATTAGAATCAAAACACAATGTTTGGTGAGAAGACCAAAATAACTTTGGTGAGAAACAGAAGCTTATTACCCATATAAAGTCACACCAGAGATAACAGAATTAAAAAAAAAAAAACAGAAGTAATTGTTAGATACCAAATAGCTCTCCTTTTTGGGGGTAAAAATAAAAAACCTACATTTAGATTGCATTTTGATTTTGGACCAATTTTGGACTGGTCAGAAATACAGTCACGTTAATAAACGCATAGGGCCACAATGAGAGGCTTGGGATAAGAGTTCAGACAGATAAGAGATGAAAGATCAATGCCACAATTTGTGCAGTTCAAAAGAAGTTCTCTCCCTTTCACTCCATTATCATGAGGGATCTATGTGCAGAATCCTATTAGTGTGAGTGGTGTCAAGGAAGCCTTTTAAAAGAAGCTCAGAGCTCTATTTGAATAAACCTGCTCAGATAGACATAGCCATTCATACTTTATCTGAATCTCTCCTGGGCTGATGGAAAATCTCACAAGATTTTCCTAATTTTATCTGGGCAAGAAACACCCACAAGACCCTACCCATGTGGGGTGCTGAGCACCTTCAATTCACACAAATATTAATTAGAGACAAGGGCACTCAGCAACTCAAAGAAACAAGCTCTAAATTTGCAGAATGGTCAAATTTAGTCAGAACAGAAGTATGGGGGAAAGATTTGAAAAAAATAACTACTAATTATTATTAATATATAGCTACCTAATGATTAAACAGCTTTGTTCTCCTATCTGTAGTTCCCTCCTCATGCTACAAAGCCCATAGCCAGTAGCTGTGCATTCCTTTTTTCTGTCCTATTTCTTAGAACTGCTTGGTTATTTAGTTAGCTTTGTACTATTTGTGAAAATTTATTATGAGGTAGACACCTTTATGTGTACGTTCAGCTGATCTAATTTGCATTTTACCAGTTTCCTTGGAAACCAGACATTTCTCTCTCTCTCTGTGAGACAGGAGAAAGTCCACACAGGAAGCCTTCAATCCCTCAGAGTCTCTGAAACTATCCGTGCACTAAAGTAAGAGGTGGAGGGAGGGTGTTTAAAAATGTAATTAAGGACTACAGTAATCTAATTAGATTGTAATTTTCAGTAGGGATTTAATTTCCTCTGGGGTAACTTTTTATTTTCTCACTTACACCATTCCTGATGCTCAATTCCTAGAGCAATTAAAGGACTCTGTCTTTTGGCTAAGGCCAATATCATTCTGAGATCTGATACATCCACTACCAGGAAATTTTATCTTGCAATGCAAGGGAATGATCTAACATGTTCTTTGCCAACTTACTTCTATTATACACTGTTTTTATGATAATAAACAGGGCTCAACAAATCACTAAATCTACTCGCCCGTGGCGAGTAGATTTCAGCTAGTCACCCCGTTCACAGGCAGCGCGCGCATGTGCAATGTGGGTCTTGCGCATGCGCAGTGCGGGGCTGGTGAGCAGATTTCGCCGCAGTTTGTCAAGCCCTGATAATAAATATTGTTTTGAGTTAATGAAAATATTTAATTTTGATCAATTTGAAGAGTTCTATTTCAATTGACCATTCATTTTTAACAAATAAAATAAACCAGTATATTTTCCTTGAATTAAGTTTAATAAAAACCTGATATATTTTCATAAAATGGTTTAATAAACACATTTTCCCATGAAAAACTGTTTTGATTTTTAAAAAATCTCAAATTAGATCTATGTCTGAGTTTTAGACAATGCTCCAACCCATTGTGTGGATTTGAAAAGTCACTTAGTCTCTACATCTTAGTTTGCCAATCTGTAAAATGGAGAAAATGTTACGTCTTCTCAAAGGTGTCATGAGATATGTAAGTGCACTGAAGATTACAAAGAGCTTTAAGTTCTTTGTTTCATTATTATCAATATATGAAATGCCTTAATGACACTTAGAAGGTTTGAGTGTGCTACTATCTATTTTAAATAATATTTGTATTAAAAATGAATCAGCTTGATGCTATTCTGCCTCACACCTGTACTGGAATCAGTGTTTATGACAGTAGTGCGCTCAGAGACCTCAATCAGAATTAGGGTTCTATTATACTAAATGCTATACAAAACACAATAGACGGTCTCTGCACCAAAGATTTACAGTGTACACCCGTATGACTTTATTGATGTCACTGCAGTTCCACTGGTGAGAAAAACAGTGAGAGAGAAAAAGAAAGAACCAGATCCAGAATCTGTTGAAACCAGCTCAATTTCTGAACCAGCTATGTTTTCTCAGGCATAGAAGACTTTTAGTGCAGATATGGTTTAATTGCTGGTCTAAGAATTGCATTGCAGCCTCACAAACCTTTCAAACATGGGTATAGTTTTCCAAAAGCAAAGCCAGGAGAAGGAGCTTCAAAATCTTACTTGAATTTTAAGAATTTATCATTTATTCAACAAAGCAACAAGAAGAGCTGAAGATGGCAAACTTTATCCTCTTCTTTATCGAGTCTCTGAAAGCTGTATAACTAAAAGGGCTTCAACTCCTTGACCTACATGAATAGCATACTTTCAGTGCAAGGTTGGCCACAAGATTTTTTTTATCCTGCAATATATTTCCTATTTTCCTCATATTTCACTGTTAGTTAGAAAGTTGGCACTGCATCTCTACATTTGAAAGAGGAGGAGGATAGGTTTTGTTTTTGTTTCCAAAATGTTATGCTACAATTTCAATGCAGGAAGGTGCTGACTACACAAGAGGCCAGTACTAGCTCCCAGAATTGTTTTTATATTGTTTCACATACTCAGTCTCATTTTCTCCATTCCAGAGGAATGAACATCAATAGGTCAGGCCTCAGCATGTGTATAAAGTCCTTGGCCATCATACAAACCTCACCATTTGTAGAAATCTGAACTATTTTGGGGTATTGAAGAGGTCTAAACCCAGGAGGAGTCCCCTCTTCAGTCTCTCTGCTGGAAGAAATTTTCCATCTTTTTATCAGAAGGACAAAAGGGGTAACTCAGGTTTCTCAGAAGCCAAAAATGAGAAGAACCCATTTCTGTCAGCCAATCCTGGTGATGTCAGGCAGTTTCATTTCTGCCCCACTTTTAAAATCTTTACTCCAACATTGCCAAAGCTCAGTGGTAAATATCAGACACCCGCAACTGCGATACTCAACAAGGGCAAATCCTGCCCTTACCTTTACCAATGTGGAGGGCCACTAGCTGCAGAACAAATGCAGTTTTTCCACATGGGAAGACAGTGGGATTTGGAAGAGTGTGTATCACACCTGCTGGCAGAATCCTCTGGTAGCACAAACTGCGTTTTTGAGAGGGTACATCTCTGGGAATGCGTACAGTGAGTTTCAAAGAAAGAGTAGGGCAGGGGAAATGCAGACTATATAGTATCTTCAAGCCTTCACCCTCTACTGTGCATTCAGCATGTAGAAGTTTCTCCGGATTCTTAAAAGGCTCTAGAGAATGACTGTATTGCCACCCGCATTCAGAGCTGAGCAAATAACAAATTGTTTGGTTCTTTGGCCAGGGCACCCGACAGAATTGCCAGGCCTCTGGGCAAGTCTGGCTCTGCACTTCCAGATGGAGCAGGGCTTTGGGCTAGCCTACCCACGCCAGCTCTTCTCTTCGGTGCCATCCGGATTGCACCGCCCGGTGCTCCAGCAGTGATTTAACAGGCTCCAAGCCCCAAGCCCTTTTTGAATTGCTGAGGCAACTACCCTCTTTTTGCACGCACACACACACACATGTTGGTGGGTGTCTTTATGGCTGAAAATTTTTTAAAAAACCTGACATGAACTGAGCTAATACAGGACATGTAGAATATTTTTAGCAAATCAAAAAAGTAACAAAAATTGTCTTGGAGAAAATATGTTTAATTGCTGAGCATTTAAACCTCTTAATATAACAAAGAAAACACAGGGCAAGATTAACAGGAGAGGAGGCAGCAGCAGTGGCACCCCCTTTACCAAACAGTCCAGTGATTAGGGTACTCAGCTGGAATGTGGAAGGTTCAAATTCCTGTTTTATGCAGAGGCATGAAACCAGACCCTTTCCTGTCCCAGGTGAGTATTCTAATCACCAAGGTATAGGACATTATCAAGTCAAGTTCCCTCAGTCTTGCCAGTTGAAGTTGTTCCATTGTGCATAATATCTTTCCTCTCCCCAGATTTAAGCACTGGACTACGCAGTATAAGGGCACCGTGTCCTCCTCTGATTTTGTCCCTTTGTGAGTTAAGTTCATTTGTTATGTCTAGTGCTCCCACATGTTGGGGGGAAGGGCAAAAATCCTTGGTGAATTTATGTCAAATTCACAAGCTGTGAAATAAAGTTATGATATTCTAGAGCAGTGTTTTTCAGTAGGTCTGCTTTATGAAATGAATTATCAGCCTTTTCCAAGATGCAGAACCATGTCTGGGAAGACTGTTAGAAATTTTCAGATAAAATGCTGCTGGAAAATTGTCTCATTGGTCACATTATTTCTAGAACTGAGACATGTTCACAAATGTCTATACAACACTAATGATATCAAATAAAGTGTAGTGTTTTCATTTATAGAATGAGAGTGAAACAAGCTTAAAGCATTCAGAATTATTCAAAGAGTGAAAGATGAAAGAACATGTTAAAAAATACACTATTTCTGAAATGTAAGTTACATAAGACTTTGGCTATTACAGCCAAAACTAAGATGGGATGAAGGAAACATCTTACAGGAATTGAGGGGAAAAACCTATAATATTTCATTAGGACAGTTAAACAATTCTAGGAAGAGATATATTGATCACTGCCTTTTACTAATAAGTTTTAAATTATACAGAAAGGAGCTTGCTTTTAAAATCTAGCTGACAAAGAAATTTTTTGTAGAATCCATCCAGCTTCATCCTTATAAGCTATATGGAATATACATTGATATGGATGGTTGCATACAAGAGAAAAAGTCCTGGTCTACAAAGTTTTTGAACAGTGTAACTATTTTAACTGCTGTCTGATTTTTTTTTTTTACTTATACAGTAAAAGCTCTTTTTTATCCAGCATGTCGGGGAAATGGGGTGTGCAGGTAAGAGAAAAATTCCAGTTCACTTAATGGGAGTTGGGTCACAGGAGAGGCTTTGGGGTGCTGGATCCAAGGGGACTCCCCTTGAGTGGCTCCAGGCAAGTGGTGACCTGTTCCTGCTGTTCCCAGCAGAGAGGCAGCTACGCAATGGCCAATGAGAGCTGCAGGGATGGCACATGGGGATGCAGGCAGCAAGCAGAGCAGCCTAGAAGCACCTCTGCCAGGAGTAGCCGGGACAGGTTGCCACTTGCAGAGAGCCACTTGACATGAGCGCTCCCCAGATGTGGTACCCAAAACCCCGCCTGTGCCCTTGACCCACATCCCTCCTACACTCCAAGCCCCTCATGCTCTTTCCTCCACCTAGGAGCATTCGGGTACATATTTGCTCCTTCTTGGGGAGCCACGTGGAGTGAGGTAGGGAGCCTGTCAGAGTCAGCCAACCACTTTATGAAGATTAGAAATGCCACTTTATAGAGCTTTCTGGTTGGTACAGGGCCAGACAACACAGCTGTACTGTCAGCAGTGTAACCTTATTCAACCCCTAGCATAGTCCCATTTACACAGATATCCTGGTCTGGTATATGCCCTTTCCCACACATGAGTAAATTATAAGTGCATTTATGCTGATATCACTGGGCCCACGCTATGGGAGGGAGGGGAGTTGTAATGTGTTAATGATGCTGGTATAATTGCAAGATTGCTAGCACTTTTTGAGTGAAATCACAATACCATTTAAAAACTTGACCCATTGAGCTCTATAGCACTGATCCTGCAAACACTTATGTTCCTATTTAAATCTACTCTATGGCATAGTCCCATTGAAATCAGGTGCCTATGCAGGAGCAGTGTGGAGTTGGGGAGATGTAATCTATCCCGCCATGTCTATCCTAGACAAATGCTATGCCTCTACTGCTTCCTTATTTTTATACTCACTTTTATACTTATTCCTCATTTATATACTTATTCCTTATTTTTAGGAATAAAGGTTCTTGTGCACAAGGGTTTTTTTTGTGCAAAACGGCCCCATCTACTCTGCAGCTTTTTGTGCAAAAACCTCTTCTGCAAAAAGGCTCAGAAGAGAATATGCAAATGAGAGTGCCACATATGCTAATGAGTGTTCCATTTGCATTTCCTTTTCCACAAGAGGGAAGCAGTGTAGACATAGCCTATTAGAGTAGTATCTGCATTGCTCTCTATCCTTTCTCTTCCAATGGTCACCCAAACATCTCCACTCCTGGGCCTGATCTGAAGTCAATACTGTTTTTGGGTCCAACAAAGTCACATCAGTACCTGGCCCACTGTAGCCTTCCAGGTCAGCCTATGCAGGGAAAGCTAAGAACCTTTCCATGGTACACAGGTATATACAGACATTTGTGCATTGTCTGCTTGCATCCCCTCAGTGTTTATTAGGTACAGAGGGCCTTATGCTGCTTTTTGTTTTTGGGTTTTTGTTTTTGTTTTTGTTTTGCATCACAGGAGAATTTCACTATAAAGACAAAAATACTTGCAAATACCAATTCTTGAGACAATTTCTCTAAACCCACATACAATATATCTGAATATCCAAATAGGTGCTTGGTAGCACAGTGTATTGAGTGTGCTGGAGAAAAAGGATCTCATTTCAGGAGTAATCTAGTTTAGTCTGTCTAAGGGTTGCCAGCTTTCCTGGTTTAGCCAAGAGTATCCTAGAATTGGGCTCTGTCTCCCAAAGGCAACTGAAGCCGAACTGAAAGATTTTAAGCTGCTGAAAATTCAGCAGCTGAGTGAAGCTAAGGCAGGCTCTCTGCCTGCCCTGGATCCATGCCACTTCCAAAAGCAACCGACACGACCCTGCAGCCCCTGGGGAGGAGAGACTGCTTCACACGCTACTCCCATCTCGAGTGCTGGTTCTGCAGCTTCCATTGGCTGGGAACCACAGCAACAGGTGCTGCGGGGGCAGTGACTGCAAGTGCGGGCAGTGTGTGGAGCCACCAGCCTCCCACCCTATGGCTTAATAGCTAGACATGCCAGCCACTTTGAGGAGTGGCACAGGGCCAGAGCAGACAGGGAGCCTATCTTGGCCCCACGGTGCCACCAACCAGCAGCTGCCCAAGATAAGTGCTGCCTGATGGGAACCCCGATTCCTCACACCCCGCCCATTCCTGCATCCCAATTCTTCTTCCTCAGCCCTGAGCCCTCTCCTGTGCCCAATCCCCCTCCTAGAGCTGCACCCTAAACCCCCTTCAACATCCGAATCACCTGCCCCAGCCCTTGGTCCCCACCCACACCCAAACTTCCTTCCAGGACTTGCACTCCTCTCTCTCCTGCACCCCAACCCGCTGGCCCAGCCCACAGCCTGCATGCCCTCCCATGCTCCATTCTCCATCCCAGCTCAGTGAAAGTGAGCAAGGGTGGGGGAGAGTGAGCAATAGAGAGAGGGGGACGGAGTGAATGGGGTGGGGCCAGGCAGGAGTCTCGGTGGGGAGTGGGGTCAGGGTGTTTGGACATTGTGTGATTAGACACTTGGCAACCCTAGTGTTACTCCAGGGTAGGGTGACCAGATGTCCCGATTTTATAGTCACCTTCATCTTATATAGACAGCTATTAACCCACACCCCATTCTGATTTTTCACTCTTGCTATTTGATCACCGTATTCCAGGACACTTAGGACAACAAGCAGAGGTCCAATTTCTACCTTTTAATAGGGGTGAAAGTAACTTAAATTTCTTACAGGTACTGTCCTTTCAGCCAAACTACACTTCAAGCAGAAAAAACACATTTTCACTCCAAGACCAAAGTGCTATGTGAAACCAGCATTTTATTAAACTTTTGCTATAATAAACAAACACAGCTTGAAAATGTTTCAGGAACATCAAACTTTTCAGTGAGCACACCCTGCTCCCTGATACTCTTTCAGTGTAGTCCCAAAAACTATAGGAACAGGTGTAACCCACACACCTAGGGTATGTCTAGACTACAGGGTTTTGTTGACAAAAGTGGACTGTTGTTGACAAAACTATACCTGTGTCTACGGTGCTGCTGAGTTTTGTCGACATAATGTTGACAGAACTCAGCAGTTTTGTCGATGGCTGTAAACCTCATTCTACGAGGAATAACACCTTTTGTCGACAGAATTCTGTCGACAGAAGGCATTATTGCATCTACACTATCCTTTGCATCTACACTGTCATGTCGACAAAGCGGCTTGCTTTGTCCACAGAACTGGATGTAGTCTAGACGGCTCTTTGTCGACAGAAGCTTTGTCGACAATATCTGTCGACAAAACTTCTGTCGACAAAAGCCTGTAGTCTAGATGTACCCCTAGTGTGGTTACTGAGCAATGCAAGTGGTACCTAGACCACAGCAACAGTTAAGACCAAGAGACCTCTACAGCATAGGCTAGGAGCCAGCTGGCTTTTAGCTTAGAGGGTAGAGGCTCCTATACTCCACTTCAGAGGTCCTAGGGTCAAATCCGCCTGGTAGTAGTTACACAGGCACAGGGAAATATAGCCTTGTCTTTCCTGCCATATGAACAAACACGTGCACACACAAAGTCACATTTAATTAAAATACTCCAGGGTATATATTCAAACATATTCTAACAAAGAGGATAGCATTAGTTCCAAAAACATGTGTCAAAGTCATCAGCATGTCAAAAATTTGGACTGAGATGCAAAATCTCTATGAACACACAATGAAGGTTGAAAAGAGAAAAATCAGAGTCAGGGACTGGAGTTCCAGCTGCAACATTATCTCAGCCACATTGCAGACACAAAATGCTCTTTATTCTGGTTTCCTGGATAAGTGTAAAATTAACTTACAACATAGATTAAAAGCAGATAGGAAGTACAACGTAAACATATTAAAACATTGTTCAAACCTTAGCTTTTTTCTCTGTGAAAAAGCTTACCATTATATTCTTGTTGACTTTTGTGTTTAGCATATTTTGTATTTGTATTTTAGGTGGGTCAGTATCAACATATATATGAAGGTTGATTATCACTTCCTATTATAACCCTCTATTTTCAATTGCTCGTAACTAGGGTTGCCAGATGGTTTCAACAAAAATACCGGACACACTTGACATTACATCACAATCTACATTATATCTTATTTAGAAAATACCGGACATTTATATTTTCTCAATTTGTTTCCTGAACAGAAAGCTCAAATACTGGACTGTCCAGTTCAAAACTACACACCTGGCAACCCAACTTATAACTTTGACAAACGGGAACTCCTAGTCCTGAAGATTGTTGTACTGGATCTCTGACTGAGGTGGAATATTTTTGGAGAAAAACTAACATGATGCAGTCATCCTTCGAAAATAAAGGTAGCCCAAAAAAGTTTTGCCAGAGTTCAAAAAATTTACAACCACTTTATTTAAATGCAACAACTCACTAGCTTGGAACAGGATCGTGCAATCTATAGCAAAGCCAGTTCTGCCAGAAACACATCTTTTGCTATCTTCATGAAAATCCACTCTGATTTGATCAAACTATAAGACCCAGAAAATTCCTGGTTGCACAAATGGAGTAGAATATTTATTGAGACTTGTCTTTGAATAATGTAATTGTAGTGTGCATGTCCCTGTCTCCTTTGAGCTCACTGCATTTAGGAGAACAAGACAGTCAGAACTGAAACTATGGAGGACACATAGAAAATCAGATCCTCTACCTCAGAGGTGGGCAATAATTTTTGATGAGGGGGCACTCCAAGAATTTGGAAAGTGATCAAGAGATGCACTCTTCCATGATATTAATTGAGAAAATGTGGAATCTTGGATGGAGGCTGGGTGAAGGAGGAAGTTGTGACCTGGGGCACTGGACTAAGGTGCAGGGGTTTAGACTGTGACTTAGGACTGGAAGGTGTTGTGACCTGGGGTGAAGGGGTTTGGGATGTGATCTAGGGCAAGAGGAGATTGTGACCTAGGGCAGGGGATTGGGGTACAGGAGGGGGTGCAGGGGTTTGGCTTGTGACCTAGGGCAGGGGATTGGTGTGTAAGAGTTTGGATTGTGACCTAGAGCATGAGGGGATTGTGATCTGGGGCAGGGGATTGGGGTTCTGGATCTGTGAGGGGATATGGGTGCAGGACGGGGCAAAGCGTTTGGGTATGTGGAGTGGGGCAAAGGGCTGGGGAAGGGAGGGGCTGGGGTGCCAGGGGCAGGCTCTGGCCAAGAGACTTACCTGGGTGACTCCCAGACGCCAGCCCAGCACGCTTCTCAGCTGGCCAACCAGCTTAACCTGCCCCCGCACAGGCTGTAGGGGCATGTATGTGTGTGAATAACTGTGAGCTGGAGGAGAGTGGGCATGGTGCTTCATGTGCTGCCTGTTACTCAGAAAGACAACTCCCATTGGCCAGTTTCTAGCCAGAAACCAGACAATGGAATTACATAAGAACATAAGAATGGCTGTACTGGGTCAGACCAAAGGTCCATCTAGCCCAGTAGCCTGTCTGCCGACAGCGGCCAACACCAGGTGCCCCAGAGGGGGTGGACCGAAGACAATGATCAAGCGATTTGTCTCCTGCCATCCTTCTCCAGCCTCTGACAAACAGAGGCCAGGGACACCATTTCTATCCTCTGGCTAATAGCCTTTTATGGACCTAACCTCCATGAAATTATCTAGCTTCTCTTTAAACTCTGTTATAGTCCTAGCCTTCACAGCTTCCTCTGGCAAGGAGTTCCACAGGTTGACTATGCGCTGTGTGAAGAAGAACTTTCTTTTATTAGTTTTAAACCTGCATTAACTTCATTTGGTGTCCTCTAGTTCTTCTTACCCCTTGTACTGGGGGTGGGGACAACTCATGAAACTTCCCCACCCCCTCCCTTCCGGGCTCACAGTTTTGAAAGAGAAATGGTTGGCAGCTGCTTTTCTGAGCAGCATGCGGGAGGGGCAAGGCAATCATGGATCCTGCATGGGGCTCCCCGCTGCATCCATGGGCTGAATCTGGTGTCTTGGCAGGCCAGATCCAGTCCTTGTACCGTATTTTGCCCAGGACTGCTCTATCTCCTTTTATTTTCCTTTGTCAAAATACCCATTCACACTGGGAAAGGTGCACTGGAGCGGGTCAGAGGAGGACATGAGTTAGACTCAAATATGAGTCCTCTTATCCCTTTTTACAAATTGGGATCAGTGCACAAATTACTGCCTGCAGAATGGGGAATCGGGGGGAATGCTGAGGGAGGACATGGGGGACAATAGCCACATGACTGCCCCCCATGTGACTCCTCCCCACACCATCCCTAACCTAGGAGAGGGCAAGGACAACCCCTCCTCCATCCCAGCCGTGCCTGTGCACCCCCTCCCACCATTTCCCACCCCTGCTCCACCTTTGCCTTGCCTCTTCCCCCATGACCTCCCCAAGAGGGACATGGCCCAGCGGACTTGCAGGGGTCAGGTCCCAAGCCACCCCCTGCACTCAGCAGCAGTGGGTGGAAATGAAGCCACTTAGCTTCCCCAGGTCCCAGCTGTGTTGCTATGCTTCCTCCTGGTGAATGCAGGGGGAATTTTCACCCCCTTCCCTGAGTAATGCAGCTGGGAGCCGGGGGAGCAGAGAAAACTAGGGGTACTTAGCTCTGCTCTCCCTCACCACTGCCAGTGAGGGGGACAACCCCTGCTGCAGGGACCAGACCACGCCCTCCAGAGCACACAGAGAAAAAAATGCTTTGCTGTCCCTCAGCAAGGTAGGCAAGCAAGCAGGAAACCTTAGAACCGGCTGTCCGGGGAAGTCCCTTTAAGCACAGGTCTCAGATAGCCTCAGGCAGCAGCCACACAAGGTAACTCCTGACCTGATGCCCTGCCAGAACCAGTTCCGGACAGCCTTAAATGCGATTCAGCGTCCTATCAGTGTGGATGTGCTATTTCAAAATAGCAAAATGCTATTTTGAAATGCATTTTGTGTCTAGACATGTTATTTCGAAATAAGCTATTTTGAAATAACGCTGTAGTGTAGACATACCCCAACATTATTTGTCCCCATTGTGCCTATGCATTGCCATATAGTTTTGAATTGGATGATCACATGTTTTTTTTCTGTAGGGCCCCTACCTTGTTTAGTGCACAGGATGAACGAAGTGTTAAGGAATATATCAGGCTAATGAAGGCACTATAACTGAGTTCAGCACCGGATTGCTATTCTATAACATTATGTCATCTTCTATTTATCATTTTAATTCTGCTATGACGTTCGTAGTACTGATTAAATCCCTGAGGGTATGTCTACACTAGCTCAGTAGTTCGAGCTAGGTAGGCACATGAGGGCAACCGGAGTTGCAAATGAAGCCTGGGATTTAAATATCCCGGGCTTCATTTGCATGTTCCCGGGCGCCGCCATTTTTAAATCCCCCTTAGTCCGAACTCCGTGCCCGTGGCTACACACGGACGGACTAGGTAGTTCGAATTAGGATCTTTAATTCGAACTACCTAGTCCGTGCCGAGGAGTAGCCGCGGGCACGGAGTTCGGACTAAGGGGGATTTAAAAATGGTGGCGCCCGGGAACATGCAAATGAAGCCCGGGATATTTAAATCCCAGGCTTCATTTGCAACTCCGGTTGCCCTCATTTGCCTACCTAGCTCGAACTACTGAGCTAGTGTAGACATACCCTGAGAGGTGCTGGGGACCTGGCACAGCCATTCGCATTAATAAACTTCACAAGATCTGCATGAAGAAGAGAGAAGAAAAACCATCTACTGTGACAATGGCTGGACAATGCTCACTGTGAAGTCAGTGGGAATTTTGTCATGGATTTCAACAGGAGATGGAGCAGGCCCAACATCTCATTGTACTTCATCAGAAATTTTCATCTTCGTTACAGCATAATATGCCTCTGACAAGCCTTAAATGAATCACTAGTATATTGAGTATAACCTCAATGCCCCAAAGTCAAGCTATTATGCTGTCAGTTTGCACAGAGATTTATTTCACTGGACGCTATGTGACATTTTGTAATTCTGTGAACCTAGTACATCTGAAAAAAACCCACCACGCTGTCTTGTTGGCAAAGTACACATGGTTACTAGAAAAACAACTTATCTTCATTACAAGCCTCATTCTACAATCCTCACTGCAAACTTGTTCTTTCAGATGTGTTGCATATGTCCATTCCAGTTTAGGTGTGCATGTGCCCATGGCACCAGAGTTGGAGATCTGTCCCAATTGGAGTTGAAGTGGTACCCATCAGGGCATCTCCCTCTGTTCCTTTTTACCAGACAGACTGATATAAAAGGGAAGGATGGCAGGCTGTGGAATAGACACATGAAACACACCTTGAAGAACAGTTACTGAATAGGTTAGTAATCATTGTTTCTTTGAATGATTGCAAATGTCCATTCCAGATCAGGTGACTGAGAAGTTGTTCAAACTGGAGGTGGGGTTTGGTGTCCACCTGAACAAAACTGAAGAATTTCTCATCCAAATTTGGCATCATCTCAGAAATGCTGAAATATAGCATAATGATCAGTGAATTTGTGTGCTAACAACCAAGCTGCAGCTCTATACATGTCTGTGGGTATGTCTAGACTACATGCCTCTGCCGACAGAGGCATGTAAACTAGGCTACCCAACATAGTCAAAGAAGCTGGGATTTAAATATCCCTGGCTTCATTAAAATAAAAATGGCCGTCACGCAGTGCCGGCTCAGCTGAAACGAGGTTTACAGGAGCGGTTGACAAAAGCTTCCCCTGTTGAACAATCCGCATCTTGACTGCTGCGCTGTGCCGACGATCAGCTGAGCCGGCACAGCATGGCAGCCATTTTTATTTTAATGAAGCCAGGGATATTTAAATCCCGGCTTCTTTGACTATGTCGGGTAGCCTAGTGTACATGCCTCTGTCGGCAGAGGCATGTAGTCTAAACATACCCAGTGATAGGTACTTGAGCCAAAAAAAGAAAAGCCACAGAAGCTGCCTGAATCCCTGTAGAATGTTATTATTCTGGCTGGAGGAGGTACATTTGCAAAGAAATGGTACAAATATACATAGAATAAAATCCAGGACAAAGAATGAACATCCTTGCATCCTGTTTAAATGAGACAAAACAGTTTCACATAAACCTAAAAGACATAGTCTTGTCCAAGGAAAAAGCAAATTCTAGCACCAGATTTAAGTCTCAA
Organism: Pelochelys cantorii; assembly: GCA_032595735.1. Lineage (NCBI taxonomy): Eukaryota > Metazoa > Chordata > Testudines > Trionychidae > Pelochelys > Pelochelys cantorii. The sequence continues at coordinate 173,914,440 of CM064328.1, forward strand.
GGAGGAATGGGATCCAAATCTGTCCAGATCCTTTAAGAAACTGACACCAAATTAGAAAACATTAAATGACACAAAAGTGGTAACTGGAAAGTGGAGATAGCTGCCAGGTAAACTATGATGGAGCTAACAGATATGCTTTTTGTTTGTTTGTTTCTGGTGGAACAAGTAGTCCAAAACATGCTGGGTAGAGGCCCAGAGTGGTGAAACATCATTCTTTTTTGACCACCCATAAAGACAAGTATATGTAGTTCATGGCTTTCTGCTATTCAGGAGAATAGTTTTGCAGTTTTGCACATTCCCTGAACTTTCAGGGCATAAACGATGGAGCAGCCATATCATAAGACTAAGTCTCTTTGCCAGAAGATGTTGTGAAGACTAGGACTTTAACAGGGTTCAAATAAGAGTTAGATAGAGTCATGGAGGTTAGGTCCATCAATGGCTATTAGCCAGGATAGATAGGAATGGTGTCCCTAGCCTCTGTTTGGATGTGGATGGAAATGGATGAAGGTGAGGGATAACCTGTTGAGGATTACCTGTTGTCTTCCCTCCCTCTGGGGCATCTGGTATTGGCCACTGTCAGCAGACAGGATACTGGGCTAAATGGACCTTTGGTCTGATCCAGTAGGGCTGTTCTTATGCTCTTAGAGCAGCCAGATTGGGACAAGGAGATATTCCTGAGAGATCAGGCCAAATTCTGAACATAATGTCAAAGGAACCCTGGCCAAGAGACTTAGCAACCTTGAGAACCCATTCTGGCAAGGCCAAGTTGGTGCTAAGAGGATCAAGCGAGCATGATCCTGGCTTGAGATTGAGCAACACAAGGGAAGAAGAGGAATGGGAGGATAGGCATACAGTAGTTTGTCTTTCCAAGACAGCAGGAAAGTGCCCTTCTATCCTTTCTTTTTCCTGACTGTGACCTACATTGGAACAAAATAATTATAAGTTTTCTGTTGAGACAAGCAGCAAGTCTATGTGAGGGACCTTTTCTGGGAAATTAATCTTATATTTGGCCAGAGTCCACTCATGAATTCTGCTGAATAATCTGCTCAGGAAAATTGTGGACAAGCCCTTTTATCAAAGGCCTGAGGCTGAGGTAATGGTGGTCAAGTCTTTGCTAATATAAAACTAAGTTAAGGTGCAAGCAAGAGGCAGGCTCTGCTCACAGAAACTTGGCAAGAAGGAGGCTGATATTTCAGAAATATACAAGATTCAGGCACAGGCCATAAACACTTTCCAGAGAGTGTTTATGGCCTGTGATAAAAAATATGTTAAAAATGTTGGTATCAACACACTCCCCACAGATAACAGAAATATACTGATCCAGTTTAGGATAGGATTCAGCATAACAGAATGATGGATAGAGATGTTTCGATCAAACTTCCATGTACAAGGGAATGGGTAGTATCTAGGTAACATCAGAGGGTAATACGTCAAAAGTAATATGCAACTTGTTTATTATACCTGTGTATAAAAATGTATCTTAAGGGAGCTGTTTCTGTCTGGCCTAAGGGGCAGTAGAAAATTCTGCTGCTAACTAAGCTGCTCCATTGCAATGAGCATTCAGGTGTTAGTGATCTTGTAAAGTCTGCTAAATACTAGGACCATGTTTTGTTGAGAATAAACCTGGCCTAGGGCCTTTATCCAGTGTATGATTTCATGGTCTTTGCAGTCTGCTCTGCTGGCTATGTGCACAGAGACAGTACATCATACAGAGGGACCACCCACACTCTGCTGAGTGGTTGTTATTGAACAAAGCAAAATGTCTGTCAGGACACCACACCAGTGACTTTTAACCATAAAGCCTAACAAGCCAGAATGTCTGTCAGGGGTTCGATTTGAGGTAGGAATATCTTGAAGTTAAGAACATACAAACAGCCATACTGGGTCAGACTAAAGGTCCATCTAGCCCAGTATCCTGTCTTCCAACAGTGGCCAATGCCAGATGCCCCAGAGGAAGTGAACAGAACCGGGAATCATCAAGTAGTCCCTCTTCTGTCACACATTCCCAGCCTCTCATAGAGGCTAGGGACTCCATTGCTACATACTGGCTAATAGCCATTGATGGACCTAACCTCCATTAATTTATCTAGTTCTTTCTTGAACACTGTTAATGTCCTGATCTTCACAACCTCCTCTGGCAAGGAGTTCCACAGGCTGACCATGCACTGTGTGAAGAAAAACTTGCTTTTGTTTGCTTTAAACCTGCTACCTATTAATTTCATTTGGTGACCCCTAGTTCTTATATTGTGCGAATAAGCAAATAACTTGTGTTATGGGAATAAGTAAATAAACCTGTCCTTATTCACTTTTTCCACATCCTGGACACTGTACAATTCAAATCACCCCCAATAAATGTTGTTCTCTGAACTGGGGAGATTGATTTGTCCTCATTGGTCAATAGTCCCAGGACACTGGAAAGGGAATGGATCCTAGAGGTTGGATCAATGCCACACCATTTAAGTACACAAATATTTAACTGCTGCCATCCTTAGGAATGGAGCTACTACTACCATGCATTTTGTGAATACTCTTGAGGTATCAAACAGGCCAAATGTAAACCAACATTGGTTGAGAAATGTTGATGGATATCCATATGAAAACATGCTTCCTTGAAGTGTGGCGGTGGGAGAGGCAGTGTACCAATTGCCAAGAAGGGAGGATGGAGGCTTGGTGACCAAGTGAAACCTTATTTATAAATTTGTTCAAATTTTGCAAATTCCAAATGAGTTTGGAACTTGCTTTTGCATTTGAAATCAGGAAGTAACATGAACAAAAAAACATAATAATGTTTCCTAGGTGGAGGCAGTAACCTCTTCTATCACTCCCGAACAGAGGAGGACATCCTCATGAGAGTGATCCCTGAAGACTGATATGCAAGGAGGTTAGTATGGGGAATGGAAGTAAACTTCAGGGTATAACCTTGGTCCACAGGATATAGGACAGTGATGATGTGAGACTAAGCACAAAAAGGGAAGGAGAAAATAAAAGTTGGATATTCTGTCTTCCACAAAGCAGCCAAAGTGTTTGGGACTTCCCATCTGGAAGAACACATTGAAGAAGAAAACTAATATATATTGGTCAGGCTGTCTCAGTGGTAACAACAGGTATCTCTGTAAAGTCTGAATGTGGAATAGCATTCTTTTAGGGAAAAGTGTATAAATTCCCAATTAATTCCCAATAAATTTCAACATGGCCCTTGCATGAGATCTCAGTCTCAAAGGTTCATCTTCGGTGAGAAGCACATAAGACTTTTGCGGGAGCATCATGGATCATGTGCTTGAGCTCCTGAAGTGGGCCTGAAGACTGAAACCATGAATACCAGCTCATAAATATTACAGATGCCATCTTCTTTTTGCTGAATCCACGCCAGCCAAACATGATTGCAGAGAGGTGTGGACCACATATTTACTCATGTCCAGCAGTTTCTGGAATTCCTGCCTGGCATCCTCTGGCAACTTTTCTGAGATCTTCAGCATATCATTGAGAGGGAGAAGTATCTGGACAACAAGATGTATTAGATAGTGATACAAAATTGTAGACCAAATGTGGAAAATTTTCCTACCAAAAATATCTAATTTCTTTATGGCCATGTCTTTTTGGTTAGAATTAGGTTGACTTTGAAGCACCCTTTTAGTCACTCATGAAGAAATTAAGGAAACTGGAAAGGATAGGTATAAAAATGTCCTTGAGAAGGGACATTGAATCTTATTCTAGTTCTCTTAGCTGCAGTATGCAGAGAGGAGAGCATTTGCTACAAGGAGCTTGCAGGCTCTATTATGACAAACCCAGAATGTCTACCAGTCTGTAAGAACTCTCCTGAACCACCTTGATAAAAATATCAGAAGAGGTGGCAACTCTCTTTAAAAGGTCTCAGTAGGCCCTGAAATCATCTTGGACAGGTGAACCCCCTGGAACCAACAATCTCATCAGGCAATGAGCAGAAAAAATGAAAAAGAGGCTGAGGCTGATCCTCCTGTAGCACAGTAGTTGGAGTCTCTAAAGCCTACAGGTTTTCAGAGTTGTGATGATAACCTCCTGGCTCTCCCATGAGTGCTACAATGTTGTCTGCTAGGAAATCTGAAATGTGGAGGAATCGGAGCGGGCCTGGAACTGTGAGGCATGTCCCCCATGGGTTCCAGTAGGGTGATGGGTATGGTATAAGACCCCAGTGATGACTGATTGAAGGGTCCCTGTCTCTAGGTATCATGTAAGTAGCAGTACTGGATCTCTCTTGATGAAGGAAAAGGGGAGGGCTGCCTTCTATTCTGAAAGCTAGGGCACAAAAGCCTACCTCAGACTCTGAGGAGGACCCTCTGTCACCTGACCATGGTTTTGCTATGACAAGCATCACCAAGATCCTAGACCACTGTTTCAGAGAGATTAGATTTCATGTTAGGTTTATCTCTAGACAGCACGAGTTGTGAAAATACCAAAAGCTTCAAAGATCTAGCCCCCTCACAGTATCAAGGGCTGGCCCCTGCTCTGAGGTAAACCCTGTACAATCAGAGAGCTCAGCACAAGGAGGCAGAGCAGGTCTTTTTGCTGCTATATCAGCCTGCAGTATTTTCTTAGTGCTGTTATTGCATGGAAGAAGTTTGTACTTTAGCAGCGGTCAGTCTCAATGACCAGGTACTAGTGCCGGACTGAAGACCCTGATGAGAATTGGTTGGCACTGGGGAAGCAGAGAGCGTGCCCTTCCCTGTCCTCCAGAGATGGTGGATAATACTAGGACCGTTAGTCACATAGCAGAGTTAAATCTAGGTTCCTTTGCCCTCTTGTGGTTTTCTCTCTCAGCAGTGGAGAAAGAAATTTGTGCCAATGTTCAGAAGCGATGTACAGAGAGGCACTCCTCACCGATACCAACATATTCAGTATACGTTCCAAGCAAGATGTTTTAGAAAGTAGACGTATAGCAGCGTCCAAAAGTAGGTGATGGAGTCTCACCTCTCTGTCCCTTTTCCTCTTGGGCTAGAAGTCCCTTTAAATCTGATGGTAGACATCTGTAATATGATCCTTGCTGATGCACTTTAAGCAGGTGGAATGAGAAACACTGAGTGACATGAATTGCCTGTGGCCAGAGACCAAAGCATATCCCAGTTAGGGATGTAAAAGGTTCAACAGTTACTTGATAAGCATTAGGCCTACTGGAATGCTTACTAGATAACTGGCTAACCATTGCACCAGGCAGAGGGAACCTGGACAGTTCAGGGCAGCAGGCAGGGCCACAGCGGTCCTAAGTGAGAGCAGGCGGGTCCCCAGCCCCCATGGACGTGGTTGCACCTGCAGCAGCAGCTCTGGTCCCAGAAGTCCCTGGATCCTGGGCAGAGGCAGGTGGGACCCCAACTGCATCTGCAGCCCTGGCACCAGCCGTGCCCATGGCACCAACCCCACCGTGTGCAGGTCAGGGGCAGATGGGACCCCAGCTCTGGCTGTGCTGTAGCATCCCCAGGTTCTGGCATGGGTGGGGGTAGGCACAATGGTGGAGGCAGCAGGATAGCTGCTCCAGATCCTGGCTATGCTACAGCAGCCCCGCCAATGGTGCCCACAGCCCCATGAGACACCCCACCCTAGCTGGCCTACGCCCCGGCCCACCATCGGTTAATTGACTAAATGATACAAATTTAATCATTTTACTAGTTAACTGTTTTGAATGATATTTACATTCCTAATCCCAGTACTGGGTCTTGGCACACCATGAATAAGAGGTGACCAATGCTCCAAAACAAGCAAGAGAAATAAAGAAAACCTACACTAGTCAGTCTAATGAATGACTCTAACAACTGACAATTCAGGCTACATTTTCGTCATGAGTATTTTTAGTAAAAGACATGAACAGATAATGGGCAGTAAACAAAAATCAACAGCCTGTGACCTGTCCATGACTTGTACTACATATCCCTGACTAAACTTTGGGTGTTCTGAGGGGGAGGAGAGTGGCCCGAGGGCACCATGGTTCTTGGGGGGGAAGCAGTCCAGGCACTGCAGGTGCTGTAGGGAGGGTTTGCCCACAATCCTTCCCAGATGCTCTGGGAAGACAAGTCCCTTGGTTCCTAGATGGCAGGATGGCCAGGAAGGCTCCACGCACTGCTCCCACCCTGAGCGCTGGGTCCATAACTTATATTGGCTGGGCATCGTGGCCAATGGCAGCTGTGGGGATGGTGCCTGTGGGCAGACTCAGCACACAGATATGCCTGGCCCTGCCTCTGCCTAGGCACTGTGTTGCTGCTTTCAGAGAACCTCCAGAGGTAAGTGCCGCCTAGAGTTCTCACACACACCCCAGAGTACTCCAATACCCTGCTCCAGCCCTAAACCCCCCACCCAAACTCCTGCTGCTGTGGGGGAGGGGAGCCCTGAGGCCTGAGACTGCACCAACAGCAGCCCGGTGACTTCCCGAGCTGCTCAGGGCAGCCATGCAGGTTGCTGCAGAAGTCACGGAGCTCCCAGAATGTCATGGAATCCATGATTTCTGTGACCTCCATGACAGATTCATCACCTTACTTACAATAACCACTTTTGTTCTGTACTGAAAAAAGGAATGTGCAGCAGCAAGTTGATAGGTAGTAAGAAGGTTTGGTCAGCTCAGCCTATTATAAAATCATGCTGCAGGATGAGGCAGCAGGGGGCATGTGCACTGCCCTAAGGGGTGTAGCTTAGGGGTGTTAATGTATAGTCATTTAAACTAGTCTTATCAGTTAATCCCAGCAACTACATGTACTCTCTCCTTGCTGTGAGAGAGTGCATGTAGTTGCTTGGATTAACTGATGGGGGGGGGGGAGGGCGGAGAGGCAGGGGCTGGGCCCAGTTGCTGAGTGTGTCAGGGTTGCCAGGTGTCCGGTATTTTCACCTCCTGGCAGGGGAAAGAAACCAGACACATTTTAGGTGTCTGGTATTTTCTGAGGTTTTTTTACCAGACGGGAGGTGAAAATACTGGACTATCCAGGTCAATACCGGACACCTGGCAACCCTACCTTTGTCACAGACATCCATGTTTTAGTATCCTTGTAGAGTCTCTCAGGTGTTATTACTGTGCTTTGATGGCCTGGTGCCTTCACACCCTAATGGATTTGTGGCCATTGAACACACATGTGCAGCTGAACATCTGGAATAGTTAGTCTTTTGCCCATGCATATGAATATTTAAGTAGAGCAAGAGGAGAAAACTAGTAACATAAGCAGACCATATTTTACCCTTAAAGATCATGGCCGAATTGCATTCTCCATTAATCTACTTTTTTTGATCTGGAAGCACAAAGCTAACTTTTTCCCAAAGTATAAGCAGAATCCTTAAATGGTCAGTGCTAAAAAGTGGTCAATGTAATCTATATTAATCTATATTAATAAATGTTGATGGGGAAAGTTGCAAAAGGAAGACAATATGTTGAGATAATAACAACATAGTCATTGAACTATATCTTGTAAACAAGAGAAGTGTTGAACCAGAAACCAATGACCCAAAACTGGTGTGTCAGATATTAGATCTAACTAGTCTGTCCATCACTTCCTTTGGGATTCTCAGAAAAAAGATTATGGGAGAAAAACTGGCTACTGGAGCAAGTTTCAACATTGTGGCTGCCCCCTCACCCTTCTGGGACCCTGGACTTTCTTCATCCTAAACCTATGAATTCTTCTGACCAGAGCAGACCAAAGAGAAAGGATACTGCCTTGAAACATAAGACAATATATCACAAGTCTGGTGTGAGACCTGAGGCCTAGGCGAAAGTAGTCAAGATTTTGTTAATATAAAACAAAGGTGAGCTATGATCATGAGGCAGGTCCTGCTCATAGAATATGGCAAGAACAGGGCTGATATTGCAGAAACAAACATACCTAAGAGGTATTAGACACAAGTCATGTAAATGCATTCCAGAAGGTGGTATCAGAACACCCCATTAGGAAACATCTTAGTACCAACACATTCCCCATAGATAATAGGAATATACTGAACCAGGTTGAGTACAAGGTTCAGGATGACAGAACAATGGATAGGGATGTATTGATCAAATCATCAAAAGGTAATGGGTGACACCAAGATCTGTCAGAGGATGGCACCCTGTTAAATCAGGAGTGATGTGCAACTTGTCTGTATCTGTGTAAAGATGTAACTCAGAGGGGCTGTCCTCGTCTGGCCTAGAGGGCAGTGGAAAGTCCTGTCATTGATTGAGCTGGTCCTTTGTCATGTGTCACATATACGTAATAGTCCAGTAGAGTCTACTGGCAACTATTACATGCTTCATTTAGCAATAAACCTGGTCGTGTGCCTCCATCCCATATCTAATTCTGTGGTTATTGGGGGTTCTCTTGGAGTTGCTGTGCTGGCTAACTGCGCAGCAATAGGGCAGCACAGAGAGGGAGCACTCACATGCGGCTGAACGATTTATCATTTGACAGAGCAAGGTACGTGTCAGGACACCACTTTGTTGTCACATTGGTGATTTCTGATGACACCCACCATATCTGTTTTTCCTTCCTAACATATATATTTTCTATCCTGCTCCTCCCCCCAATCTTTCTTTTCTCTAATCAATGTCTGGCTTACCTAGCCAAGACTATATATTTTACAATAATTTTGAAAGCTTGTGACCAGGAAAAGGCAACTAAAAACAATTCCTGGAAAAGCCTAATGCAAGTTTAACTGATAAGACTGTATGTTGTCACTGCAGTAATGAAACATTCTTGACTGCCTGCTATGCTGACAAGGAATTTCGCACTTTCTCCCATGTTTCTTCTCACAAATTTAAAAAGTTCCCAGTCAAAATCTGTAGAGCCATCCTCTTATCTTGGGTTTCTGGACTCAGTACAGGGTTAAATGGATGAACTGATATGGCCTATAGTACAGAAGGTCAGATTAGATGATGCAATACTCCCTTCTAGCCTAAAATTTTTGAATCTTTCTTCAAGTTCCTCCTCCATAATGCACAGTCGAAACTGCAACATAGTACTAGCTAGGCTGGTAGTGAGATGAAACTTCTTGTTCTTATTGGCTAAGAAATTTGCATATGCTATTATTTTTGTTACTCTGTCTCTTCACTACACCTGTATCATGTACTGACTATTGTATCTTAGATCTTTTAGGTTGTGACAACCTGTCAGGGTGAGGGACCTGTTTTGATAGTTCATTTTGTAGACTAATGAATCCAGATCATTTCTTGGAGATCTGGAAGGATACGACTGATCCTCAAACAGACCACTCTGTTGATGATTTGGTAAGATTTATAATATTTTGTCATATACCCTTGAGGAGTAGCCCTCAGGTGATATTTTAGTCAGCTTCATTATCACAATTCACCTTGGTATACAGATTACTTGCAACAGGTGAAATTGAGGGAAGTCAGCTGCACTGGCAAGTGCAGAACTCAGCTGCTGAATATGATCAGCTGGGTCATATAATTTTTAATCCCATATGCTTAAGCGGTACAGCAGGCAAACATGATATTCATTGCCTCCATCATGGCATCTGCAAAATCACAGTGAGAGCATGTTTTCTGAGTGCTTGGTCAATCCAGTCTGACTACTCTCCATAACTTATTGGTATCCCAATCAGTGAGGAAAAAAAGATTATTTTACAATAAAAATACATATACTTAGATTGAGATGTTTGCTTTCCCAGTTACATAATGCTTTCTGGAGTAGACAAAGGCTAGGTCTCGTCTAGTGAGTTTAGGCCACTAATGCTCATTGAAGTACTGGAGATATTGGGAGGACTTTGTCCCCAAACCTACTCTGTGAACCTGTGTCCCTCCCAGCTGCTGAAAGCCTGGGGGAAGAATTGAGTCCATTATTGGGCAAGATCGTCTGTGCCTTCCTCCAGGAAAACAAGATATCGATTCGCTGAAGACTATCTTGTAGACTAAAAACAACCACCCAGACATCTAGCCCCTGTAGCTGACAATGATTAATTACTGGCTATTTTTGGCAGGATTATGGAGAAAGTTGTGGTCAGACAATTGTCTGAGTATCAACTACCTGGCTCAGATTTCTTTGACCATTTTCAGTCTGGCTACAGATTTGGGGCTGGGACATAAACAATGCTGACATGATAACCTAGCAATGAAAACCAAGTTCCATTTTGAAGTTATCAATTCTTTCAGCAGTATTTGATATGACTGACAACTAAGTTTTGCAAACTTTCTTTGGAATGAATGCTGCAGCTCCTAAATAGCTTTGATCTTCTCTTGTGTTCCTTTTTCCAGGGGGCAAGAGTCAGGCAATAATTCCTTCTTTCTAATGACCCTTATAGCTTTGTCTTTAATTCCACAAGATTCTATCTAGTCTCACCTCCAGTTGATATATACACAGGACAACTGGAAAGGAATGGACATCTGATATTTAAAACTTGTGGATATCGCCCAGCTTTCTATCTCCATTTTGCACAATCTAAACAGTCCTCTTAAATAGCTGGGGTTTATGGAGGATCCTTTCTGCTATGACTTGATTATACAACAGCAATTACTAGTATACATTTCGCCATCTGCATCTGCCAGGGAATTATGATGGTGGTCCATACTTTTTCTGCTCTACTCTGCACTGATTAGGCCTCAATTGGAGTATTGTGTCCAGTTCTGGGCACATTTCAAGAAAAATGTGGAAATACTGGAGAAGGTCCAGAGAAGAGCAACAAAAATGATTAAAGGTCTAGAAAACTTGAGCTATGAGGGAAGACTGAAAGAATTGGGCTTGTTTAGTTTGGAAAGGAGAAGACAGAGGCCCTTTTGCCCACCTTTGATCTAGATGGTGCTTGATCCTGCTGAGAAGGCAGGGGACTGGACTTGGTGATCTGTCATGGTCCCTTCCAGTTCTAGTATCTATGATTCTATGAGAAGGTCAGTTCCCAGACTACTGCATTAGGTAGCATAATATGGAGAGGAGGTGGGCAGCCCTCAGCGGAGAAACAGCTATTTAGAAAAGCTGGACATACTCAAATACATGGGCAAAATTTAATGCATCCGAGAGTGCTCGTGGAATTGGCTGATGTGACTGCAGAGCCATGGGTCATTATCTTTGAAAATTTGTGGCAATCAAGGGAGGTTCCAGACAATTAGAAAAAAAGGCAAATGTAGTGCCCATCTTTAAAAAGGGGAAGAAGGAGAATCTGGAGAACTACAGACTGGTCAGTCTCACCTCAATCCCCAGAAAAATCATGGAAGGGATTCTCAAGGAATCCATTTTGACATACTTGGAAGAGAGGAAAGTGATCAGAAATAGTCAACATGGATTTCCCAAGGGTAAGTCACCCATGACAAACCTAATGGCCTTTTATGCCAACATAACTGGCTTTGTGGATATGGGGAAGGTGGTGAATGTGATATATCTTGACTTTAGCAAAGCTTTAGATATGATCTCCCACAGTATGCTTGACAGCAAGCTAAAGAAGTACGGATTGGATAAATGGACTGCAAGATGGATAGAAAGTTGGCTTGATTGTCGGGCTCAATGGGTAGTGATCAACGACTTAATGTCTGGTTGGTAGTCAGTAAATGGACTGTAAGACGGATAGAAAGCTGGCTTGATTGTCGGGCTCAGTGGGTAGTGATCAACGACTTAATGTCTGGTTGGTAGTCAGTAGCAAGCAGCGTTCCTCAAGGGTCAGTTCCAAGTCCGATTTTGTTCAACATCTTTATTAATATCCTAGATAAGAGGATGAATTGCACTCTCAGCAAGTTTGCAGATGACACTAAGTGAGGGGGAGAGGTAGATATGTGAGAGGGTAGGGATAGGGTCCAGAGTGACCTAGACAAATTGGAGGATTGGGCCAAAAGAAATCTGATGAGGTTTAACAAAGACAAGTGCAGGGTTCTGCACTTGGGACGGAAGGATCCCAAGCACTGTTACAGGCTGGGGACTGACTTGCTAAACAGCAGTTCAACAGAAAAAGACCTGGGGATTACAGTGGATGAGCAGCTGGGTATGAATCAGTGTGCCCTTGTAGCCAAGAAGGCTAATGGCATATTGAGATACATTAGTAGGAGTATTGCCAGCAGATCAAGGGAAGATATTATTCCCCTTTATTCTACACTGGTGAGGGAGTATTACAGAAAGGATATGGACATATTGGAGAGAGTTCAGCTGAGAGCAACAAAAATGATTAGGGGGCTGGAACACATTACTTATGAAGAGAGGCTCCAAGATTTGAGCTTATTTAGTTTACAGAAGAGAAGAGTGCGGGTGGGGGGGGGGGATTTGATGGCAGCTTTCAACTACCTGAATGGGGCTTTCAAAGAGGATGGAGAGGGGCTGTACTCAGTGGTGACAGATAACAGAATGAGTAGCAATGATCTCAAGTTTCAGTGGGGAAGTTCTAGTTTGGATATTAGGAAAAACTATTTCACTAGCAAGATGGTGAAGCACTGGAATGGTTTATCTATCAAGGTAGTGGAATCTCCCTAGAGGCTTTTAAGTCCTCTGGCTAGAGAAAGCCCTTGCTGGGATGATTTAGTTGGGATTGATCCTGCTTTTAGCAGAGGGTTGTACTCAGTGACCTCCCCAAGGGCTCTTCCAACCCTATGATTCTATACTGGTTTTCATCTATAAATGCCCAAAAGGGCTTGAGGTCTTTGAAAGATGGAGTCTATCACAGCTCAGATCAGCAGACTTGTCTGAACTTGATACCCCTTGTTATAAAAGGGGACAACAAGCAGAGCATTCTCCATAAGGATCACATTGTCATATTTTGTCCTCAAAGGCCTGATATAGTTCAGAGCTTTTCAGTTCCTAGGCATGAAGCAAAGCCAATCAGTTTGAGAAGTAAATGAAAAAGGCCAGAAGCAATTCAGAGTGGGACTTGACAAGTGATAAAATGCAGCAGTGGTGTTAAGATGTGTTGGTCACATGACTGATGATCATATTGTGCATATAAGGTTAATTTGTATCTTCTGTGTTGTATTTTGAAACATATGCCAATGGTTTTCAGAGTTTGGATATGTGTCCCTCATAGTGAGGAGACTGTAAAACGCTGAAGTCTAAATAAATAAAGTTGCTGGTGGAGACAGATATGCTTTCAATTGGCTACATAATACTAACTATTCATTTGTGTTTACTGCAGTAACAAATTTAAAAACCAGTCTAATGTCAACTATATGAAGAATATGCACAAAGAATAATAGAATACTAGAAAATTTGAAGCAGTATTGACATTGCTTCAGTTTTTGACTCTGTGGTAGTCTGAGCCTTTCTTATATGATGTCAACTTTCAGTGACTTTTGTAGGGGTCAATTGCGGAAGAACTCTGTACGTGTGAAGTATAGCAGTGGTGAGGCCTGCATTTCCCTCCTTTTCACCTCCCCCCCCCCCCACTACTGATGAGCCAGAAGCAAGCCTCTAGGAACATACACCATTGTAGCAAGAATGAATTGTAGATAAGGGCGGGAACATAACAATCTTGTTTACCTAAATGTACTGATCATGTAAAGGACAAGCAGTACAGCTGAGCCGTACTGTAACACGCAATGAGTAACCCCCAGAAATTTCCAAACTGCCACAAACAAGGTAGAGACACAGTATTTGAAGCTGCACCAGAGCACAGCAATTTGGACCTCACCGATGGGCTTTGGGTACCGGCGCCTCGGAAGCTGAGACAGTCTCCCACTTCATCCGCAGCTGAAATGGGGTTCCCCGGCTTGCAGAAGGGATGTAAGAAATGACGCTTTTCCTATCATGTTGTTCTTTTAGTTAAAGGGCACAGCTGCTAGCTGTCCGGAAATAAACTGCTTGTGTTTGACAGATACCTGCGTAGTGTTTTTTGTCCTTTGAGAACCCAGTGTCAGACCTGAGATTTACTCTTGTTGGCAACAACTTTCCAATAATTTTTCTTAATATAGAGCCTGAAAATCACACTGGTCAGAGATTTGGGATTTGTAATTCTAAATCGTGGATCAAAGACAAAAGAGTCGTTCTAACCTGAAGGATAAGTTACACTTTACTGGCAGATAATATGTGAAGTAACAGGATAGCTGGATGTGATAGCTACAGTTAAGATTGCCTATCACTTTCTACTAGGGCTGTCAATTGATCTGCATTAATGCCTGCAACTAATGCAAGCGAGGATTAACGTGTTAAAAAAATTAATGCGTTAATTGCAGGCATTAATGCTGCACTGCCTCTTTAAAGTGCCGCTCCGGCACTTCAAAGGGGCAGCACAAGCAGAGCCAGGGATCAGCTGGAGTGTCCAGCTGATCCCTAGCTCTGCATTGCAAAGCCCCTTTGAAGTGCCCCTCAGGCACTTCAAAGAGACTTTGCAACAGCGGAGCCCAGGATCAGCTGGGGACTGAGCCCCGACTCCACTGTTTCAAAGCCCCTTTGAAGTGCCACTCTGGCGACTTAAAGGGGCAGTGCTGCATGGAGCCCGGGGTCAATTGGGCTGCCCCGTTGACTCCAGCTGACCCTGGGCTCTGCCTTGCGCTGCCCCATTGAAATGCCGTCGCAACATTTCAAAGGGGAGTTGCATGCGATTAATCGCGATTAAACTTTTTAATTGTGTGATTAATTGTGATTTAAATTTTCAATCTCTCGACAGCCCTACTTTCTATTGTAACATCCTGTTTTAGTTGCTTATAATTTTGCCAAACTTTAACCCTTTATGTAGACATTTTCCAAACAGGTTTTTGTCTCATGCTATGTGTGGTGCTGATTTTTGTGTGCATCAGTGTTTTGGACTGGAGAGAAGCATGAAGGTGTGCATCTACAAAAGTTGTATTTCCATTTCCAAGAATGAGCTTAGGGAAAAATATACTTTAAGTTGCCAGAATATATCTGTTTCTTGGAGAGGGTCTAGAACACCATTTGCTTTGGAACATGGTCCAGTAGTTTGGCAAAGGGATCTCTCTACTGTCAGGCCTGGTCTGCGCTACATACTTTGGTCAACATAAGCCATGTTAAATCAGCCTGATAGTGTATGTGCCTGTAAGGAGGGCAGCATGGCCTCCTGAAGACCAGAGGAGGAAGTTCCTCTAAACACTCCGCCCACAGGAAGCAGAAGGGCAGGGCCAGAAGTGTAAGAAAGGGAGCCCAGCAGCTGAGCAGAGAGGAGACCGGAGAGCCTTACCCTGCTAACCCCAATGGGACGACTGGGTTGAGCCATCAGGACCACTGCCATGCCCTGGGGACTGTTCCAGGCTGCCGTGACTCCAACGGGAGCCCTGTAACTACGAAAGGCTGCAGAGACTCCTCCTGAGGCCTATCCAGGACCCAGAACGGGCCCAGAACAATGGGCTGGACCCCCTGGACCTCTGCCTGAACCACCTCCAGAACCTATGGACACCCTACCAGTTCCTTCGGCCCCTGCAGAGCTTGCCGACCAGACATGGAGCCAGGTAGGACCTAGGGGGAATCGGGAAATAGCCCAGGGAGAGCCGACCTAGTGCTGGCCGGGGACAAGGAGATCAGCTGGGCTGCAGGTAACGGTCTGGACCCCTGCTAGCCCACTGACCGGACTGGCATGTTGCGGCTAAGAGCCCTGCTGACCCGATGGTAGTTGGCGCTGCCGCTGTTAGGGCCCTGGGCTGAGACACAGTGGAGCAGGTGAGCCTGTGTAACCCCTGCCACCCTTTTCCCTCGGGTGGCAGGTTCCCCCTGAAGGGAGAAACCACCTGTGTCTGTCAGCTCTCTGCCAGCAAGAAGACCTGACCTCTGGCTCAGCCTGCAGACGGGCCTGTGCCCCAGAACCCTTTGAATTACTTAACTGTTTGTTTGTTTGCCCCGCCCTGCTCCCAGGGCCTGGCTCTAAGTCTGCTACTGTTTGTTTGTTTGCCCCACCCTGACCCCGCGATGGGGCTCTGAGACTAGTTGTAGGGAGGGAGCGGGCCACCTACAGCCTGAGACGATTACAGTGCCTATACTACCTAGTCCCTTCCACTTACCTAAGTGTCCTGTAAAATCAGCTTCTGAACTCCACCTCAGCAAGAGGCATAATGCTTGATTCAACATCCACAGGCTGATATGTGGGTAGCAGAGACATTGTGTTGTGTAATTCAAAGGAATTGGCCTTTAAGGCTATGTGTAGACGGCACCCTTATTTCTGAGTAAGCTATGCAATTTGCGCTACGCAAATGGTGTCTCTGGTAAGAACATATTTCCAGTCAAACTGTAGAAGTTACATGCTATTATTTTTTATGTTTAATCTAAACAAAAATGGTGTTGTGGATATCAGTGGCCACTCCACCTACACAAAGGTTTCTTTCCAAAATAATCTGTTTATATGCATGGGGATGGCCTGGGAATCCTCCATGGAGATATCAACTGAGTGGGGTCCATATTTATTGTGCTATGGCATCTGTG